>JAOQMR010000008.1:29730099-29755814 GCA_027563865.1 Erythroxylum pelleterianum | reverse complement strand
GCCAATCCCAATCCACAGAAGCAATTCTAAAAGCATTACGAAGGTTATCAACCATCCATTCACTCATAGAACTAGTATGAGGTAGAACTTTAAGCCACACCGTACGAGCCCAATGGCAATCCCGAACGGCATGTATAAGACTCTCTCTGCTAGAGCCACAAAGGCTGCAGGTGTCAATCTCAGTAAGCCCCCTACATTGTCGTTCGCCATTTATAAGCAATCGTAATTACTTTAGGTTATCAAAAAACATATTATGTTTCTTCCTTATGAATAAAGACGTCAATCTTATAGACTAAAGTATTGAGATACTTAAACAAATGTGCAGGTGTTTGTTAGAGAGCAAGTTCACCAAACTAACCCCATATAAGAAATCCATTTGGAACATGACTTATATGTTTATGAAAATTCTCATTCTGATGATTGTATAAATCATCCTTTGACTTGAGATCACCAAAGTATCTCATATTGGTATTGCTATATTTTGATACTACTTATGACCTATTATACTCACAGGTAGCTCAGTTGGTAGTTATTGGATATAACATGAACTATATAGAGATAGTTAAGTGATCAATATATAATTCATCACCCTAAAGTTATTAGGGAGAATATTTTGTTATTCTTGATTAGTATTAATTCAGGAAATCTTTACCCAAGGTAGAATGACATTTTAAAAAAAAATTTAAATGTCATTAATAGAATTAATTAATAATGGTGGAGAACTAATATGATTGAATTCAAGTAAAGTAATTATTATTTCCATGTTTTATGTCTAGTTAAAACATTTTATAATGAATTGATTGAATTATATGAAAAAATCACACACAGAAAGATTAGTCAAAATCACTTTGACATTCATAATATATGAGTAGTTATAACTTGTTGCTATTGTTAATATTCATCTATGGTATAAATTCCTTATTAGAGAATTAAAGATAAATTAAAGTAGTTTAATTTATCTAATCCTAAATATGATTTAGGATTATAATTTATAATCATTTCCAACCTATTTAAGAGCCTAATGGGTCACACACAAAGAATTGGTTAAATAATATAAGATATTGGATCTTATTTAGACATAATTAGTATTTAATTATAATTAATTGTAACTCTAATTAAAATTTAATTAAAATTATAATTTTATTTCAACTATATTACCAGAATGTTTTAAATATATTATAAATAGATTTAGGCTCTAAAGGAGCTAACACTTCTAGCCTAGCTCTCTCTACAATAGTTGTAGAGTTCTGTCAACACATTGTATGGATATTGCTACGAATTAAGAAAAGGGATGGGAAGAGCTTGCAGAAATCAATAGCTCTCACTCCCTTTATATACTAGATTTCATATAAGGTAAGTTACAATTATAATCATAATCAAATCAAATCATAATTCCTAAAGATACATTATGTAATCCCTAAAGATAATGAATCTTATCACCTAAAGATACTAAATCATATCATAATTAGATCTTAATCTCTAACACTCCCCTTCAAGCTAGAGCACATATATCATAAGCTTTAAGCTTGTTGCACAATTGTGTTACACAACTTCCAACCAAAGGCTTGGTAAATATATTAGCTAACTAGTCCTCAGACTTCTCATGAGTGGTTTTTATCACATTTTGTTGCACCTTCATTATGAAAAAGTAACAATCTACCTCAATATGCTTTGTTCTTTCATGAAAAACTAGATTAGAAGAAATGTAAATGGCTGCTTGATTATCACACATTAACTCCATGTGTTAGTTGAAATCCAAGTTCTTGTAACATATGTTTTACCTAGACAAGTTCTCGAGTTGTATACATCGTGGCTTTATATTCTGATTCTATACTTGAACAAGAAACAACTTTTTTCTTTTTGCTTTTCCATGAAATCATATTGCCACCAATAAACACACAAGACCCTGTAAAAGATTGTCAATCAGTCTTAGAACCAGCACAATCAACGTCACTATAGGCCTGAACTGAATAATGCCTATGGTTTTTATATAAGAGTTCTTTGCCAAGATTGTTCTTGAGGTATCTCAAGATTCGAATAGCCACATTTCAATGGCTAGTCCGAAGGGATTGTATAAATTAACTCACCACACTTGTAATGAATGAAATGTCAGGCTTAGCAACTGTAAGATAGTTTAAATTTCAAATCAGTCTCCTATAGTTTTCTAGATCTTTTGAGAGATCTCCTTAGTCTGCCTTAAGTTTGAGGTTGAGATCCATTGGAGAATATACATGTTTACATCCCAATAATCTAGTTTCTTCTAGGAGATTAAGAACATACTTACAATGGGAGAGACAAATACCATCTTTATATTTTGCAACTTCAATTCCCAAAAAGAATACTTTAGTAGACTAAGATCTTTTATTTGGCATTGCTTTTGTAGTAATTCCTTTAACCTATGCATTCCATTTTGATCATCACTACTAATAACAATATTATCAACATATATGATCAACAAAATTTTATCAGATCTTATATGTTGATAGAATACCAAGTGGTCTACTCCAAACTGCTTGAGACCAAATTTCTTCACAACTGAACTAAATCATTCAAACCATATTCTAGGAGATTGTTTTAAACCATATAAGGATTTCTTCAATAGGCACACTTTCTCAAACTCCCCTGAGCAACAAACCCCGAAGTTGCTCTATATAGATTGTTTCTACTAGATCACGCTGGAGGAATGGATTTTTTATTTCAAGTTGGCAGAGAAACCAAGAATAAGTTGTGGTTAAGAAGATAAACATACGAACTGGAGTCATTTTTGCCATAGCAGAAAAAGTTTCAAAAAAATCAATACCATAGACTTGTGTGTATCCTTTAGCAATAAGACAAGCCTTGATTCGTTTGATAGATCCATCAGTAATAGTATATACCCATCGACAACTAACAATGGAGGCATTAAGAGGAGGACGTCCTGTGTCATTTGACCATAAAGCATCTATTTCCTCTTGTATAGCTTGCTTCCACCTAGGGTTTGTATAGCCTTTGTTATATTTTTAGGTATAGACACAAAAGTCAAGTTTGATTAAAAAAGAAAAAAAAGAAGGGCAACACGAGGTTATAAGAAATAACATTAGAAATCTTATAATGGGTACAAGATCGTTTACCTTACTTTAAAGCAATAGGCTTATCTAGGTCACTGTTTTCCAGATTTGGAGACAAATTAAACATTAGAGGAGAGGGAAAATTTGGATGACCATCTACCATTCAATGAGGTCATCAAGAATAAACCTGCTAATCTGATATATACAATTGATGAAAGGAACAAGGATTAGAATTTGAATTCACTTTTAAGCAAATTATCCAAGGAGTTGTAAAAAAGTGAGGGTAAACAATGATGGAATCTTTTGACATCTTAACTCTAGAAAAAGTGTACAGTGTTCTCAAAGAATGTTACATCTGTGAACATAGAGAATCTTTTAACTTAGGAAATGTAATAACAATAACCTTTTTTGACCTCAAGTAACCGAGGAAGATACATTTGATGGCTCCTAGAGATAATTTTTCAACTCCTAGCTAGAGTTGGTGGACAAAACAGACACATCCAAAGATAAGAGGTTAAAGAGGAAACAAATGGGTATTATGAAACATAAGAATATAAGTGATCTGATGTAACACCCCATTTTCGCGTGACCCGAACCCAACATCGGTGGTGATATCCGAGTCCGTGCCCCGTGAGGGTGGTGTACTACATCAGTCAGACGAAACTCAGTATAAAATTTTCTTTTTGAATACACTCATGTGCGCAGAATAACAGTAGATAACTTGAGCCCATGTCAAAAGGAAGCATTTTCAGTTATTACAAACATTCAATGATAATTTACAAAAGCCATTGAATAAACAAAAAGCCTTAACCAAATTGGCTCACTATAACTACAGAGCATTCTTTTACAAAGAGTTCGGAATACAATTTTATGAGACACTAATGCAGACCCGAACTAATCCCGACCTCTATCTTTCACTTGCATGCAGTAGGCATACTCCCATGTCAAACGGGGTACTTTTCAAGGCCTGAAAAGTAGATGCAAATTTTAGGTGAGTTTTGCGAACTCAGTGAGGAACCATCATCGATGGTTCGCCCAATTCATGCAACACACAAGCAAATCACAGTAGAAGTAGCAAATTACCATTTTGGAAGGCACTCTTGCCTTTTTCCCATTTCAAGTATTCAGTCAAGTATGTATGCAATGCACATGTGACACTTTCCCATTTTTATTACAGTGTTGTGACCAAGCGCTTACAGTATCCCATATAAACAGTAGACGCGTCTTGGGAGTAGGAGAGCCCTCTGGGTATGCACTATCTCCCTTCGAGCTCGAGACTCTTTTTCAGTATCAGTGGCTACTCTGGTCACAATTGTTGTTATTATCCGTTTATGCATTTGTGTATGAAATGCACATGCCCAATTTAACAGTCCATTTAAAACAGTCTGCCACAGTAGAGGCAACGAAATGAAGCACAATATAGCAAGCAATTAATCACAGTATATCACAGTAATAGCAAACAATTCACAATGTGCACGTCCAGAACACTTCTATGTCAGATCTCCCAATTCATCGGACCATCTGTCCGGAATCCAGTTAGAAACAAAACACAATCCTAATTCCTCCATTATTCCCCAAATTAAACATATAATAATTGAAAGAACCATCTAGGTTACTCACCTGTACTTCCGAGCTACTACCTGGAAGTCTCAGTAACGTCGGTAGATCGACACTCCAAACGTGCCTCTATACCAGTTATAATATGCAAATATTACCAAAAATCCAATCAGAATTATTTCAGAATGCACATGTAGCGATTAAAATGCGTACAATGCATGTTCATGATATTCCCGGCCTTAATCCACAATTTTCAATCACCAAAAATCCTTCTAAAAATTAGAAATCTAACGGCACTGGAATTACTCAATTCGGACCTCTATAGGTCCAAAATTAATAAAACACTGATCAGGAAACAATTACCCGACCCCCGTACTTTGGCCCAACCAATCCACATCAATATCACCTCTAAAAATTCCCAAGTTCTTATAGAAATGAAATTCAATGAGTCACGAATCCGATGCCTCGAGAATCAGGTCAATCGGATGTCGGACGGACAAATTATAAGCAAAAGAATGGAAAAAGGTCAGTACAAGTCGACTTATCTGAGGATACAAGTCGACTTACATTACTCCAATGACAGATCTGGAAAACTTTCTCCAACATGCCAACTTCCACAGGGCATAATTCCTTACTCTGAACTCCAAATTTAGCAGACTTGGTGTCTATTTCATAGAGAAAAGAAATCTCTACAAGTTTCATGAAGGACACCAAAACTAATTTCACCTCTAAGGGTGTCAAAAATACACTCAAAGTTACTGCCTTCACAATGCCTCTCAAAACAGTGCAACATTTTGTCAAAACAGTGCAACTTTTTGTAAAATCCATAACTTCTTATTCCCTTTGCTAAAAATTACAAGATTTATGCCAAATGAAAGATCAGGATGTGACCTACAACTTTCATGAACAACATGAAATCAAATTCAATTGCTAACTAGGTCAAACAATTCAACAAAGAATTTGCCCACTGAAATTACCCAATCTGGACAACAATTTTCTAAACCGCATAACTCCTTGCACAAATGTCAAAAAATCACTACCTTATATCACTGGAAAAATCATATCTCATACTTCAATTTTCATGAAGGACTCAGAATCCAATTCCGTCACTAACAAGCTCAAAACTGTCATGCAAGTGACTGCCCTGACCAGCAGTCAATAACCTAACTTAGGTTCAGTTTTTGAAAATTCATTACTCCAAAATCTGATATCCAAAAATAGCATGCTATATACCATTTTCAAGCTAATTGCTTACTTTACAAATTTTCAGAAGATCACTTGAGCCAATTCAAATTACAGAAACCTCTAAATTTGCTTCCAATCACAATGTTCACAAAACCTACACTTAAGGCTAGGTTTCACCAAAATGCACATAACCAGCCAATAGTCACCAAGTCATAACTCCCAACATACATATCGAAAAATTGAAAAATCAGTGGCAATGGAAAGTTAACAAGGTAGGCTTCAACTTTCATTAAGACCATTTTAACCAATTCCTTCTAAATAAATATAAAAAAATCATCAAAGTTTCAAATCATCTAGTTCAGGTACTTTCAAGGAAGAAATTCAACCTCTTCAAGTTACAATTAGACAACACTTATTTCAAAAGAAATTGTATCCAAACATCTAAAGTTTAATTTAGCACAAACCTCACCTCATTTGCTTAACCACACAATTAGTTATGGCAAAAACATTGGAACATGTTCAACTTGCATTTTTCAGCTTTGATACTAAATTCAATTCCTTTCATTCCAATGTCAATTCTACTTCAATTAGCACTCAATTTACTCACCTATTCAACCAAACTTTCATCAAACACTTCACTTCAACATAATTCAAAAAAATTTCAGCATCATACTCAATCATTTTCCTTTTAAGTATTAATCATCTAATATGACTAAAATCACTTCAAAACACATCATTCATGCACTGATCTTAGTAACCTCATTTATTCTTACACAAACATACCCAATAATTCAAACCATAGATTTCATGACATTAATACATCATAAAGCATCTTATTGCACCAAACTACCAATTCATGCATTAACTACCAATTGAAGAACATGTCATTAATTTCTCACCTAACAAGCTTCAATCTTCAATTCTCCAACTATTATCCTTTCGCTACTTCACTCCACATACACAATCACCATTATAGAAAGGAAGTAGGAGGTTTAAGCTTGCAAATATGAAAGGGAAAAACTTATGGTGGAGGAAAGTAGCCTAAAGCCAAAGGAAAAAATCCAAAGAAGAAGATGAAGAGAGGGTTTTGGATGGTAAGGAAATAAGCAAGCAATTCCATCTTTTCGTTCTTTTTTTAAGGCATAACTGAGAAAGCTAGCCTTAATTGTATTGGTGACTCACCAATACACTTGTCATTGTGAAGAAAAAGACAAAGAAAGAAAGGACAACACTAATTAATGGTCTTTGATAAAAATTAACCCAAATAATAAAATAATAATTCTTCAATCCACTTCCAAGGGTCCCAATTTCGACCCTAACATAAAATATCCAATAGTTCAGTACCATTTGTCAGCAATTTTCGGTACCGAAAATCGGTCGATTCGCCAGTTGGAGATTTTTTCGGTCCGGGAATTATCTCCAGAAAATTCCAGAAAAATTTCTAAAATTTCCATAAAATATAAAACACACAAGGACTCACTCCAAATAATTTTTAAACACAATTACCACATTATTCACAACCAAATTCCATTTAGGCCCAAATACCGGGAATGTCATGTATGCATGTACAGTTATTTTTCATGTACACAAATTCCCCTGTTCACAAATACCAGTATACATGAACAATCTTAAGTAGTCCCAATCACTCTCATCCTTTCCTAAATTACGGTGTTACTCTTCCTATCGGGGGTGGGATGTTAAATCTGACCTATCAAAGTAGTGGATGGAATTGTGTTAATAATATAAGAAGGAGCGAGGGTAACATCACTCTAAAACTTCTTGGGAACCTTCATCTCAATTAGTAAGGTTTACGCAACTTCTATAATATGCCTGATTTTTCTTTCAACAACTCCATTTTTTGTGGTGTATGAAGACAAGAAAATTGGTGAATTATACTGTAACAGCCCAGACCACCCACCCACAGATATTATCCACTTTGGGTTCCAAGCCCCTCACGGTTTTGCTCTTCCCACCCTTGGGAAGACTAGTCTTTGGGGGAGAGGTATTCATACCCTTATAAGGCATACTTCATTTCCCTCTCTAACAGATGTGGGATCTCACAATCCACCCCCTCTTAGGGCCCAGCCCTTAGGGCCTAGTGTCCTACACTAGCACAACGGGTCAGGAACCAACTCTAATACCATTTGTAACAACCCAGATCACCTAACCATAGATATTATCCACTTTGGGCTGCTCCTTGGGCCAAGCCCTTCATGGTTTTGCTCTTCTTGCACTTGAGAAAACGCGTCTAACTTGGTGTGGGAAGAGAAAAACCGTGAGGGGTTTGGCCGAGGGGCAACCCAAAGCGGACAATATCTATGGGCAAGTAGTCTAGGCTATTACATATACCACAATCTTTTATGTAGGCTGAAGGGATTCAGAAAAAATACTCTTTGGCATTATCACTTCTAAGCATACAAATAAGACAACCATATTGAGTTTTGGTTTCAGAGCAAAAGGATTAAAAAATAGAAAACAATTTTGAACGATTTTCAATTAGATATAACCACGTCTTTCTAGACTAATCATCGACAAAAACAACAAAGTAATGAAAACCAAGTTTCAAGGTCATAAGAGATGGACCCCAAACATCATAATGAACTAACACAAAAGAGTTTTTGGCTTTATTATTAACTCTGGATGGAAAAGCAACATGATGATATTTCCCAAGTTGAAAAGACTCATAATTTGGCTAAAGATTTAAATTCAAATTAGAAATCAAAATTTTTTAATTTTTATATGGATGGATGAACAAGGCGATTATCGATTCACAGAGGTGAACTAACAATTGAGCAGGTAGTAAAATGATTGTCAAAATAGTAGAGACCTCTAGATTCATTCCCTTCTCCAATCATCTTCTTTGTCATCAAATACTAGATGACAACATAACGAGGGAAAAAAGAGACAGAATAATTCAATGATTTGGTCGGTTAGTTTACTAACAGACATTAAGTTGAACAGAAATTTTGGGATATATAGTGTTGCTGGTAACATCATTAAAGGAGAGAGAAACATAATGTCAACCCCACTTATACCATTAGTGGAATCATTAGCAACAATAAGTTGGTGAGAGTCTAGTGATAGTTGTATATTGTATCGTGTTTTAGTGGGTAGTTTAGAGTGCGTTGAGTTGTTAATTTGATTATTTAGTATATGTTTAGGTTACAATTGTGTTAGTTTGTTAAATATTTGTGTTTTGAGTATTTTATAGGTTAGAGCATACTTTTGAGCTTCAATGTTATGTATTTGAGGTGCCTTGATGAGTTTGTTAGTGTTTTAGGGCTAATATCGAGGAACAAGGAGTTTTGGAGGAGGCCCGAACCAAAAAAGAGGCCCACAATCGTGGCCAGTAAGCTACAATCCTAACAAAAGCAATTGCAAGGAGCCACAATCATGGCCCTATCTGCCACAATCGTGACAGAAGCCAAAACCACGATCGTGGCCTGCATGATAGAACACTCGCACAGCCTTCCCGACTTGAGTTTTCGAGGGACTTTCAGACCCAGAAAGACCCTAAGGTTACCTTAATTGGAAAAATTATATAAGGGAAAGAGATGTGACCCTAAAGGAAGCCTCCATTTTTGCCATCTTGGGAAAGCTTCAAGGATAGAGAAAGAAGAGAGAGAGAAGAAGAAAAGGAGAAAGAAGCGGGTCTTCGCGGCTACTGCTCTCCTGAGGCATTCGGATCATCATTCTATTGTGTATTTCTTTCATTTGGTTGTTCTTTTTTTGAATATGAAGATAAATATGAATATATGTATAGATTTGGGTTTGATTAAGATGTTTTAACTTTCCTTCGGAATTTGACCTTGATGTAATGGTAATTTAGTTATTATTCTGTTATTGTGATTGGGTATTGTGATTGATTGTGGTATTTGCATACTTTGGTAAAAAACTTAGAGGGTGAATGAGAGTTAGGTGATCTAATTGACTAAACAATCAATCTAGTTGGTTATTAAATAGAGAGAGATCTCGTATGAGACCCAATTGTTTATTAGAGGGCTTTAGATCTAATTAGAATTGTGGGTCTTTTGTTAACTAAGAGATTGCAATTCCATATTTCAATTAAGGTTTATGATTTAGGGTTCAACAATTATAACTTGAGAGAGAGTAATCCACTCTACGATAGTCTAAAACTGACCCCACAATAACACATAAATGACTAGATTAGCATTAATGATAGGAAAAATCCTATCTCTCATAATTTGGAAACTCTTCTTGTGTGATTCTCATTGTCAATTTGGTGTTGCTCAATTTTGATTTCTTTGTTTTACTTTTACAACTTCAATTTCAATCATTCCATATCTGATTGCGTACTTTTCTGCTTGATTTTTATTTTCATTTAATTTTCTTTTAGGCCTTAAACAATTTATAATTCGATTAGTTCACTAACTCCTCGAGGAATCGACACCTCTTATACTACATTCGCGACCTGTGCGCTTGGGATATTTTTTAGGATTTTAAATAGATTAAAACTTGCCTCAACATGTAGTATAATGGTAATTTGATCAACATATTTTGGATTACCTATAATATGGTCAGTGGCTCTTGAATCTATAATCCAAGGTTTAACAAAGGATGATATACAAGCTATGTGATTACTTAAGTGAGCAAAGGATGCAATTGGTGTAATTACTTGTTTAGTCGCTTGATACTGGAGAAAAGCTGCATATTCTTCTTCATATACCAACTTGTTTCCACTTATTAAGGTAGAACTACTAGAAACACTAGAAGCCTCCACAATATTAGCAAACTCAGAGGGCTTCGAGCGTAACTCTAGGTATAAATTCCAACAATAGTCCTAAACATGCCCATCATTGCCATAATGGTCACATTTTCTCTGGTCTACTTTGCCCTTTCCTCCATGACCACCACAACCACCTCGGTTACATGGGCCTCAATTACCTCTTCCACTATTGTAAACAATGAGAGTAAACTTGACACAACTTTCTTATGTTCGACCCCTCAAGGATCAAGATATGCATGAATACACCTCAATAAGTGATGGAAGCTTAGTGCCACCAAGGATTTGGGCCTAAATTGGTTCATGTTATGTTCTTAAGCCAACCAAGTACCTCAGTACAAATAACTCTTCTCTTTCCTTTAAAAGTCGATCCTTATTTGTTATTATCAAGTGGGCTACTAAATGTTCTACAAATAAATTCTTTATTTTTTTAAAATATTTTGTGTGATTCTTCTCTCCCTTCTTACACTTGAATAATTCCACAGATAAATCATATATACGAGTAACATTATTGGAAAATAAAAGCCTCATACACTCCCATAACTCCTTTGATGAGTTTACATGCTGACACATTTAAGCAATATTTAACTCCATTGAGTTCCAAAGGCTTGTCATTATTTAATTATCATGTTGTTCCTACTTCTTATACCTCGTGACTTAATATCAAGAGTCGGATCTGTGAGATGCTCATACCTACCTAGGCCTTTGAGATATACAATGACTACCTTCGCCAAAGTAATGTAATTTGTTCCATTCAATTTTTTATTTTTGATTTGTTTAACCATAATGAGTGGTTATCTATCAATACTGTAAGTTTTGAAGTCAATTATGATGTAACCAATATAAAAAGACATTAACAAGAAGAATATCTGCAGATATCAACAACTTGTGTAACAACAAAAAAGGGACTACAACTATAATAAAATTAGCAACCCAATTTTCAATCATTAAAGGTTAAAAAAACATATCATCAACCATGGTTAAACACACAAACCTAATTTTCAGCAATTAAAAGTAGAAAAAAACACATCACTAATAGATTTCTGGAGTTGGTGCCACTCAGTGCAAAGCAGCAAGGTCAACATAGCGTCACTAAAAGGTGACACGTGGGCTACACATGTCAGTTGAATAGTGGTTGTTGGCAACACGTGGGGGCACCTAGGACACTCGCCAACATTGTTTCTTCATCTGTCTTGGTCATCGATGTTGCTTGAGTTATTTATATTTTTAAGTTAGTTTTATTTTTATGAGAAGGTTTGGGTATGGGTTTTCGGTTGTGAGAAAACAGGAATTAGAGACAGGATTAGAAAACCTCTCTTGATACCATGTTGTGAATTAAGAAAATAGATGGGAAGAGCTTGCAGAAATAAGCAGCTCTCAGTCCCTTGATATACTAGATTTCATAGAAGGTAAGTCACAATTATAATCTTAATTAAATCAAATCATAATTTCTAAAGATACATTTTGTATTCCCTAAAGATACTGAATCATATCATAATCAAATCTTAACCCTCTAACAGATAGGTTAGAGGTTAGATACTTATGTAGTTATAGCAGCTGAGCTCCAGAAAAAGACAAAAAATGATCAAATTTCATAATAGGGTATAAATTATGATTCATACTTTGTTGTTTTATGTATTAATCATATTATGGAATTTAAGTAATCTTGACTTTCAAAAAATGAAACCAAATAGATTTGTAATTATTCTATTGCGAAAGGAGATTAGACTCATTGCGATTTCCCAATAAGTTGTTTTTTTTTCAAATCAACAGGTTGTAAATAAAATCAAGGCCTTGGTATTTTAGAATTTTACAATTAATATTAGTTAACCCTAGTCATATGCATTACTATCCTTTAAAATGAATGCAAATATGTTTAGTATAAAATTCACAATCAAAGTCGATATAAAAGTAATGAAGAAGTTTTCTTTTCTTTCCTTTTCGTTATTTCCTTTACTTAGTTATTTGCATTTGTTCAAGCAGTGTGCACGTGAAGAGATAAAGAGAGATCAGATTAAGATAAATGAGCTTAATAAATTTTGATAACTAATAAAAATTGAAATCCCTAAATTTAATTTTTCAAAAGAGAAAAGATCAAAACCCAAGTTTGCTTTTGGGCCCAAATAATAATATGATAATTATTCAATTTACCCCTTTAATATAATTAATATCTAAAATCAGTAATGACAATTACTCTTATAATGCACAAATTAAAAAACTATGATACATTTGATGTGACGCATCTACCTATATAATGTAATATCTTTATCACGAACTGACTACAATACGCGGTGTTATGTTAGGCCATGCATAATGTCAGAGAGGACAAGAAGATATTTGGAAATATATATATATATATATATATATATATATATTATTTATTGATTTTCTACAAAGGGTCTTAAGAGGATCTTAATTAGGAGAAGGTGCTGTTAAGCCATCTACATTCAGACTAATTCCTGCTCGAACCGGATAAGTCCTTACTAAAGATAAAGCTCTAACTTTAAGCTTTAAACGACTGCATACATAAAAACAGTTCGAACTCGTGACCTCATTTAAGTCAAGAAAATCCTTTATCAATATTTGGAAATATATTTTTAAAAAAACTAACGAATCGAGCTAAAGCACCTCGCAATTGAAATCTATGGGCCGTCTCGGTATTGGTGGTGTCTAACGTGTTTATCAAGTTCTCCAATGAAACATAACAACATAACTAAGCCAAACCAAACACGAGTAGAGAAGATTAATGACTTTTTCCTCTGGTGCTCGCACACCAACTCCTACGCATATACTTCCTTCCCTCTTTTATAAGGGTTTCTGTTTGTCTCTTTGATTGCGTAGGTTATTGTACCAGATTATTGTTTTAGATCTGTACTTTAATTTTTTGTTAAGAGTTAAATAATGATTTTCTCGAAGCTTTCCCGTTCATTCAATCGATCTTCTCGGTCTAGAGTAAGTGTTTTCCCTCCCTGTCTCTCTTTGTTTTGAAATTGCTATTATTCCTAACTGGGAACCATAATTGGGTCTCTTCTGTAATGGTAGAATGTATTGACGAGTGGTGCGGGTGGGTACGTCAGATATGCGAATACTGGATTACCCGGCGTTGGGGTGTTTGTGGATGGTGTTGGAGGATTAGGGTTTTTGAGCCGCTATTTAGCTTCTATCAGTCCTCAGAAGGACTTCCTGCGGGGTTCGCATTTGTCGGATTTGAATTCCGTTCTTGCAAACCCTAGAATTCGTCGTTTCTTCTCCAGCGAAGCCCCCAAAAAGAAGAGTAAGTAAATTGTATAAATGTATAGCTTCTGGCTTCTTTCTGTGAAATTTTGTTTGATAAGCTACTCAATTGATTTATTTAAAGTGACGGAAGGAGTGGTCTTGTCATTTGTAGTAACGAAACAGTCAAGTAGTGCTGTTAGATGTTCTTGGGCAATGTAGTGCATTTTTTTGGTGCTTCTCACTCGTTTGTACGTTTGCGTTATTTGTGTTTTGATGTCTCTTACCAGATTATGAGAACTTCTATCCCAAGGAAAAAAAAGAATCCCCGAAGGGGAATGGCGATGGGAAAAATGAGCAGAAATCTGAATCCAAAGGTGACACACTTTCTAAGACTTAATAGTTAGCTTTTTATTTCTTATGCCTTCCATTATCCCTTGTCACTATTTGATGGGAAATATCCAGGATGTTCAAGTTAATCTTTCTTTCTATATCAGAGGAGTCAAATGCTGATGAAGAGTGGAATTTTCAGAAAATGACTATGAAACAGATCAATTTACTTCTACCTCTCATGGTGATTGGGTTTTTCCTTTCCTCGTTACCTATTGGAGCTCATGAGCAGCAACAGGTAACCATATCCTTGAAGGAAGGTTTTGAGATGCTGAGTGTATTTTTTGAGGCTCATCTAGTAATTGTTGGCATTCTTTGTGGGCCTGACATATTGTTCTGCATTTGGCTTTGTGTGCCTTGTTTGATCAAGTTTTGACACTTTTTTCACTTTCAACTCTTTTAAGATTCGAAAACTTTCCTTTTTGTGATGAATTTTTGTTTCTATGCCAAAATACTCTTTTACTCAACTGCCTGACATTGAGTGAAAGACGTAATGCATGGTATAAGTACAGAAAATAATTCTTCTGTTTTTGTGAAGTGGTGGTGAAATGAGGGCTGATCTTTGAGATCAAGTTGATTTGTACTGCAGAGGATAATCCAGTTTTTGGCCCTTAGTAGAAGAAAACTCATCTTGTAATATTGAATATGCACCAATTACTTTATAGGTCAAACATTGCCTTTGTTACAGTTGTGCTAGCATTTAGAGGGTCTGATAAGACATGGAATAGGAAAGACGGAATAAAGGAGCCTAAATAGTTGAGTGATCCTCTTCTGTAGGAAATTTTTATCCATAATTGTGTATCTTATTCTTGCTGTCATAGTTTGTCAATTCCCTACTTCTTATTGCCTTCTAGGCAATTCCTTATTGAAATTAACTTAAGACTTGGGAAATTTTGCTGCATTCTGTTTTGTTAGCTTGACATTTAATGTTAAAGAAAGGTTGATAGGGTAAATTTAGTGGAATTTTACCATTTTTTTATTTCCAGGAAGTTATTTTGCATTTTACCATGATGAAGTATGTAAATGCTCTGTCTAGTTACTGCTTTGAAAATTAGGTTGCATCTATGAACTGCTTTTGACTCGTTTCTCGTGTGAAATTTAATTGGCTAGTGTTCCATTGATCTTACGAATATGTTGCCTTACCTTTTTACTATAAACTATATTAGACAAGATATGGGACATCCTGCACATGTATATTTAGTTTCATAGTTTTCATAAATTTATTTTCTTTCTGGTTTTGGTTGAGATGAATTCCGTTGGATGTGTTCAACAAGTGTTTGCTCATTATTGCTTTAGGTGATTGCTTAAGTTGGATCACCTGTGCTTCTGAGTTTGATTGTATGGTGTAATATTTTTTTGTGTCTTAATAATTTACCTTTCATTTCTTGTTTATTTGCAAGTTTGATTTATATTTTTTGACATTTATTCTTGACAGATTAGTTTCCAAGAGTTCAAAAACAAGCTTTTGGAACCAGGTTTAGTGGACCGTATTGTAGTTTCAAACAAATCAGTCGCAAAGGTGTATGTGAGGAACTCACCAAGGAATCAAACAAATGATGATGCTGCTGGAGATGCTCACAGTGATGGTACCCGGGCCAGAGGACAATATAAATACTACTTCAATATAGGAAGTGTTGAATCTTTTGAGGAGAAGCTAGAGGAAGCACAGGAAGCATTGAGGATTGATCCTCATGAGTTTGTCCCAGTCACATATACCTCTGAAATGGTGTGGTACCAAGAACTGATGAGGTTTGCGCCAACACTCTTACTTCTTGGATCACTCATGTACATGGGGAGAAGGATGCAAGGTGGATTTGGTGTTGGTGGTACTGGTGGAAAAGGTGGACGTGGGATTTTCAACATAGGAAAGGCCCACGTAACAAAAGTGGATAAAAATGCTAAAAACAAGGTGAGCTGAATGTTTGCTTTATCAATAGCGAATGATTTAATATGCTGTTACCTAGCTTTTAAAGTTCCAAGTTTGTGCACACTTGGTGGTATTTTGATAGATGCATCTCTTTGGCATTTGGATGTGGAGGATAGTTTCCACTCTTTGTCAGATATGGTTTCATATTGTTCGTTGTTTGATGTTATTCAGGTCTATTTCAAAGATGTGGCAGGCTGTGACGAGGCAAAGCAAGAAATCATGGAGTTTGTGCACTTCCTTAAGAATCCAAAGAAATACGAGGAATTGGGAGCCAAAATTCCAAAAGGTGCTCTCTTGGTAGGTCCTCCTGGAACTGGAAAGACTCTTCTAGCAAAGGCAACTGCTGGGGAATCTGCTGTGCCATTTCTTTCTATATCAGGTTCAGATTTTATGGAGATGTTTGTTGGTGTTGGGCCATCCCGAGTTCGGAACTTGTTTCAAGAAGCAAGGCAATGTGCTCCTAGTATTATATTCATCGATGAAATTGATGCAATAGGTAGAGCAAGAGGTCGTGGTGGCTTCTCAGGTTCCAATGATGAGCGTGAAAGTACCCTTAATCAATTGTTGGTAGAAATGGATGGCTTTGGAACTACTTCTGGAGTTGTTGTACTTGCTGGAACTAATAGGCCTGACATTTTAGATAAAGCTTTGTTAAGGCCTGGCCGATTTGACCGCCAAATTTCCATTGACAAACCTGATATCAAAGGCCGTGAGCAGATCTTTCAGATCTATTTGAAAAAGATCAAACTTGATCAAAAGCCTTCTTTCTACTCTCAGAGGCTTGCTGCTCTCACCCCTGGGTTTGCTGGAGCAGACATAGCAAATGTTTGTAATGAAGCTGCTCTAATTGCTGCAAGGAGTGAAGGATCACAGGTTACCATGGAACATTTTGAGGCAGCAATTGATAGAATCATTGGAGGTTTAGAGAAGAAGAACAGGGTAATCAATTTTTTTTTTCATTTTGTTTTATCCAAAAACCAAAGTATTTGTTTGCAGATAATGAACATTTTTGAATGCTTAGAATCCTTTTTAATATGGTTGAACTTCAGATTATTTGTCATGCCTGTGCAAGATATTTTAATCTCTTATTTCTCAAGCAGGTGATAAGCAAGCTGGAAAGGCGGACTGTTGCTTACCATGAATCTGGTCATGCTGTTACTGGCTGGTTCTTAGAACATGCTGAGCCCCTGCTAAAAGTGACAATTGTTCCACGTGGTACAGCTGCCCTTGGGTTTGCTCAGTATGTTCCTAATGAAAATCTCCTCTCGACGAAGGAGCAGCTTTTTGATATGACTTGCATGACTCTTGGTGGTCGAGCAGCTGAACAGGTATACTTCAGTCCAAAGTTGTTATTTTAGCTCTGTTGATCCTAGTTATTCAACCATTACACTTAGGCTGCTACAAATGCATCACCTCATGAAGAAGTATTTTTTTTCCCTTTTCTGCATTACTATTACTGAGCAGGATTCTTATGATTTCAGGTTTTGTTGGGAAAAATATCGACAGGAGCCCAAAATGACTTGGAGAAGGTGACAAAGATGACTTATGCCCAAGTAGCAGTTTATGGTTTTAGTGACAAGGTTGGGCTCCTCTCTTTTCCTCTGAGGGAGGATGGATTTGAAATGACCAAACCCTATAGCAGCAAGACAGCAGCAATCATTGATGGTGAAGTTCGAGAGTGGGTGGGGAAGGCATATGATCGCACCCTCCAGCTTATTGAAGAGCACAAAGAACATGTTGCTCAGATTGCTGAGATGTTACTAGAAAAGGAAGTTCTTCACCAAGATGACTTGCTTCGAGTTCTGGGCGAAAGGCCATTTAAATCAGCCGAAGTCACCAACTATGAGAGATTCAAGGAAGGTTTCAAGGAGGAAGAGAAGCAGGTGGAGACCCAAGTGAGTGGTGAAGAGGATGATGACCCTTCAGCTATACAGGTTACCCCTGCTTAGTTAAAGGATATGTTGGGATATTTGTAAATTAAATTGGAAAGCATTTTTTTTCTGTTTCTCTTTTGGCCAACCTTTGTATAATTAATTGCCATTGGTGATCATAGTGTAGTCACTTTCAGTTTATAGTCGCTTTTAAGTTTATACTTCGTAGAACACATATTTGTGTCCGATAAGAGGAAACAAGAAGAATGGATAATCAGTAATTTCACACAAATGAATTGTTATCTACCTATCTTCTACCATTTAGGCTAGGATAGAATAAAATGGCATTCTATCCTAAGCAATAAAAATAAAAAATCTTCAATTTGACATTCTCTAACAAATACTGATCATTCACGCGTTCGTTTTCTTGGTTTTGTTGAATGATGATTTATTAAAAGGATAACATACACCTAGGACTGTAGCTTCAATACAACCTACTGTCACCTGGGAAACAATCACCATGCCTCCTGATGCTACCACATAGAACGTTTAAGGTAATCTTCTAGATTTTAATGGAAGAAATGAGAGAAAAGGGCCATAAGCACGCTGTACTTGGAAGACTAAACTGTCAAAGACGCGTTTAGATGTTTCCCAAACTTTTATGTTGTTGAAGTGACCACTCTAGAATATTTTGACATCATACGCATATTATATAGATTTGACTTGAAATATGAACACAAAAAAGTGGGAGGACGTGAATTTTATATGGTGACGGAGGAGATGACTAGCCAAATAAATTCGTTTTTGAATATTGATTTGATGAATCTTTTGTCAAAATTTGCTTATACCCTAACAAGAAAGGTCAAAGTAAACTGAATTCAAAAAATGAAATAACCCCTTGAAGGGTTTTAGAGAATTATCAGTACCGAGCCTCCTAAGCATAAAACCACTCCAAAATTTGTAGTTTTTTATCTCATGAATTCCAAAAAGTAACTCGGGAAGAGATCTTGTCTCTTGGGACCACGCTTTAGTTTACCAAACTCTATTAAGAACGACCTGACCTCTCTGTTTGCAGTAGCTTTTTTCCTAATCATAAAATATTATAATTAAAAACAGAAAATTAATGTTTCCACACTATGCATTTTATAACTAAACATACTTCTTGTCTTCTTCCCTTCCCATGCTTTTTGGAGTCTTTGTTCCAAAGACTTTCAGTATTTAAACCCAACATCTCCCCTCTGTTCTTCATCTCAGCTGCTTTCCTCATTCTAACTATACGGTCTCGTCTCTCTCTCTCTCTTTTTCTATCAGGTACCTTCTGGGTTAAGGTCTTGTAATATTGAGCTTTTATAACTTGACAATAGCAACTTGTTTCTCATGCATGGTTGCGTAGTTACAGAGGAGTATGGGCACTAATTTTCTATCGAATTTGAACTTCTTTATTTGTCCTCCTGTGATTTCAGTCCCATCCCATGTTTCTTTGCAGCAACTTCTCTTCTTAAAACCTTTTCTTTTCCTTTCCTTTTCGCCAAAATCTCTTGTATCTTTAGTTACCTGTTTACTATTATTTGTTTTTCTGACCCTGTTTCCTACCCTGATTTTCTCTCAGCATTTGGTTTTAAAAGATTCGATTGATTAAGATGCCTTACGACGATCAATATCAGCACGAAACTTTGATGTCTAATTGCGAGTGTTTACTCTTTGGTAAGCAGTCCCTCGTTCAGTTACTATAGCTTCTGATCACCCTTGGACCAGAATCGATAAAAATGTTAATTATCTGTGAAAATTGTTCAGATGTGGACGATACCCTTTATTCTCGAAGTTCTGGTTTATCTGAGGCATGCACAAGGAATATTGAAGGTATGCAAATTTATTTCGTAATCAGGTTCTCTTCCCATGTTTCTGCATATGCTACAAACTGCAACCTCATGTCCTTGTCCAGAATATATGTCTACGGAGCTAGGTCTGGAAAAAAATGAAATATCTCAGTTGAATCGTATACTGTACAAGGAGTACGGGACATCAATGGCGGGTCTTAAGGTTTGTATCACCTGTAATCTAATGTTTACGTCCCTTGAGCAGAAATAAATTTCAAAAGTTCAAGTTGAATTTAAGCTGACAGCAGTGTTCTACGATTTTGGTCCTACTGACAGGCCATTGGCTATGATTTTGACGATGATGAGTATCATAGGTACGGACTTTCCCTCTTTGTTTTTCTCCTGTGTCCATATACAAGCTTTGGTGGTCTCATCCTTTCTAACTGTCACAGTTTCGTTCACGGAAGATTACAATATGAGAATCTTAAGCCTGACCCGTTTCTGAGAAATCTGCTGCATAGCTTGCCCATTCGTAAAGTTGTAAGTTACTATGCCACTCACAAGTGTATGGTTACCTAAATTTGAAGTTTCCTTTTGATAATGTTCCCATTTCTAGATATTTTCAAACGCGGACAAGACACATGTCTCTAAAGTTCTAAGCAAGCTTGGATTGGAGGATTGCTTCGAACAAGTCATATGTTTTGAGACCCTTAATCCCAAGAACACGACTCATGAGTTCAATACAAATTATGCGTCCTCCAACAATAAACATGGCGGAGGTTCAATATTTCCAAAGACTCCAATTGTGTGCAAACCCTTTGAAGATGCATTCCAGCAGGCTTTCAAGTTAGCCAACATCAACCCTTCAAGAACTGTAAGTGGATTTTTCAGAAACTATAGGCCTTTGAATTTGTGCCATTTAGAGATTCTCATAATGAGTAAAATCTGACATTCCCATTTCTTTCTCAGGTATTCTTTGATGACAGCACTCGCAACATAGAAACTGGCAAGCGAATGGGCCTCCAGACTGTGTTGGTAGGTGAAGAAAGAATCTACGGTTCAAAATTTCTACTTTTGCTGATATGACATCAAAAGAAAAAGTTGTTCTCTAACAGTACTCTCAAATAAATGGCTCCAGGTGGGCACTTCAAATCAAATAAGTGGTGCTGATCATGCGCTGGAGAGCATCCACAACATTAAGGAAGCATTGCCAGATCTCTTCACAGCAAGTAAAGAGCCAAAATTCAATATACACGCAGGAAAGGTTGGAATTGAGACATCCGTGACTGCTTAACCATAATTTAATTGCTTCTAAGTATTGTAATAAGCTTTTTGAGTAGTGGGTCTCTTTTAATTTAATAGAATTTTGTTTTTTTATATAGATTGAGTTGCATCAGATTCTTATCTGTTAATCAGCAAACTTGCATACAACATCAGAGTTTCTTATGATAGAAGTATGTCTAAAGCAGCACACCACTTTCTCTTTTTTAAAGTGAGTGTGCCTTTTTATATACGCATGGAGCAATGTGGAATGTGTACATCAACTCATACCCTATTTTAAGGAATGCAACGAGTAAACAACAAAGTGAGAGAGCGAAGATATCTTAGCGGGCGGTAGCTGGAGTGGAGCTATTGGTCATGTGTTACGGTTTGATCTAATTGTAAAGTATGGGACTTGAATCTCATATTAGCTAAATACAAAATTGATATGAAATTTATAAGGATTTTGAGCTCTCTACCCTCATAAGCTACCTTTTGGGGTGTGGCTCTCTTAAAGTCCTTATCAATTGGTATCAGAACCGGTCTTGGAGTGGTGGCCCATGGAGTGGTGGCCTGAGAGTGCCAGCCGTGACCAACAAGGATCTCATAGTGGTAACCTGAAAGTGTCAGCCGTGACCAACATGGTCGTTACCCAATGAGGACATTGGTCCTTATGGGGAGACGAATGTTACGGTTTGATCTAATTGCAAGGTATGGGACTTGAATCCCATATTGGTTAAATACAAAATTGATATGGAATTTATAAGGACTTTGGGCTCTCTACCCTCATAAGCTAGCTTTTGAGGTGTGGCTCTCCTAAAGTCCTTATCAATTATTGATAGGTCCCAGTCAAAGCTTATAAAGAAAAGAGAAATAATTGGGAGTAAAATTGATTTTGTAATTCATTGATGATTCAATAACAGATACACAAGGCTTTAAATAAGAATAGAACTCCAACAACTAGTCCTATACTCAAGCCACTAGCAGAAATTATTCCCAAAAAATAGCTAAGAATGAGCTAGTCAGTTAAGATAGCAATTCTGACTTATTCTAACTAATAGAAACAAGAATTATTCAACAATAAAGAACTAACAAAAAAATACTCAGCAGTAGAAGAGTCAACTCAAATATTTCTTGTTTGGAACGGCATTCTCTTAGACCTCCGAAGCTTATCAATAGTCCCCTCATTCACAAGAACCTTGTCCTCAAGGTTCGAAGGAGAAAACCTTTCAAACTGAGCAGCAGAATTCTCCCAAGTTGAATCTTCAGCTGACAAGTTCTTCCATCGAACAAGGCTTTCCTCCACAAGTCGCGATCCCTGCTTAACCCACCTAGTTTCCATTATCTCTTGCGGTTCCAAAAGAAGATCAACATTATCATTGAAAAGAGGCAAATCGACTGGTACTGGAATATCACCATCCTGACCAACATATTTTTTAAGTAAAGAAATGTGGAAAACAGGATGAACCTTGTAACCTTCAAGTAGTTGTAACCGGTAAGCAACTTTTCCAAGCTTAGCCAATATTTGGAAAGGCCCATAGTAGCAACTGGCCAACTTTTGGTAAGCTCTTCGGGCAACCGAATGTTAGCGATACGGTTGCAATTTCAAGTAAACTCAATCTCCCACTTGGAAATTCAACATCTTTCCGATTTGCATTAGCTCTTTGCTTCATTTGGTTAACTGAATGGGAAAGAGTAGCTTTAAGTTGCTGGAGAATCTCATCTCGGCTTGCCAAAACTTGATCTGCTTCATGAATAGGGGACATTCTCGCATCATATCTGCGAATGGTTGGCGAAGGCCTGCCATATAATGCCAAGAAAAGAGACATTCCAATAGAAACATGGAAAGAAGTGTTATACCAGAATTTTGCCCAGGGAAAGATAAAAGCTCCATTTTCGAGGTGTTGGGAAGTAAAACAACGAAGATATTGTTCAAGGCATCTGTTAACAACTTCCGATTGGCCGTCCGTCTCCGGATGATAAGAAGAACTCATGTTGAGTTTGGTGCCAGATAACTTGAAGACTTCCCGCCAAAAATGGCTAACAAAAATAGGATCACGATCACTAATAATGGACCTTGGCATTCCATGAAGCTTAACAACTCCTTTAACAAATTTTTCAGCAACTGTTTTAGCAGTGAAAGGATGTGTCAAAGCTAAAAAATGAGCATATTTGCTTAGACGATCCACAACCACCAAAATTGCATTCTTGTCATTAGAAAGTGGAAGGCCTTCTTTGAAGTCCATTGTGATATCATCCCAAACTTGATGAGGAATTGATAAGAGCTCCAAAAGACCGGCTGGAGAAGACGTTGATGTTTTATTTTTCTAGCAAACTGAACAAGCAGCAACATAATCACGAACTGTTTTTGGCAAGGAAGGCCAATAAAATTGTGCAGCAATCCGTTTGTGTGTCCTCAAAACACCAGAATGGCCACTTGGAGAATCATGAAATTCCTGTAAAAGCTGAATAATTAAATCAGAATAAGGAGGAATAACAACACGATTCTTGTAAAGAATCAAACCAGCCCGCCATAAATATGGTTTGCCCGGATTATCGGTAGCCAACTTTCCAATTCGAATCATGTAAGGGTGTGATTCAGCTGCAACTCGTAGAGTATCCCATAAAGAGGTTTGCGGACTGAAAAGAGCATCTAGGCTAGGACTTCCCGCAATCCTTGATAATGCATCAGCTGCAATATTTTCTTTTACCGGCTTATACCTGATTTCATAGTCATATCCCAGCAACTTAGAAACCCATGAGTAACAATCTGCTGTTCCAGTAAGAACTTAAGGCTCCGTTGATCCGTTTGAATTAAGAACCGCCTGCCAAGTAAGTATGGCCTCCATGTACGAATTGCGTGAACAATCGCAAACATTTCTTTAGCATAGGTGGACCAGGCTTGCTTAGTAACTCCTAAGGATTTGCTCATAAAGGCGATGGGTTTATCCTGTTGAATTAGGATAGCCCCAATACCATTATTCGAAGCATCTGTAGTTATGAAAAATTCTTCATTAAAATTGGGCATAGCAAGTGTTGGTGTAGAGGACATAACATTCTTCAAATCTGTAAAAGATCGTTCTGCTTCATCTGTCCAAGCAAATCTCCCCTTTTTAAGCAAATCCGTCAATGGCCGAGCAATCATGCCATAATTTTGAACAAACTTTTTGTAATAGCTTATAAGCCCTAAAAACCCACGTAAATTAGAGACATTAGTAGGTTTAGGCCAATCAAGCATTGCCCGAATTTTTCCTTGATCCACCATTACCCCTTCATGAGAAACAATATGACCTAGATATTCAATTTGTTGCTGCCCAAATGCACATTTACTGAGTTTGATAAAAAAAACTTATGTTGCCGCAAAATTTCAAAAGCCATTTTGACATGTTCAAGATGCATGATCCAATTGGGGCTATAAATTAAGACATCATCAAAAAAATACTAGCACAAATTTTCGTAAATAGGGACGAAATATAGAATTCATTAGGGCCTGAAAAGTGGAGGGAGCATTACACAGTCCGAAAGGCATGACTAATTACTCGTAATGACCGTTATGGGTACGAAAAGCTGTTTTATGAATATCATCAGGATGGACTCGTACCTGATGGAAACCCGCCCGAAGGTCAATTTTGGTAAAGTAGGCAGCCCCATGGAGTTCATCTAGCATATCATCAACTGTAGGAATCAGAAATCTATCCTTAATAGTGACAGCATTTAAGGCCCTATAATCGGTACAGAACCGCCAAGATCCGTCTTTTTTCTTAACTAGTAAAACAGGAGAAGAAAAAGGACTTGTGCTTGTCTGAATAAGCCCCAATTTTAACATGTCATGAACTTGTTTCTCAATTTCGGCTTTTTGAAAATATGCGTACCTATATGGACGAACATTAACAGGATCTGTCCCTTCCTTCAGGATGATGCGATGATTAATTTCCCTCTCCGGAGGTAGCTCAGTTGGGTGTTGATAAATGTCGGCATATTGATGGAGCAATTGCTGCATATCCAAATGGATTCCTTCTAGTAGTAATTCCTGCTGCATTTGAAAACAGACTGCAAATATGGAACTCCCCTGTCTCAACTCCTTCGTCATCTTCTTAGAGGAATACGGTTGAATGAGCTGACTGTCAATCCCTTTAAGAAATTGGAGTCGGCAATCCCAATAGAATTTCATCGTTAAATGCTTCCAATTGCAGTTCACATCCCCCAGTTGTTGAAGCCACTGGATTCCTAACACCATATCCAACCCCATTATAGGCAAAGAATATAATGTAACAGTAAAGGATATACCTTGAACCATGATAAGGACATTCTCGAATTTCCCATTGCACTGCAGGTGACCCCCTTTGGCGACTTTCACCTTATTCGGCTGGATTGGCGTTGCTGAAAATTTGAGGGATTCTGTAAGCTTTCCATTGATAAAATAATGGGTGGAGCCACTGTCAATGAGAACAATCATCTCTGTCGATCCAATTTTTACCATAACTCTCATGGTTTGAGCATTAGACCATCCAGTAAGAGCGTAAAGGGAAATTTCTGGTTCATCCTCTTCATCCCCATCCTCAGTGCCTCCATCTAACAAAAGCAATTATGTTTTGGCACATTTATGCCCAGGAGTGAATTTCGCATCTGTCAGACCCCGCTCCCGGAGCCCAACTGTCCCGGTTGGTGGGCCCTGACTGATGGCCCATTCCCGAGACGCTGGCT
>JAOQMR010000008.1:29666239-29686584 GCA_027563865.1 Erythroxylum pelleterianum | reverse complement strand
TGTTTAGTGTGTTACATTGAAAGAGATGTATTTGCAAATATTGACAATGATCTTGTTATGAAAAGATTTCAATCTATAAAAAGTAGGTGAGGATCATTGTAATTTTAACTATTTTATATTCTTAATACAACTTTATTTTTATTTAATTTTGATATGAAAATTTTTGTGAAATCAATATTTTATTTGGGCCCTCCTATCTTAAATTTCTGGCTCCGTCACTGTATATAGATATGTAAATTGTTCATAACTCTACTAATTAGAGTTAAAGATAGTTTGTCATCAAGTTTATACAGTCGTAAGAAGGTCAAGAGAGAAAAATCAATTTTAACTAATAATAGAGTATAATTTCATCTCTTTATGATAATGATATACTTTGCATCAGGTATATAATATTATACTCTAACGAATTATGATAATTGCTTATTTAAAATCCTAAAGTAATGAAAGTCAATTTCGATTCTATGTCATAAATATTATGTTTTACATTTAGTGTCATAGCAAATGTTTGGTATGTTAGCTCATCAACCTTTATTTTTTTAAGGTTGTTGGAATTGTCAAGTTATCAGGCCTTTATAATTTTATCAGATGTCCTTTATCCATTTATCGTTCTTGAATACTTTTGTAAAGTATTCCTCACTTAGTTCTGAAATTGACTGGATTCCTTTTACTTTCCCGAAGAATATCAACGTTTTCATATAAATGGAAGAGCTTTGTTCTCCTTCATGTCTAACCAATGATTTAAAAACCAGACCGGTGACTGAACCAAAGAAGCAACTGATTCAAAGATCAATAGTTTAACCAGAATTAAACCGTGATCGAACCGGTGACTAATAAATATATAATTATTCTATATATTATATATATATAAGATAATGTTTAAACATGTTATTTAATTATTTATCTAATTGTAAACTTAACTTAAACCTTCAAACTTCAAAACATACAATTTTCTTTTAAAGTTCACCAACACACATAAAATAAGATAACAAAGCTCACTAGTCATATTTCATCAAAAAGATTAAAAAAAAGATCACTAATCATAATATTCATTCAAGTTAAAATCATCAAAATCAAGGCATTTTAAATGAACTGGCCAGTTTTTTCTTTCACCGATTTAGAGGTTTTTATCAGTCTGACTGCAAAATAAACGGTCCAATCACTCACAAAACATAAGGGCTAAACTGGATCATTTCATGCTCTGAGTCATTGGTTCTCCAGTCCGATCGGCCGGTTCGGTTCGGTTTTTAAAATACTGTGTTTAACTACACGATATTCAAAGCTCAGTTACCGAATTTTACAATAACTGTTACTCTCTATTCTCTAAAAAATGTTCAGTTCTGCTTTGCTAAGTATTAAAAAAAGGAGTAAATTGACTAAGTGCGAAGAGTAAAAGTGAGATATGCATCGAGAACAACAAGTCCTTCACGAATGCTGTGGAAGTATTGTGGCGTTGATTATTGGTGCCTTCTTCTCTTTTAAAAAAAAAGATTATTGGTGCCTTCTTAAAGTGAAATCATAGAATTTAAAAGCTTTTATAAATGGTGTCCTTGTCAAATTCTTTAAAACAGATTCATAAATTATTAATACCTATTATTGAATTAATTATATGAATAAAAGATTTTTATTATTTGATAGAATTTTAGAATTTACCCAAGGGGAAATTAATACTCTATGACTAATAAGCATAATAGAGAAAAATCAATATTAACATGCCAACTATGTTATGTATCCAAAAACATTGATTGTAATTGAGGAGTTTTTATTTGATTACCAGATAAAGTTAGTCTAAAATTAAATTTATGATAATATATTATTGAGTTTTCCCAAAAGAAACTTTCAATATCCTAAATGCCTAATTATTTGAATCTAATGACTTAATGAGCATTTATATATTTGCAACTATTTCTCTTTATTCGCACACTTCTTGTGTTACGGTATTTAATGGTTTGAACTTCTCTAAATGATGTGCACAAGTAAATTTCCATTAAGGTGTTTTACATCTTGGTTTAGCGTTATTGGAAGAAAAACTTATTACCATTATGGATACATGCAATGAGGTCGAGAAGACAAACTATAAAATATAGGAAGGTCTAACAAATTATGTCTTAATTTCATACAAATAACTATTTCCGACAACATTAAGACCATTATTCTACAAAATAAAAGTGCTAAAGAATACCTTAAATTTATGGAATAACATTTTTGTTGTATGGACAAGTGTCTCGTTGTTATATTATTGGCTAAAGTCACGACCATGAAGTTTCATGGGTCACAAAACATGCAACAACATGTTTTAAAGATGACGAATATTGCACCAAAATTAAAGACACTGGGTATGACAATTGATGACTCCTTAGTGCAATTCATTATGAACTTGTTACCTCGTACCTTAAGGGGTGAAGGAGCTTGCAAGATTCACAAGCCAAAGGCTAAGAACTTTAAGAAGAAAGAGTATGTTGAAGCAACACAGGTTATCAGTAATGTTGATAAGAAAATATAGATAAATGCCATTTTTATAAGAGAAAGGGACACTATCAGAAATATCTTAATAGTAAGGCTTAGTTTGAAAAAGGAAGGTATATCTACCCTTTTTGTATATTCCGAACTAAACTTAGTTGAAATTCCTTCTAATACTTAGTGGCTTAATTTTGGTGATATTACTCATGTTTCTAATGTTATATAAGGATTCCTTATAATCCAAACTATAAACCCAATTGACAACTTTACGTTTGTGGGAAACTATATGAAGATCCCAATTGAAGGCGTTGTGACTTATCATATAATATTAGATACTAGTTATCACCAGGATCTAATACAAAGTCTATATGCACCTTTAATATTTAGAAACCTAATTTTTATTTCTAAAATTGATGAAAGTGGATTTACTTTTAAGTTTGGTGATATTTTTTCAGTTTATTTAAATATTTTTTCATTATTGGTTGTGGAATTCTTATGGATGGTTTATATAAGTTGAAATTAATGTTAGTTTTTTCTAAATCCCTGTTTTCTCCTCATCAAACCCTTAAAACTAAATGTAACATAATGAATGATAATTTAGCTTACTTATGGCATAAATGTTTGGTTCATATATCTAAAAAAATATTAGAAAGACTAGTAAAGAATGAAATTCTTCCAAATTAGATTTTATTAATCTTGATATATATATGGATTGCGTTAAGGGAAAAGAAATCAAACATAGTAAGAAAGGAGTTGTAAAAAGTACTCAACTCTTTGAGATTATACACATTGATATATGTTACCTTTTGACATTGTATTCTTTGTTGGAGATAAGTATTTTATCACCTTTATAGATGATTTTCCACGATATGGATATGTCTACATGCTTAAGGGAAAATCTCAAGTTGTAAAAGCCCTTAAGGTGTTTGTAAAGGAGGTTAAAATGCAATTAGATAAAAAAAAGTGAAATTTGTAAAATTTGATAGAGGTGGGGAATATTATGGAAAATATAATGAATCAAGATAATATCTAGGTCTATTTGTGAAGTTTCTTGAAAAACATAGCATATGTGCACAATATATATACACTATGCTAGGCACACTTGAACAAAATAGTATGGAAAAAAGACGTACATTTAATGGATATGGCTAGGAGTATAATAAGTAATTCCTCATTAAGCAAAACCTTATGGATGCATACACTTAAAACTGCTACGTATTTGTTGAATAAGATTCCTAGTAAGGTAGGACCTAAAACTCCTTTTGAGTTATGGACTAGAAGGAAACCTAGTATATGACACCTATATATTTGGGTCATCCAACAGAAGCAGGATTTTATAATTAACATGGAAAGAAATTTGATTCTCGAACAGTTAGAAATTACTTTGTTAGTTACCTAGAGAAGTCTAAAGAGTGTGGGTTTTACTGTCTAAACCATAGTCTAAGAATTGTTGAAATAGTTAATGTTAAGTTCATTGAAAATGGTGAAGTTAGTGAGAACACTAAAAAATCTTATGGATATTAATGAAATAAGAATTGATGTTCCATTAACCATAAATGTTCCAATATCCATATCTATACTAAATCTTGTCCCAATATTGGGAAAACAAAATAATTTTGGACAACATTTGGATGAAACAAGACCTCATAAAGAAACTAACTTACAGCCAATGGACATAAATGAACTACATGGAATAGCTTTAAATAAACCTGTAAGAATAAGGAGATCAACTATTCCTGATAACTATGTAGTTTATCTATATGAGTCAGAATTTGATTACGACATTAATAATGATCTTATTTCATTTTTACAAGCTATAGAAAGTGATAAATATGATAAATGGATTGATGGATAGTTATAGTTATAATAAATTAATAAACAATTTATACAAGAGACATTTTCTTTTTAATTGTAAAATGCTTGCATAAATAGATATATTAAATAGGAATTATCTTTATATAATTTTGAATGACATTACAAAGAAAAATAAGGAAATTAGAGAGATGCCATCTAAGTCTTTTACATGAACTTCACTGGAGAATAAATTCAAGGAAAGTATAATAGAAATTATTATGATAGAATATAATAAGAATGCGATCAAGTAGTTAAACTAAGAAAAAAACATTGAATAAAGAAAAGATTGATTCTTCTTCCCTATTTATTTTATAAAAGATTAGTTAAATTTAATGGCACAGAACAATGCATGGGACCTTGCTGATTTACAAGAAGGATCTAAGTGAAGTAGATGAAAATAGGTCTTTAAGACCAAATATGACTTGAATGGCAATTATTGAACAATATAAAGCTAGACTTGTTAACAAAGGGTATTCTTAAAAGGATGGCATTGAATATAAAAAGACTTGTTCACATATCTAAAGAAAGATTCATTGAGAATAATTATGACAATAACAGCTTAGTCTGATTTAGAGCTACATCAAATGGGATGTGAAAATTACCTTTCTGAATGGTGATCTCAAGAAGGAAGTTAATAGGGATCAACCTAAAGGTTTTTTCATAAAAGGAAAAGAACACATTGTGTGTCAACTTAATAAATCAATATATGGACTTAAACAAACTTCTCGACAATGGAATATTAATTTTAATGATGTCATAATATCTTTTGGTTTTTAATAAAAATAATGTTGATTGTTGTATCTAACGAAAGATTAGTAAGAGTGAAATTTTTAGTTTTATATATTGATGACATTTTACTTAATAATGGTTTGGAATTATAAAAAAGATTTTCTCCCTAAGAATTTTTAAATGAAAGATATGGGAGAGACATCTTATGTGATAGGAATTTTAATATTCCAAGATAGATCACAAGAATTAGTAGATTGTCTTAAAAAGACTACATTAAAAGAATTCTCGAGAGATTCAATACGAACAATGTTTAGCAGGGTTATCCCGATACAAAAAGGGAATAAATTTATTCTAATGCAATGTCCGAAGAATGATGTGGAATGTAAACAAATGAAATCTATTATATATGCTTCTATTTTTAGTAGTCTGATGTATTTGCAAATATGCACGAGACTTGATATCAACTTCACAGTTGGAATGTTTTGAAGATATCAAAGTAATCTTGATATAGACCATTGGAAAGATGCAAAGAAAGTCTTAAGACATCTTCAAGGAATAAAGGATTATATGCTTATGTATAAAAGATTTAATCCATTAAAAGTGATTAGATATTTGGATTTAGATTTTGCTGAATGCATTGACAGTATAAAATCAACATTTATCTACTTGTTTCTACTAGTAGAAGGAACAATTTGATGGAAAAGTGCTAAACAATCTGTAATTGCTTTATCCACTATAGAAGCAAAATTTATAGCTTATTTTGTTGCCATAATTCATGTTTTATAGTTACGAAGCTTTATTTCAGTGGTTGGGGTTGTCGATGCCGTTACGTAATAGCTGAAATTTTATTATGATAGTTTTGTAGCAATTTTCTTCTCCAAAAATGACAAATGTTATACAAGTGTTAAACATATGAAGTTAAAATATTTTGTCATAAAAGAAGAAGTTCATAAACAAAGAGTTTATATTGAATACATTAAGACATATCTTATGATTGCATATCTCTTAACGAAAGTCCTACAACCAAATATTTAAAGAACATGTTTAAAGAATGGACCTTAATTATATTAATAATTGTTTTTAATGATGTTTTAATACTCTTAAGCTTAATAAGTTTCTGATTAACAATTCTCGTATTTATTATGATTATGTACATCTAACTATTATTAAATAAGAAATAAAATTGTCTGCGAGATGTTAATTTGGACCTTTATGATATTCATATATCACTATGTTACCCAACTTGATATATTACTAGTGTTATACTATATAGAAGGAAATATGATACGTTGAAGTGTATGAACGTCGTAACCTACATTATGTGATTTATTATGTTAAGATAAATTATGAAGATGTTAAGAAATTTGTTTATGCACACTTAATGTTTACATTATTAAAATTAAAGCTTAAAGTATCGATCTAAGTGGGAGAAGGTTAGAATGTGGCCCGATTTATGGTCATATTTTATATACATTAATAATATTATTAATATCATTAAAGAGTCATATTTTTTCAATATTTTCTATTTAATATTAGAATAAATATCAACTGTATGTTTTGATCAGTTGATGGGCATATCAGAATAAAAGTTATAAATATAGTTTCCCTTACTACTAATTAGGGTTACAAATAATTTTCTATTAAGTTTATGTAACTGTAAGAGAGTCAAGAGAGAGAAACTAATTTTAACTAAGAAGATAGTAAAGTTTCTTTATGATAATGGTATAATCCACTTCAGATACAAAATTTTCTAACTTAATGATTTGTGTCAAAGTAATGAGCGTGAATTTTGATTTTATGTCATAATGATTATATTTACATCGACTTCTTCCAAATCAACTTCCCTCAGTTTTTAAAGTCAAGCACCTTATCCTCTCGGATATCTCTATTGAAAGTGACTAGCTTTCAGACTGCAGGAAGATTGAGGACTAGATTCTATCAAAGTCATATATCCCTCAGTCGTAACTTCTGTATATGCTCTTAGGACTAAGAATAGAATTGCTCATTTGTTAGTTCATAAAGCACATCTTGTTTACTTATCAACTTTGGACGATGGTTATTCATAGTTGGCTTGTACTTGAGGCTTTAACTGATGTGACTTGGTAGAAGTTTGTTACGTTTATTAATTAACCCATATTGGTTCAACACATGAATTCCAGTTTTGTTAGGTTATATAAGGGCACCTGTGCATATCTTTGTACGTTAACTTTTCTTTATTTAATGATGGGGCACTATCTATACTACTTATTGCTTAAGTAATGAATCCCCTAGGCATTACCAAAAGCAAGACAAGAAATTTAAGAGAATCACCTCTCTTGTAGAAGTTAATAGGATTTCAGAGAGAAAAAAAACATAGGTGCATTAAAACAAAAAAAATTTATTCTAGAATTGATTCGTATCGCACACCGATACCAATTACAAGTCTTAAAAAACTATATGTATATATATATATATATACATATATAGCACTTAAATAAGATAATGAAGGAAAATTTATAGTTTTATCTACTGCAACTAAAATACAAAAGAGATATCATCACTATCAGATGGAGTTTCCTTTATCTAATAAACTACCACATCTAATGAACAACCACTTCAGTAGGAATTTGTTACTCTTTGGAAGTCCTTGTCAGCAACCATATTTCCTTTGATAATTTTATGAATACGATCAACCTTATGACTCCATGATTTGTGGGACTTCTTATGATCATCCTTATCACTCCATGATTTGCTCATAGTATCGTCCTTATCACTCCACGGAGGCTGTAGATTGTTAATATCCCCCAACAAACTGAGTTGGGGTTGAAGGCACAATTTGTTGCAAAAATATGCTAGGGTAGTCTTGGATACAGGTTTAGTAAATATATCAGCAACTTTTTTATCAGAGAACACATGTTTAGTGACAAATAATCTAAGTGCAACTCATTCGAGTACAAAATGGTAATCCAACTTGATCTGTTTGCTCTGAACATGAAAGACAGGATTGATTTTCATGTATAGAGCACTGATATTATCACAGTAGAGGACTAGCAGAGATAAGAGAAAGATGAAAAGATTTTTAAGAATATAAGTGAGCCATGTAAGTTTGGCAACAGTATTAGTGTAAGAATACTTAGCTTTAGTACTTGATTGAGAGATTGTGTGTTGTTTCTTAGCACACCATAAAATGATATTTGTGCCAAGAACAGTGTAGTAACTGGTGGTAGATCTCCTTATTGTAAGGCAACCAACCCAATCAACATCAAAGAAAGTAGACAATTAAAGAGTTGTATTGGAAGTGAGGTGTAAACTAGTGTTAAGTGTTCTTTTCAGGTATCAAAGGATTCTTTGGACCAATTTCAAATGAGCAACTGTAGGAGCGGGCATGAATTATGAAACATAGTTGATAATATAGGATAGATCTAGACACGTCAATGTGAGATATTGGATAGCACCAACAATTCCTCGAAAGTGTCTAGGATCAGTAATAAGAATATATCTATAGCTAGTTTGAATTTGGCCTCTAAAGGCATAGGCATGGGCTTGTAATGAAGCATATTGGATCATTCAAGAATGGTAAGTGCATAGTGTGACTGGGATAGAAGTAGCCTATCCGTTGTGCTAGAAATCTCAACACCAAGAAAGTGATGCACTAGACCTAAATCTTTCATAAAGAACTCACAACTCAGAATTTGAATAAAATAGGAAACAAGCTATGTGGATGACCCTGTAAGAATCATATCATCAATGTAGAGAAGTAAAACAAGTGAACCTTGATCAGAATGAAAAATAAAAAGTGAAGGATCAACTAAACTACAAAAGAAACCATATGATATAAGAAATTCACGTAGTCTATCAAACAAAACATGTGGTGCTTGAGTAAGTCCATACAAAGCACGCTGGAGCTTACATACATGCAAAGGTTTCTGTGGATCAGTCATACTTGGCAGTTGTTCCATATATATATATATATATATATGTTGCCATGTAAATGAGCATTTTTAACATCGAGTTGACGAATGGGACAATGTCTCACAAGAGCAATAGATAAGATGAGTCAAATTGTACCTGGTTTGATTACAGGAGAAAACGTCTCTTTGTAGTCAATACCATCAATCTGATGATATCCTTTGGCTACTACATGTGCTTTGAGATGATCTAATTTACCATCAGGTCATAGCTTGGTCTTAAAAATCCATTTGGATCTGATCACATGCATATCTGAAGTGTGTGGAACTAATTGTCATGTTTCATTTTTATGTAGTGCAACAAGTTCATCAAGTATCACAACTTTCCACCGAGGATGCGATAAGGCTGATTTAATATTTTTCTGTTCACGAGGTATTGTAGCAAACGAGGTTACTGTCAAGGCATATTTAGGATTTGGCTTAACAAATCCAATTTTGGACCTGGTTATCATAGGATGAATAACTGGTGCTTCATGAGGTGGTGTTGTATTTATAGAAGAAAGGGACTCAGGTGTAAGCACGTGTTCAAAAAATAAGTTAGTCAATAGTGTAGGTAGATTCGGACCTTCAGAACTCTAATGATCAGAGACAGTTCTAACATTATCAAGCTCAGGTGCGTCATGTGGTGAATTTGGTATAGATTCTGAGCCATAAATATCAACAGATAGTAATGGGATGGAAGTTGTCAATGCAGACAATTGTGAATGACTACATGAAGCAAGAAGATTGTTACAAGAAGGCAACCAAGAATCAAATATGTTAAAAGTATGTGATTTAGAAGTGGAAAGAGATGAAGACTTAAAAGGAAAATAGTCTCGTCAAACACAACATGACGAGAAATGAAAAATTTGCGACTAGGTAGATGGAAGCACTTGTATCCTTTATGCTTTTCATTATATCCTACAAAACACAGAAGACAGTTTTAGGGTCAATTTTATGATTTCTTGTATCCTATGTATATGGAAAACATTTAGAACCAAAAACTCAAAGTGAAGTGAAGTTAGGATGAGTTCCATGTAACATGAAATATGAAGTGTCAAACTGAAGAGATGAAGATGATAACAGATTAAGAAGAAAAACAGATGTCGTTAAAGCTTCTACCCATAAAAAAAGAGGTGCATAACTATGAAACAAAATTGTCATACCCATTTCGCGTATAATTCTATGCCTTCTCTCAACTATACCTATTTTCTCTATAGTGTAGGGGCATGAATGTAATGAATAATTCCTATTTCAGGAAAATTTGATGATAATCAAGAGTTAGTAAATTCTCCTCCACCATTTGAGTGGAAGATTTTTATTTTCTCATTGAATTCGTTCAACATACTATTTAAATGCTAAATAGGCAACAAAAAATCATATTTATGTTTTAACGGAGTAACCCAAGTATACTTGGAATCGACAACTAAACATGCATAAAATTTGAACATGCCATAAGATAAAACAAGAGCAGGTCCCTACAAATCATAGTGAATCTTATCAAAGATACCAGAACTAGAATGTTCAGAAGGAGCAAAAGGAAGTTTACTTAGTTTTTCTAATTGACAACTGTCACATAAATATTCAGTTCGTAAAGGACCTTGGACTTCAATTAATCCTTTAACAACTCTATTACTGAAGCTTGAGGGTGTCCTAAGCATTGGTTCTAAATATTTACTGTGCTAGACTTGAAACAATGAGAGAAGTGTGCTTTTGGTATATCAAATAAGATATACAGGTCACTCTTCCCTTTCCTTGTTACTAACGGATGTCTTGTTTTCCGTTCCTTTATACAAAAATCAATGTCAGTAAATTCACACTTAACAAGAAATTGAGAGGTTAATTGACTTATTGAAAGCAAAAACAAAATTCAGATTTGGAACTAAAAGAACATTATAAAGAGGCAAAATCTTGTCTTTTTGCTTAATATATGAATCACCAATACCTGTTATAGGTATCGAAGAACCATCTCTAATTATGATGGCATCAGATTCAGAGTATTTATGAATATTAGTCTGCATACCTTGCTTTTCTGTCATGTGATTTGAAGCTCCTGCATCATAAGTCCATTTTGTTTCGACAATGGAGTTATCTAAAGTGAGAGTCATAAGAGCTTGTGGAATTTCATCATTTTGCTGCCATATGTCGTCCTCCTGGAGGTGATCGTCATCATCGTTGTTATGTAGCTAATGTTGAGTCTCCTAGATAGCTTTGATTTTGGTTTCGAAACTGTTGTGCTTGAAATCCATAACCTAAGGAAGTAAAGGTACTATTACGATTCCTTGAACTAGTACTTTGAGATTGTTTCTATTGCTAGCTATAGAAGGCTAAATGTGGAGTGAGGTGAGACAGAGATACATCTGATTGGTTTAAAAACCACTTTCGTCGCTGACCAAGATTTTGCAATTGTGAGATCAACTCAGACTAAGTTGGTCTTAGAGGTTTCAACATCGTTGTTGTAAAGGTTTCATATTGTGGACCAAGATTTGTGAGGAGACAGAAGACTTTTTCTCTATCTAGCATAGGTTTTCTGATAGCAGTAAGATTGTCACACAAACCTTTAAAAATGCATATGTGATCTCCAATGGTCTTGTTATCATCCTTGCGAAGATAAGTCAATTGTTGTCGTAATGTAAGCTCTCACTCTTAAGAGTTTTATGCATAAGCATCTTTCAGTGCTTCCCAAAATGCATGTGCTGCATCTATGCCAATGACAAGTCCAAGAGCGTTTTTAAAGAGGATTCCGATGATCCAACCCTAGAGAAGGCAATCAGACTTTTGCCAAGTAGCGAATTCTTCTGTCAACTGTGGTGTGGTGTTTTTGGTGTTTGTATTTGAAGTAGTATATTTTGTTGGAACTGGTGTTTCATTAGTGAGATGACCGACCAAATCTTGGCTCTGTGCTAATCCTAAAGCTTGTTCTCTCCATAATGGATAATTTGATTGTGTGAGTTTTAGTGTGATGAAATTTCCAACATTTAAAGACAACAAAGTCATAGCTCTAATACCAAGAGAAAAAAAAACAGAGGTGTAGTAAAAGAGAATTTTGTTATTCTAGAATTGATTCTTATCTCACCGATACCAATTACAAGCCTCAAAAAGCTATATATATATAAATTAATGCATATATAGCACTTGTACAAGATAAGGAAGGAAAGATTACAGTTTTATCTATTGCAACTAAAATACAAAAGAGATATCATCACTATCAGATGGAGTTTTCTTTATCTAATAAACTACCATATTTAATGAACTACCACTTTAGTAAGAATTTGTTACTCTTTGGAAGTTCTTGTCACTAACTATATTTCCTTTGATAATTTTGTGAGTACGATCAACCTTATCACTCCATGATTTGTGGGACTTCTTATGATCATCCTTACCATTCCATGATTTGCTCATAGTAGCATCCTTATCACTCCACAAAAGCTGTAGATTGTTAATATTCAGTTCACAAGTTTGATGTAAAAAACATATTTATCTAACTCTTATTTCAAACTTAATCCACCAATTTACCTATTGTTTGTCAATGTAAGAGACTCCAAGAGTATAGAAAGGGGTTGTGAGAATCAGGAAAGAAGATCACCACCACTAACAGGCAGGGACGGATCTAGAAATTTTTTTGAGTAGGGGCAAAATTTTAATGGGAGTAAAATTTTATTTTTTTATGGGATCAAAACTTAAAATAATAATTTTTTATATAAAATTTTTTGGAAGCAATGTGGGCACTATACTTGCCCCAATGTAGATCCATCCATGCTAACAGGTCGCCAACTTTCAATGACAAAATGCCGATCCTTCCTTCCCTCTAGCATCCACACCTATACTTGGTCATGTTTTAATTATGTAGCTAATAATGCAAGTTAGGACAAAAGTTCCATCATCAGCCATAATCAGGTAATAAACATTGCTTTCAATGATCTGGAATCATCAAACAGAATCGTGGGTTTTAGGTAAAACTTGTTCTGTGTCGTGTGTCAATGCCATTTCTTTTTAATTCAGACCACGGTCGCTCGACTTAAAAGCTTGACCAATGAATCATCTTATAATTACTAAACCCTTCAAGTTGTCATTTTTCCTGAAACTCTGTACCAACAATACCTTTCTGAATCTGTCCCAAACAAGCTTCTACAATTTAACCTTTTCTCTTGGATTGGTATACGATCTATTTACATTTCACAGATGTGCTGGATGTCATAATTTTGTGATTTTGAAGAAATGCCATTTACAGTAGGAGCTGACAAGCGGTAAATTATGAGCTCCAAGTACTATATAAACAACTGTAGGGAGCATGACCATTTACAAACATCAACATGTGAGTCATGCTTCCTCAATTATATAGAAAGGTTACACGCTACATTCATCGAAATATGAATTCTTTAAGACCCCAAGACACCAATAATATTCTACTTCTAAGCAAATATGCTACTTCTCAAACGGTACCAAAGCTGATAATGCATAGATTATTCGTCCCTTCCACCCCTGAAGCATCCATTGGCCGTCCTCATCTATAACAAAGTTGTCATTGTAGTTCGATTTCACTATGGTTCTCATTTTCTTTAAGATATCCTGATGAAGTGGAAGTTGCTTGAACCCAGCCCTCTGGTGTCGAACTCGCCATTGCTTGTAAGACTCAGGCCTTTCTAGCCTCTCCCCACCTTCGCAGGCTATGACATTTGTAGCAAACCTGCCCCATACTTCTTCCTCAATCAATAATCTCTCTTGATCTTCCCTGGGAATAGTAGCATCAATCATGTCAAACATCGCTGAGAAGTGGTAGTATGCGTCCCTAAAGCGAGTGAGGAAGAAGGGTGCATTGTAAGTTCCATTTTCCACCCCGTGGATAAAAATATCAGGGTTAATTCTTCGCATCAGCTTTAGAACAGAGTCTCTAGCACTGTTCATCGTCATGGTGTCATCAGGAAGAGTCTTTAACTTGTACAAACAGTTAATGACAGTTATCTCACTTCTATCAATCTTTAGATCTTCGTACCGTATAGTTTCCCATTTCTTAGCTATTCCATAATATTCAAATGGGATATTGAACTTCTGACAGAACTTCCTGAGACGGCGACCTGTCTCGTCAACCCTTTCTGCAGGCTGAAAACCTGGTTGAGGAAACTCAATTCCTGTAATCCGCAACTTTGGAGGTCCTCCAGATCGTGTTGAGAGATTCTCAATGAGGGAAGGCCACTGAAAGCCATGTCGAATGCCAAAATCAATAATGTGGATCCTGCTTGCTTTCGCTGCTAGTTTCACAATATGTTGTTCTGCAAAGAAATCTGACATTCTCTTGAAGGGACATGCTGTCACAAAAACTTGGTAAGCTCTTAGGAGATCTGCAGCTGATATCCTGCTGCTTATATTTGGTGTGTACCCAGGCGTCCCCGTGCCAGCCAGCCTCGCCTCAAGTCCATTGGCAAAATAATGAGCCAACCTTTGGTTTCCATCACCAAAAGGAGAAGAGTGTTGCCTAATCTGCCTTACAAGCTCTGTTGTGGCCTTTTGGTCATTTCCAGCTACAGCTTGTGCACATTGAGATAGGAGTGTCCACAAATCTACCAGATCCCTTTTCTTACCCCTGTTCTTTGAGCGAGCTGTTCGACCATCACAGCCTTTTGTATGCTTATTTGACTTTACACTTACCTCAATTTTTGATGCATTCTGACGAGTGCATGTTTCTGACTCGTTCTGATAGAGCAATACGGTATCTAATATCTCAGATTCGTCAGGTTCTTCAATTGAAACTGCAGACTGCTTGTTGCTTCTCCCTTCAGAGTATGCAATGGTTTTTCGATGACGGTGTGTACTTTCCGTTGAATTACTTAAGTTCCTATTGCCCTTTTCATGATTAAGAACTGGAATCAAAGAATTACAAAATGAAAGTGACTCGCTGCATGAATCCAGTTCATGATTTTCGAAAGAAACCACAAATGAGTTCTCTGTACAAGAGGGTTTGAGCTCACTGTGATCAAAAATCCACATAGATTCAACCAAATTGATGGCTGTAGTGTTGTTGCTATCATCTATGGAACTCCAAACCGAACTGCAATCTAATACACTCTGATTGCTTTGTGCAAAGCAAAGAGGTTCGCTTGACTTTGGGTACTCCTGTCCCAGGACGTCATAGAATGATTTCTCAGCAGCTTGGAGGGCCAAGTGATCCTGCAAATTGGGGGCCTCGCCCTCTAAGTCTTCTTCCATGAGCATATCACTTATGTACTTGAGAACGGCATTGGAGAAGTCAGTACTGTCTAAAGAGTCTCCATCTGAGCTTGAGAGATGAGAAGTTGCTAATTCAGTACTTGGACAGTGTGCATTTGCTGGAATTGGTGGCTGATGAGGACCCTCATCGAGTTCAAAACTACTGTTATTTTGATTCTTAATGATCGAAATTGTGTCATGTTCACTGTTGCATGTGACCATAGGACTTGGAAAATCTTGGGAAACAGCATTATCCATGATTTTTGTTGAACAGAGAGACAGACTTTTGGTTTCCCAGGGCTTACAACTAGGAATAAATTTCCAGCAGTTGAGGATGTCAAGAAAAACAAAATCTCTGGGAGTTAAAGTTGAGAGTAGTGGAAGAAGATAGCGAGAATATCATCCAATTAATGGGAAACTCATAGTAGTTCTACTCGAAGAAGTTGAGCTGCAGAAGCTGAGGGTAAAGGCCCAGATAGCTATGTAACACCAAACTCACAAACAAAAGAAATAGAAAATTGAGGAGAACAGGAGTAAAAAGGAGAAGAAAAGAAGCCGAAAGCTGGTCAGATTACCTTGATCAAGACACTCAGAGCACAGCACAGAAGCCATTTCGACGTTGTTAGGAAAAAGCTGCTGGTGACACAAATCTCATGTTGATGATCTTTGAGTGAAATGGTTTATAATGCACAGAACAGAACCAGTGAAACAGTTTGTAAACTATAGCAAATACTAGTGCTGCGTTGGAGTTGGAGCCAATGGAGCCAATGAGTTGCCCTTGCCACACTTTCTGAATATATTTAACATTTAAAGCACAAAAATATCTCATAGCAACTTCAACTTTCGGATTTAACGTTAAAATGAATCGAACTAAAAAAAATAAAAAGCTCACTGCTGCCATGGTGCCTTTTTTTTTATTTATAACTTTTATGTTGTCTATAGGGTCACACATGTAGCCATGTGCCTTTCATACACTTACCCTGCCAGTTTCACCTCATGCCTCTCCTTTTTTCAGTAGGACAATATAAATTTATACTGATTAGTACAACTTATGTATAAAAAAAAAAACTGGAACTTTTACTAAATAGGACTTGTCCTACCTCTCTACCCCCTGGTAATATTTACCCCATGCTTGTGGATTTCGTTCATGTGAAGTCCTAGGTTTAGGAAGTGTTCTGATTGTCAGTAATATCGAACCAATGAGACTTGATTCTCAGGACGAGTGCCGATTTTATGGACTTTGTTCTTTTGTTACTTTTTGAGTTAGTACTTGAAAGTGAATTGCTGCTTTTAACTCCCTCGATATTGTCTGAAAAGTATATGACAGAAGTTCATTGGGACCTTTTTGTCTGCTATGCTGCAAATATTCTACTGCTACTGGGGTTTCTTAGGAATTGCTTCCAATATGAAAACCTTCATATTGGAAGTATAGAAGTAAAAGGAGCCTATCACCTCATTGCAGAAACACAGCAACGAGAACTAATTACAACTCGCTTTCCATTCACTCCGTACCAACACATATTGGAGGTTATATTTACACAAATTCAGTGCAGATAAGATTGAAACAAAAAAACAAAAGCTTTCTAGTAATATGATCGAAGCTATTGCTGCTGCTGCTGCTACCACTGCTACATTCTACTACTACATTATGATACTCGGAAAAATAGTCATGCTTTACTCCAACAAAGGTTTCCAAACCGAAAGAGCATAAACTATCCTTCCCTTCCATCCCTGAAGCATCCACTGGCCATCCTGATCAACAACAAAATTCTCATTATATTCTGATTTCACTATAGATTTTACTTTTCTCAGAATGTCTTGATCTAACTGAAGCTGCCTGAACCCAATTCTCTGATTCCGGAGTTGCCACTGCTTGTAAGTCTCAGGCCTCTCAACTCTCTCTATACCCTCACAAGCTATAACATTCGTAATATCTCTTCCAAATATCTCCTTCTCATACAGCTGTCTCTGTTCATCCTCGCGAGGCACAGTAGCCTCAAACATATCAAACAACGAGGAGAAGTGGAAGAGAGCCTCACGAAACCGAGTAACAAAGAAGGGCGCATTGTAATTGCCATTAACAACCCCATGGATGAAAAGGTCTGGCCTGATGCTTTTGATCAATTTTAGAACCGCATCTCTTGCACTGTTCGCTACAACGGTATCGTCAGGGAGGTTCCTTAGTCTGTACAAGCAGTTGACAACCGTCATCTCATCTCGGTCAATCTTGAGATCCTCATATTTGATGGTTTCCCATTTCTGTGCTATGACGTTATACTCAAATGGGACATTAAACCTCTCACAGTATCTAGCCAAACGACGCCCAGTTTCTTCAACCCTTTCTGCAGGTCGGAAGCCTGGTTGAGGAAGTTCAATTCCCGTGATACGTAACTTGGGAGGTCCACCAGTCCTTTCTGAGAGACGTTGAATAAGGCAAGGCCATTGGAAACCATAGAGAATGCCAAAATCAATGATGTGAAGCCTAGTCGCTTTTTCTGCAAACTTAATAATTGTACGGTTAGCAAAGAAATTAGACATTCTTTTGAAGGGGCACGCTTTAACAAACACCTGGTAAGCTCTCAAGATATCAACAGCAGGAGTCTTGTTGCTGAGAAGTGGTGTATAAGTAGGTGCCCTCGTGCCGGCTAAACGTGTCTCAAGGGCATTGGCAAAGTAATGTGCCAACCTTTGGTTTCCATCACCAAAACGAGAAGAGTGTTGTGTAATCTGCTTAAGCAGGTCAGTGGCAGTCCTTTGATCAAGGCTGGCCACAGCTTGAGCACACTGAGTTAAGGGAGTCCACAAGTCAACCAGTTCTCCTTTATTACCTTGTTTTCTCACTCGCGAAGCTCTGCCATTCGATCCTTTTCTATTACCATTCCTACTTGCTCCACTCTGTGACTTGTCCTCAATAGCACATGACATAGATCCATTGCTTTCACCAGGACAGAGTAACACCTGATCGAACACGTCAGACTGCTCAGATTCAGCAAGAGAAAAGGCAGAATGCTTGCTGCTCCTTCCTTCTAAATCATCAATGTCCTCACGTTGATGACTTTTCCTACTCAGCACATTGGTTGGAGACTTATCTCTCTTCCCGTGGTCTGAAGGCTTTGCTGAGTTTCCATTTGGAGCCAATACTAAAGAATCATAATCTTGAAGAGACTTCGCCAATTCTCTTATCCCACTCTCCTTCAAGCCCAGGGGCTGCAACTCACCGGGGAAATCAGGTCCTAGAAGGATACTTACAGGAGAGTCCATGAGAAAACTTTGCAAACCAGACAACTGGAGGTTGTCTTGAGAGAAAATCCCATCGAAGTTTTGAGTATCAACACTACTACTCGAATTGGAACTGTCAACAGGGTTTTCACTTTTTTGATCAAGAAATGACAGAGACTGACATGAGGAATGAGGATATTCCTGGCCAAGGACATCATAGAATGATTTCTCAGCAGCTTGCAGGGCTAAACAGTCCTGCAGCATACAGTTCTTACCCTCTAAGTCCTCTTCCATAAGCATATCGTTGATGTACTTCAGAGTAGCATTACTGCTGGGTTGATCTGATTCTGGATTTGAGGATTGAGGAAATGATTTCATATCGTTTGAAGGGGTAAAACTGGTAGAATCAACAGGTGGATGGGAATTACTGAGATTAGGGGTAGGTTTGAATCCAATAAGAAGGTTCCTATTTGAAGAACAAGAAATTGGGCCGTGATTAGCTACGAATCTGTTAATTGAATTGGGATGCTCCTGGGGAAGAGTATCCATGAAGAATAAAGACCCTTGCTTGGTATGGGAAGAACTGCGGATAAAAAGAAAAACAAAAGGAATTCTTGATAAGAAACTCAAAAGGTTCGGAAAGGGGCAAACTTTACCTAGCTGCTCAATAGCAGTTGACTGACTACCGATTAAATAAAGTGTGAACAACAAATGAAACTAGTTAACAGACCCCATATGTAAAAAGGCAAGAATTTTTGGATATACATGTAGAGAGACAGAGCATACCAAATAAAGCAGATCACAGAACAAACACAGACGATGAACTGAATTGCTAGAATTCTCCAGGCCAAGGGTAGAAGAAGCTTGAGCCAAAAAGAGCTGGATTAAAAGGAATGTGTACCTCAACCAGAAAAAAAACCCCCCCTTTTCAACGCTCAGCCAAGCATGAAGATTGGAAGAGTGTAAGCACTTATTTAAAAGAAACTGATCGAGCACCCACCCAGAAAGAAAGCAGCGAAGTTTCGAAGAAAGTAGGAAACAGACAGACAAAACAAGCCAAGCCAAGCCGCCTCTTAAAATAATATCCTGGGCCTTTGGAAGGGGCAGGAGGGCAATTGTGAGTGCGAGTAGGCTTAATGATGTGGGAGGCATTGACAGGTGTATTATTAACCTTTCTGACTCTGGTCTAACTTTGAATTTTACAAGTCTTGAGCTACAAGTCATTGACCTAATGTGAATCCAAAAATCACAGCCAATAAATGTAGAGTAGAGTGGTTGGATGTACAAGACACGGCATTACGTCCCGATTAAGGGTCCCTTCCATTTCAAAAGACACGTAAAACCTTGCGGTCGAGGCCAGTTCTAGACTCTACTTATATTTATTTATAGTATCCACAATGGACCGACTGACTCTTATCTTCCTGGCAACTGGAGTCAGTCCGTTTTACTTTTAACCTCTCAGGTGCACGTCGCTGTAAGCGTCACCAATGAAGGCCACCCGTTGGCGCGTGTTTCTAATCAGGCCCGCACGCTGAGCTTCCACGATCTAGCCAAATTATTATTTTTGTTTTGGTAAATGGATCTAGCCAAAATTTACTGTGCGTGATAACAAATGTATAAAACTCCAAAAAAAAAAAAACGTATAACCTAATTCACAACCGACGCTAAGGGAGAAGAAACAATTTGTTAAATATCTGGTGAATAACTGAGTTCTTGGCATGTCAATAACTGAGTTCTTGGCATGTCCATTTTGATCTAAAACAACTTCAGTCAAAGCAGCAAACAAGAACTCTTAATATTTGAAAAAAATATAAAAGTTGATTCTGATACTAAATTACACCAAATATTAACAAAATGACTATGGTAACACTTTAAATCTTGGTCGGGTCGGCTGGACCGGCCTAGCCAGGCTCAGCCCCAAACCTGAATATCAATAGCCCAGCAACCACAGCCCGC
>JAOQMR010000008.1:29639981-29666139 GCA_027563865.1 Erythroxylum pelleterianum | reverse complement strand
TATGCTTCCGCAGACTATCTCTTTCGTTTGTTCCGACGGGTTACCCCGGGTGCAGCCTCGGGAGAGTCGGGACTCGGGCCCAACGGTCTCTGTTTGTGATTCCGTTGTGTATAGTTGGGCTCCGAAAATGGGGTCCAACAACAAACTTAGATATTGAGGTTACCGATCTAGTGCCATAAAAAGCATAAAATGTCGAGTTAAATTTTAGGCAATTCATAGTACTATTAGCTATTGAAATTTAAGATCAGTCCCACAGAAAAAGATTAACAAGTCCCAAATTGAGGATTCAGAAATTGTGAATCTTAGTGAGGAATTGAAAGTGAATCTGAATTTTTGGTGATTGAAATAAGAATAATGTGTGCTCAATAGCGACGATTGAACAAAGAGATTGTTAGAGAAAGCACAAGTAACAACCTAAGCTAGATATCCTAGTAGGAATAAGCCGAAATAGTAGTTAAACTACTAAGAATGTAGAATCAAGTGACTTAATGTTTGAATTTCCAACAGTCCTAACTGTTGAGATATGCATAAAACTTATATTTTAGAGTTCATAGGAATATAAGATCGATGTATAGTTCAAATTGACTTTAAACATATCGATCATTATCACAGTGATGTCATTAGGATACGGTATGAGGCGTTATATGACAAAAAGGCTCGTTTGCCCTTACCTTGAAATGAAGAGGGCCTAAAAATGGTTGAAGGCCAGAATTGATTCGAGATACTATTGATGAGTAAAATGAATCTGTAATAAGAATTTAATTGGCCCAAGAAAGATGAATGAATATGATGGATTAACATCGAGGTTATGGATTATAGTGAGATGGATATAAGAGTTAAGTGTAGTAACACTAAAGAGATCTGAAATATCAAATGAAAGATGAAACGTCTCTGAGAGTATCACCTTGCCAAGGTGTACTAAGATTGAGTATAAGGTGTGCTCAGATTAGGAAAAAGGATAAACTAAGCTCGAATTGTATTGATCCACATAAAGTTATTAACAGTATAGGACCAATAATTTATGAGTTGTATTATTAATAAAGATGTCTCAGAATTATAATGTGTGATATGTGAATATGCTAAGAAATAATGATATGATCTGACAAAGAGGTATTGTCGACTTGCGAAGTGAAAATTTTGAGTAACCTAAATTATATTGAGGGAATTGTTAAGATAATGAGATACCTGAAGAAATAATTAGAGGATTGATTGATTACATTGACTATGGTCAATTAGAAGAAATTATTTGAGTGACGAAGTTAAATGGGAAATGGAGGAGTATTTGAGGAAACAATACCCCTGCATTCCTGATCAATTAGATAAGAATTTTGATGAAGAAATTTATTAAGGAGGGGAGAAATGTAACATCTCATTTCCCATACTAAGGGTTAAAACCTTAAGATATGGTATATGTGAGATCAATGATAGACTAAGAAAAATACATCTCATGCTCATGCATATTGTTAGCATACATACATGTGAATTTAAATTTTGCTCACATTAAAATGAGTGTACATGTATTCATTGACAATTGCTAGGTATAATTATTATAAATGTGATTATATGAGTATTGTGAATTAATTGTATTGAAAATTGATGTGGAGAATTTATGTATTGATTTAAATTTTTTGGTGAATTGTGGAGAAATTTTTCGAAAATCTTAACTATTATTGTACTAGAAAAATGCCCCATGGCAAGTAAATTGATGTATGGAAATTAGAGATAGGAATCAAATGATATTGGAGAATTGTTAAAAATGACTTTGAAAATTTTAGAAATGACTTAGAATTTGTAAGAAAATGATATTAAAGATTGGGAGATAATTGTAGTAAAACTATTGGAGTTGGTTGGACTAGTTAAATGAGAACTAGTTAAAGCCTTAAGAGATGGATGAGTGACAAGTGTCACAAGTAAAGTTGATCTTAAAAAGTTTACTACTGTTCTTTTAACTTTGAAAGACAAAGACACTATTTGTCTTGTTTTAAAAATATCTTCTTTGTGGTTATCTTCTTCGAGCTTGTTCCCTTACACAGAGTTTTTCATCAAATCTTAACCAAAGAAAAAACTTGTTCTCATCTATCCATTTACTACTCCCAACTTCAGTTCCCTTCTCTTTGATTTAAGAAAAACCAAAGCTTGCCAATTCCTTAAGTGGTGTAGTGAATTGCATGGAAACTAGGGCTTCTTGAGTTTTTACAAATTTTAGAACTATATCAAGTAAGTATTGTGTAAATCCTTTAGAGTTATAGTTTTATGAAACCAAAATGGTGAATTATTTGTCATTGTACGATCATGAAGAATAGTTGTAAGATGATGGTCTTAGATGAGAAAGATTGTTTAAATGATAGATAGAGGAAGAAATTTAAGAGAATGTAGAAAATGAAATTTAAGAGTCGGGTTTAATGAAAGAAGATAAGTTAGAGAAGTTGGTTTAGAATAAAAGAAAGAAAAGTGAAAAAAGGGGTAAAAATGTGTCTGAAGCTTCCATCATTAAATTGCATTGATCTAGGAAGATTATGACAAAATTGTCTCCATGAAAATTGTAGATCTTTCTTTTAGCTTTTTATTGATATAAAGTTTAAAAAATTTGGAGTTCTGGATTGAAATTTAAGGAGATTTGAAGTTAGGGTGTGCGACTAGGAAAGCCCCGCTATCGTCTAGACGATCGCGTATCGTCCAGATGATCGCGATTTTAAACGTTGGAGGTTGACAAACATCCTTCAGTATTTTAGCTATATCTCTTTAATCTGACCTCCAAATGATAAGGGACTTGAACCATTAGACTCGTAACACATTGATCTTCATCTCCACTAAAAATTATAACCATCTGAAATCATTCAGGAGACATTGATTGATGAATTTAGGACGGAATTAATGAGAAGTTCCGGAAGATGATAACTGGAGCATTTTCACTAAATATGCTTCGGTATTTTAGGCATAAATTGTTATGTAGTTATCTAAATGAGATGATTCCTAATTTGGATTAATCTAGAGACATAGGGCTACAAGTTTTCTAATGGCATCGAAATTTATTTCTGTCTCTAGAATTCCATATTTTTGAATTAAAGTTAAGTATAGGATACTGTTTAAGCTTATGAATAGTCCGAATTATTTCTGAATATAACTTTTGAAGTACTGAACCAAATTGAATGATTGTGGTGTCATTAGAAACTTAAGACGATGGGGAACACTTTTCTAGAAGAAAGTGTTACCAAATTACTTCATTTACTAATCAGAATGATCACGGAAAATTAACCCAAAGGTTTGGATTTTTGGAGGTGATATAAGACTAAAATGAGAGTTTGGATAATTGTTTGGTCTTGTAATGCTAAAATAACATTAATGAGTGAATTGTTGGTATTAAAGTACCAAAGACATGTGTATAATGGAGATGAAGTGGTTCATATGATTAATGCTGTGATTCAAGAAGAGGAGTAAAGTGTATCTAGTAAAAGTGATGAGAAATGAGTTGTTATGAAAGCAAATGATGCTAAAAAAATGAGAATGTGATAAAATGTGAAATTTGATAATATACTCGGGATTGTCATGAACATACATCGTACATATTCCATATACACACGTGTGCATAAATGAATGCTTATAATTATGCAAAGTTATTAATATTTGTGTGTGCAACATGTGTATTGCATAATTTTGATGTGCAAGATGAATGTCCGCATTCAGACGTTTCCAGATCATGGAAGCTAATGCTAATATGGGGCGTACTGTGAGTAGACCTAGATGGTCTTACTTCATTGTTTGTTTATTTATTTTATAAATTTTGTGATTATGAATGAGATGTGATTGTGATTGTTTTGATTCCGGACAATGAATGTCCGAGAGGTTTGCTAAATGTGAAGATATTGAAGTGCTACTTGTATGTGAATTTGATGAAATAAGTGATACATGATTTGATTATTAAACATCCGCATATGAAAGAAATGTGATTCTCAACTTGAATGTTGAATGTCGGACTAAGGTCCGATGATAAGTGAAAGTGAACAATTGATCATATGTGGTTGATGCATTTCATTACATAAATGCATGAAAGATAAAGATAGTTGTGATCGGAGTAGCCACCGAAAAAGATCTTAAAGCTTAGACTGTGAAAAAGAGCCTAGAGCTCAGAAAGTGATTAAGAGCCCAAGGCTCATTATGTAAAATGAGCCCATTATCTTCAACGAATACGAGACAATTATTAATAAGCCTGGTATCTACAATGGATACGGGACAGTTATAGGCACTCAGTCACAACAATAACAAATTGAAAGTGAGTCTTATAAGCATTGCATATGCATGTGATATGAATGATTTAAATAATTTGAATGATTTCTGAGTGCGAAATATGTCTGAAATGGATGTGATTTTATGAATTGTATGTGTTTTGTGATTGAGTGAGCCATCGATGATGGTCACTCACTGAGGTCGCAAAACTCACCTAAAATTTGCAATTATTTTTCAGGCTTTGAAGAGTACCCCATTACGTTAACAAAAGTATAGATACTGCATTTAAGTAAGAGATAGAGGGATTAGCTCGCGCCTGCATTTTTACTTTCTTATTTTTGTATCAATTTTTGTATATTTTGAAATTTCTGTACAATATGAATCTGAATATTTAAGTATGTAATAGATTTTGAAATTGGAAATGTTGGCAAATGAGATTGATCAAAGTGTAATAATAATCCATGTGTTTTTGAGGTTTATGTAATAAAAAAGTATGGGATATTGATTTCCACGTATGCGTGTGATATTTTTGAAAATTTTGTACCAAGTTTTGAGTGTTTGTTTGTTCTAGCATGCCGCTCTTTCGGGATTCGCACTCGGACATCACTTAGGATGTCGGGCATGTGTCTCGCGAGAGTGGGGTGCTACAGAGTATATGTTCAAAGACACAAAAGGAGAGAGATAAAACGTAATTGAAATTATGTTGAGATCATAATAATGAGATTCAATTTACACTTATGTGTTATTCCTAAATGTTCCTAGTTGTAGTTTCATCAAGACTAGATATTGTTGCAACGGTAAAACTAGCACACATTATGTTTCTTTCTTACGAAGAAATTAATTGATCTTATAAATTAGAGATACTTAAATTAATGTGTGGGTGATTATTAGAGAATAAGTCACTGAACTGACCCGATTATGAGAATTCCAAATGGAATATGACTTATGTGTCTATGGGTTATCTCATAATGATGGTTGTATAATTGATGCTCAAACTTGAGATTATCAAGGTATCTAATATGGGAATTACTGTGTTTTGATGCTACTTATGAATCAGTCGGTAGTAATTGGATACAATATGAACCATATGTAGATAATCGAGTAAGTCAATATAGGATTCGTCACTCTAAAGTAATTAGAGAGAATATTATATTGTTCTTGATTAGTTATGATTTATGGAAATCTTTGGCCAGAGTGGATTGATATTTGAAAAGGAGTTTTCAAATTTCAATTATAAATCAATTACTAATTAGCAAGAATGAACATGATTCGCTAATAAAAGTAGACAATGTATCCATACTCTGTCCAATTAGAATATTGAATGGGGAAAAGATTAAATTATACATTATAGCCATGCATGGACAGGTTAAGTTAATCACTTTGACATTCCTAATATTTGGGTAATCATGACATGTTGCTAGACATCAATCCTGATTTATGATTATTAATTATTTAATTGGAGAATTAAAGATAAATTAAAAGAAGTTTTATTTTATTAAATTATAATTATGAATTATAATTATAATTTATAATCATTGCCAATTTATTCGGAACCTAATGGGTCACACATCAAAGAGTAATTTGTGAAAGAAAAATCAATTTAATTAAGTTGGACTTAATTATAAAGTTTGAGAAACTTTGGGGATCAAATATGAGATATTTGATTTTATTAAAATTAAATTAATATAATTAGAATTTGATTTTAATTATAATTAAAGAGACTTAATTTTAATAAAAGGCTATTATGATTTTTTCTATTTAAGGGGAAGAGCTTTTTGGAAGCTAGCACTTTTTGTCTTCTTCCTCTCAAATCAGTTTGAGAATTGCTCTGTGGATACTATCAGAGGTTGGACACTTGAACAACCCGTGATTGATCAATCAGAAAAAGTTGCTAAGATTTTTCAACAAAAAAGTGAACAAGGTATGATTTCTAAATCGTTCTATATTTTATTCAAGTTTATTCAATTATCATGATCCACTCGGAATCTGTAAAAAATTTTGCTTTTCACTGCGTTTGTGATTCGATCACGGTTGGATTCCAACAAAGCTAATGTATTCATACATCTCTAATTGGAGTTAATTCAATTGTGAGCTATCACTCACATGAAGGATTGAAGTATCAGATTCGAAACTCTACCAAGCAAGTGGAAATAAGACCATCTCAGTCTTTAACTAATAATACATGTTTATTTATTTCCACTTGCTTGGTAGAGTTTCGAATCTGACAATGTTTTTATGAATTTGGTGCTTTTATAAGGAATTTTGTAGGTGATAAAATTCTTACGAGGAGGTTTATAGGTGCCCAAACTATTCATAAGCTATTTAATTCTTTTTTACATTTTGTTTTCAGCGTGAATATAAATTGCATCTAACTTGTTATCAATATTTATTTTAATGATTATTGCAAGTTTTGGGCGATGCAAATTTTTTGCTTGGTATGATGGCTCATTCATTGATAAGGATGTTAATGCTATTTAAAGATTGATGAAAGAAAATGCTACCGTTAAGTACCAATTAACTATGGATAACAAAGCAACTAAATTTGGGACAAATGAAGAAATTCATATGTGTAAGAAAACTATTAAAGGACGAAAAACTAATGAATAGATGTAGAAAATTGAACTTAAAAGGTAGACGACGAAGATGAAGTATAAAGTTAAGTTATTCTCAATAAGAACAACCATTTGACGAAGTTGTTCATTATATATTTAATATTGTTTTTGAAGTTGTAGAAAATTATTTAAAATAAATGTAAGCAAGTGTTTGGATATGATAAAATTGCAAAAGTGTCCATAAATGTATTATGCTTTTGTTTTTTGTGAATGTATAAAGTCGATACTACTCTCAATAAGAACAACTAATTGATGAAGCTATTCGTTATATATTTCATATTGCTTTGATAGTGGTAAATATTGTTCTCATGTAGTTTTCCTATTGAAGCTATGAAAATTGTTTAAGATGAATGTAAGCAAATGTTTGCATATAAAAAAATTGCATTGTGTACATGAATGTAATATGTTTTTGTGCTATTGAATGCAAGCTGGTTTTTATTGTTTGGTTAGTTCCATCCCAAATAACAAGTTTTAGTCATTAGACATATAAGGATTGTTAATATCCTATTGAATTTTTAATAAACATAATTTCTAACAATATTTACCATACATAAGCTAAATAAAATTTGGGAATTCTAGACAAATATCTCATTACCATTATGGTGACTTCTCTTCTTGTTGAATATAACAAGCTACTTGTCAAATGTTAAAGGAACATGATTAATTTTAACATTGTAAACCATAAACAAGTAACATAATTTTTCAAAATTCAAGAACTATATAATCATACCAATTTGCATTTTATAGATTATATACATTGCGAATTTTATGGCGGTTTGTAAGCAAGGTCCAAAATCAATATACGTATATATGCAAATTCTACATATATATCAATTTAATTAGGTAAATTTAACCTCATACATTTAACCAAATAACTTGGATATAGATAGTCAAACCCTTAAATAGTATAGCAAAACATACTTGACCATTAAGTATCACTTGCATTTTGTTAACTTTCAATCTTAGTTATTGGCTTATTAGAATTTTCAATAGCCATGTATTTAACTGCTTTCTTTTGCAATTGGTATGACCTAATGCTTTGCAAGCGCTCTTACATGAGTCCTTTTAGTTAGAATGAAAGTTGAAAACTATTTGAAAGAAACAATCCAATAAGTCTTCTTTGTTCTTTGTGTTAGTGCTACAATAGACGACTACAATTGGGAGTGGCTAGATAGATCTCCCATTGTTTCATAAATTTGGCTTTGATGGGATATTGAATTCTAGAACAATAAAGATTATGATGTTGGTATATAAGAATGCCATATTCATTTAAATAATGTTAATGAGGTGTTCATGTATATAGTGCATCTTCTCTTGTTGTGGCCAACTTTTTCAATGTACATATATGTATATATATATATATATATACATACATATGTGTATATATATGTATATATACATACATATGTGTATATTCATAGATATATATATATACATATATGTATACACATGTATATATATATATACATATATGTATATGTGTATACATATATGTATATATATAGATATATGTACACATATGTGTGTGTGTATATATATATATATATATGTATATGTATATATATATATATAAAGAATGATCTTAATTACTAATCTTAACATTAAATTGGCTAACAGAAGGTGGAAAATTGTCTTTATTTTTGCACCTTCTCTTGTTGTGACCAACTTTTTCAAATTTCTCACATAATTAGAATTGGCCCTTTTTTGAAAGCTTATAAAGGACTCTTTGTTTCCTTTATTTCATTCTCTTCTTTCCTTATATTCTTATTTGGCCTACTAAGTATTACTTTCTCTATATGTGGTTAGAATTTTTGTACTATAATTGGTTGTAAAATACTATCATGATTCTCCATTATTAATCATTCTCTTACATTAAACATTTAAATACACATTATGTTGTTGCTTTGTAGAATATAAAACTAATGGCATAGGCGCACAAGTACCCATATAGTTTTCATACCTTAAAATTGTATGTTTTCTCCTCCGCAAGTGGCTTATGTGTTTATCATCTTCATTTTTCACTTTATATATATATGTATATATATAACTTGTTTTGATTCTAAATCTCTCTTTATCTTATTACAATGAGTTTCTTTTTTCAAAAATTCTTCCTTACTTTAAGTGCAATGTCATCTTTCCATCTCTTTACTTATTCCTTCAAATATGAACCTCTTCATTATCATAGTCCTAATTGTCTCCACCATGTAAATAATTAGGTGACCCCCATCTATTGAAATTTAAGAGTTGAATGTCTCATTTATATTATTGTCTGAAATTGGATATTTAGACTCAATACTCTAGAAAGCCCCAGTTTAAGTTTCCTTATAATATTTAACTAAATGTATACAACCAAGGGCTAGTTTTTATAATTTGATGAGCCTTTCATCAAATTCTTATGAAAATATTGCATGTGTAGAGTTTTAGAAATCTTGCATAAGGTTCTGCTATCTGATTTTTAACTATGTTATGATACATATGTCACACATCCTATATATAGCAAAATGTAATATAAATTTTTTACCTCTTATAATTTCCTAAGAAATTGAAAAAAAATCGTTCGAACTTTATAACATTAGCTATAAAAAATCAGTTATTTAGATATAATAACTTTAAAATTTTAAATTTAGTGGGATTTTAGTCTTATGTTTTAACTCCAAGTCCATAGTTAGCTACTCAATAAGCAAAGTCGAATTCTTACTGTTCTACACCTTAATATTTGGCTACCAAATGAGGTATATGCCATAGTTGGCATCAATTCTTGTGAACTTAGAAGTTTCTCCTAATATATGGTTTTTGAAAGAACCATCCATACTAATTCTAGGTCTTAACTTCTCCTACCCCTTCTCTATAGAATCTAAATACATATACATCTTTTTGAAAACAAGTTTATATTCTTCATAGTTCCTTCTAACTTATGCTTAAATATAGAGCTTGGATTCATCTCCTTCAATTTTCTCATATACCTTTATAATTCTGTTATACTCATTTTGTTGCTCTTTGGCTTTTACTTTTAGAATCTTCCTCCTTACATATTTGTATATGCAAGAGTTTATTGATAAATTCATCAACATGTTTAAAATATACATATTCTATCTGATGCACCTGTAAAAATTTAATAAAAGCAATACACTATGATTAGATTTTAATCTCTAAATCATCAACTAACCTCTTCCTAAAAATGAAATACCATGCATTGAAAATATTCTTATAGCAAAATTCTTTCTCTATTTTACATACTTCTCTTAGACTAACATATTCTATGTTTATATTGTCAAAATTTTTAGGTTCGTAACCTTCCCACTTCAAAATCGCTTCCTAATGAAGTGTCAACCACATAAATAACTTAATATCAACCTTTCGATTTATTGCCATCCTATCAAATGGACAAAAAAAGTAATTAATAAGAAAATGGAATTAATTTTAAGAAAACTAAAGTTAAGAAAAGTAACAAAATAAAAGTGAAACAATTTCAGCCTAAATCATATAATTGACAATAATAATTAAGACAAACAATAAAATCATATGAAAAAGGTTAAAATAGCGAAAAAACATATTATTGTTTTGAGTTAAAAACAAATTATTCCTTGTATATGCCTATTTAATATACAAAAGTAATATCTGTTTCCTTTTTACATACTGTATTATAAACATAAACATAAACTTATACTTTACATATCTAAAGCTAGAACAGAGGAATAGGTAGATTGGCTACTTTGGCTGGCTAACTATAATTAAAGTTAGATTGAATATAACAAAGTAGATACTTGTAATTAATATGATCATTATTAGTTCTTTTATTTCCTTTAATTCAATAAGGCTAAAGGTGTGATCTAGACCTCAACATTTTATATAAAGTTTAAGTAACTCTTATCATTATCTCTGGTATCACTTTGCACCCTAATGTTACAAAAATAACACTCATTGTCTCCTACCATTACGAAAATAGTACTCATTGCAAAGATCACATCAATATCTGGTAGGTCTAATTTGCCTAATTGTGACATGACGTAATCTAAATTTATGACTTATATGCTAAAAGCTACTAAAAATTTAACTTAGGATTTAGTGTAGCACCCCACTCTCGCAAGACACATACCCGACATCCTGAGTGATGTCTGAGTATGTACCCCGCAAGGGCGACATGCTAGAACAGTCAAACACTCGAAATTCAGTATAATTTTTTTTCAAATTTATCATACACGTGTATGGAATTCAGTAATCAAATTCGGGCCCATTCTTTTCTTTCATAAACATCAAAATCACATTTATTATTGTTACACTCAAGATCATTTTTATTTGCAAACCTTTCCACTTTGGAAAGTTATTACAAAATAGAATATTCAAATATGCATGTTACAATAATTGCGGAAGACTCAATTTGATACAAAAAAAGAAAATACAAATGTAGACGCAAAATGATCCCGACCTCTACCTCTTACTTGAATGCAGTGGCTATACTCCCGTTTGCCCAACGGGGAACTCTTCTGAGCCTGAAAAATATTGCAAATTTTAGGTGAGATTCACGAATTTAGTGAGTGACCATTCTCGTTGGCTCACTCAATCACCTAACACATACAATTCATAAAATCACATTCATTTCAGATTCACTTCAGGCATATTTCACGTTTAGGAATCATTCAAAACTATTTAAATCATATATATCGAATGCATATATGATGCTTATGATACTCACTTTCAATTTGTTATTGTTGTGACCGAGTTCCTAAACTGTCCCGTATCTATTGTGAATACCGAGCTTATTAATAACTGTCCCGTATCTGTTGGAGATACCGGGCTCATTTTACATAGTGAGCCTTTGGCTCCTAATCACTTTCTGAGCTTTAGGATCTTTTACACAATCTGAGCTTTAAGCTATTTTTCGGTGGCTACTCCGGTCACAACTGCCTTTATCTTTCATGCATTCATGTAATGAAATGCATCAATCACATATGAGACCATCTACGTCAACTCATAGTATGCTCCAGATTAGCATTTGCTTCTAAGATCTAGAAATGTTTGAATGTGGATGTTTATCCTACACATCAAAATTATGCAGTACACATGTTGCACATACATATTAATAACCTTTCACAAATACAAGTGTTCATTTATGCATAATTGTGTATATGGACTATATACAATGCATGCTCAAAGGTTATCCCGGGTATCTCTCTATTATTCTCGTTGCGTAAACATTCATATTTCAAATCTCACATAATTATCATTTATACTCATGGTTTATACCTCAATAAGACCATTAGAATCCCCATTCCTAACTCATTTGGATGTCTAGAGAAGAGGTTATAAGCAAAAGAAGGAAGGATGTTCGGGTAAAAAGACCTCAACCAAATTTATGTCACAACAATGCAACATCAGTGCACGGCTGTGCATTTTGAGTTAAACAAGTCACAGGCGTGCAACCATAACGCACGCCCGTGCAACAACCATAAGTACGGTCGTGCACACCTAAAACAAATTTCCAGATTTTTCCAAAACACACTTTTGAATCTATTATTCTAGATCATTTAGATGATACAAATGAAGTATTTTAACAATATTCTCTTCTATAAAATTGTTCTCCTATCTTTTAGGTTTCTAATGACACTAAAATCACTCACTTTGGTTCAGAAATCCAAAAGTTTTACTCCAAATATTTCAGATTATTCATAAATTAAAACAATTTTCTGAAACTAATTTTAATTCAAAATCTGGAATTCTAGAGATAGAATAAAAATTCAATCTTTTCAGAAAATTTGTAGTCCTAAGTCTCCAGTTTACTCCAAACCAAAAATCATTCCATTCGGATAACTACATAACAAGATATTGTCAAAATACCGAAGCAAGTTGAATGAAAATACTTCAGTTATCATGTTCCAGAACTTCTCATCATTTTCATCCCACATTTATCAATCAATCTCTCCCAAATGATTTTAGGTGGCTATAAATTTTTGGTGGGGGTGAAGAACAACGTGTTTCAAATATAATGGTTTATGTCCCATGTCGTTTGGAGCTCGGGAGAGCAAGATATGGTCAAAAGATCAAAAGAGGCTTCGGATTTTTCTAGCCATAAAAGTCATGATCGTGCATGAGCACAATTGCAAGTTTTCACTCGCCTTTGAAAAATCACGATCTTGCTGAGTTTCCAAATGTTAGAGGAAAGTCACGATTGTGCAAAAACATGATCGCACTTTCCTTCTTTCTTTTCTAAAAATGCGATCGTGCAGAAGCAACATCGCGACTCTTCTTCCTCTTCCAAGACTCTACAATAATTTCTTCTTCTTTTTTTTCTTTTTAACCAACTTCTCTAACTCATCTCAACCACATTTTCAACTTCCATGTAACCCAACACATTCAAAAATAGATCAAAAACAAGGAATTAATACTAAAATATCAAAACCAAAAAATCTCTTTATTTTCTCCATCGCTGCGTTTCATCCATCTTCCACTGTTGCAAATTTTTTTCATTTCATTTACATTTTGCATTTTCCTCTCTAACTTCCATTCAACTCCAATCTTTTACAAACAAAATCCAAAATCCATACTTAAACAAAATTATCACAAACAGAAAAAGATCATTCACGCATTTCACCATCTTCGATATTTCTTCACTGCTGCATTTTTTAAAAGTTTCTGTTACACTCCTTCATCTCCATCAACACTTTCATTTCATCTTAACTTTTCATTTTAAATCATTCATTCTCATCTCAAAGCATCATCTAACAACTATTTCTTGAACTCTAAATTCATTCTTTTGTTTATCTCTAAAAACTCTCAAAACTCACGTATATGTATAAATATATACTAGTGAAAACAGAGTCCTCACTTATGTTTTCTTCAAAAAGTTTCGGCACCTAGTTAAACACGTTTACCATGTTCTTTTAACTCTAAGACCCATTTCTACACTAACTTATAGCATAATGATTATCAAATCCAAAAATCAACAATCCACATTTTACATCCTATTTTTACAGCGAACATAAAAAATGTATATTCTTCTCATGAATATAAAATATCAACTAACTCATCAAATTTAATACATATATTCGCAACTCATAAAGATTTACTCAATACTTACTTATTAAATCTCCAACTTCGTTGAAATCTCAAGAAGCCCTAATCTCCATGCAACTCACGTACAACATTGTAAAGTTTAGCAAGTTTCGGTTTTTCTTAAGGCAAATGGAAGAAAGTAGCGAAAGGGTAGATGAGAACAAGGTTTTTCTTTGATGAAGATTTGATGAAAAAACTCTGTATAAAGGAACAAGCTTAAAGAAGATAACTAAGAAGAAGATATTTTTAAGACAAGACAAACATTGTCTTTGTCTTTCCAAGTTAAAAGGATAGTAGTAAACTTTTTAAGATCAACTTTACATGTGACACTTGTCACTCATCCATCTTTAAGGCTTTAACTAGTTCTCATTTAACTATTCCAACCAACTCCAATATTTTTACTACCATTGTGTCCCAATTTTCAATATCATTTTCTCACAAATTCTAAAATCATTTCCAAATTTTCAAAGTCATTTTCTCAATAATTTCTAAAATCATTTTTAACAATTCTCCAATATCATTTGTTTCTTATTTCTATTTCCTTCCATCAATTTACTTGCCAAGTGGCATTTTTCCTAGTCTAATAATATTCAACATTTTCGAAATTTATTCCTAAAATTCACCAAAAATTCAAAATCACTAAACATGCTTTCCAATTAAATTTTCAATACCCATAAATCACAATTCTCAATAAAATCACCTTTCACATATATAAGTCAATTATGCTCGGAATGTCAATGAATGCATGTATAGTCATTTTAATATGTGCAAAAATTCAAATTCACGTGCGTGTATGCTAACAATATGCATAAGCATGAAAATGAAATTTTCTTAATCTCACATATATCATATTTTTGGGTTCTAACTCTTAATATGGGGACGAGATGTTACATTTAGGGTATAACTAATACCTTTTTTTTTAATTTTAGTGTGATGTGATACCCTAAGAAATGTTTGGGGCAATTTGTACCTTTTGCTATTTAATTACAACATCCTAAATTAAGTTTTTACTTGATAAATTGAGACATTTTTATCTTAACTACATCAAAATTTAAGTCATGACCACTCTAATATGATTAAAATCATTAAAAAAGAATGTAATTATATTTTAATTAAATGAGGTGTAAGAGATACTAAATCTCATGTGATTTCATTAACTTTACAAAAACTCTATATACTTAAGAATCTCTTAATAGGCCCTTATGTTTTATAAAAAGTCCAAAATCAATCCTTATGTATTTTTAACTTCAATTGACGTGATAATTTATAGACATGTGACACTCCATATATAGTCAACCATGCTATAGGATATAATTGTACATTAGCAAACTATAAGAGTAATATATATGAAACAAATTGATTTATTATATTTATACACTATTGTGTATATTAATAATATATTAAGATAAGATAGATGCAAGAAGTAGGGGGAAGGTTTCTTACTTTATCATCGTCGGTATCTTAAGCAACAGAGATCCTTCCCTGTTCAGCAAAATGGAAGAGCACAGTTAAGAAGCATCAACTTATGAAGTGTTGTCTCAAAAATTCTGGTTTTGTGAAGGAAAACTGCTTTAATATTTTAGTCTGTAAATGAATGTGTAGCTAGTTAAGGTGTACCTTTTTAGGCCTCTACAAGGTCATCGTGGATGTAAGATATATATATATATATATATATATATAGGCTGACTGTTGTGATATGCTTGTTATCCTTAAGGAAGCAATTTTTGTATAATTATCTCATGCTCTTAGGTGTGGTTAGACCGTTTGGTACTGGACAGAAATTTACATCTTGGGCAATGTCTAGACTTGTACATAACTTTTATGTTGTTTTATCAAATTATTGATTTACCAACAAAATATTAAGATTTAATGTATATAACAATTCTTCATTTTATTTAAAAATAGTAAATTTATTATATTTATTCATTATTAATAATGTATGTACAAGTTTAACGTGATAGTAAATTAATTTTCCAATAAATTTTTATTTATTATATAACAATTTTAATATATAATATGGCTTTTTATTTTTATTTATTTATAATTAAATATTTATATTAATTTTATATTAATAAAAAAATTGTGAAACTTCTTATTATTTTATTATTTTATTCCATTTACATCTTATTACTTATACAAAAAGTATACAAGTATTTAATATGTAATGTTAATCTATTTTACTTTGTTAAAATAAAAATTGATAATCTAATCTGTTAGTATTATAAAATAATAAACTAAAATAAGTTAAACATAAAGCAAGAAAAAAACAAAGGGATAGAGTTTTATGCTACATCGCTAGAACATTACCTTTTTCAAACCCTTTTATATTACTTTTTAGTTTTTCTTAAAGTTAATTACCATTGCTATTAACTAATTTAGGTAGGATCTTTCCTACCTAACATCTTCTCCTATTTTTTTCTTTATTAGGAATGGATCGTCCTCTAAGCATTAGTCTTTCTTATCTGACAATTATGCTCTTGATGCATATAATTCTCATGCTTAATCTTCCTTCATCCAAGAACGATATTGCAGAAGCTCCTTGATGTCCTCAACTTCTAACCTTAGTTGATCTTTTAAAGTTTTAAATATTGGTTACATTTGATCCTTAAAAATCAAACTTAAACTCTTTATAACTAGAACTTGATTCTTCCTACAAGTTAGCTCCTAAATCATCCGCCACTACTTCTCAAGGAATCCCCCACTTTTCTATTCTCCCTTTAAAGGGTCCATCATTATCAAATCCCTATAGCAATCTTACTCTACGTTAAGCTTAAGATTCCAGTTAGAATTTAACTAGGAGAGCATAATGTCAAGTTATAGGGGATAAGGCTCCTTAAGAAAAATTGAAATATGTCCAACAAATAAAAGGTAATAATCTGTAAGTTGTTTGACCACCCTTGTAGATACTCTAAGCGAGATCATCAAGATGGTCCTACACTATATCTAGATATTTTGTTATAGAGAGGTCATCTTACTTACAAATGAAGATGTGGGCAAAAGAGTAATGGAACAAAATGAGACTAGAAAAGACACTATTAATGAAGAAGAACTCTTCTAATTTAAGTTCAATAATGAAGCAGTCACCTTGAAAGTCTTGAAGCTAGGTTTATGACATGTCAATGGAAAACTATAACTACTATAAAATTGGAGACTAGGGATGATGTTAGAAAATTCTTATATGAGTTCAGTTTCAATTTAGGATCATATAAATATTGGTCACCCATTAAACTAAGCTACTTAACTAGCTTCGATAAAAGACTAATATATATGGATGAAAATATAGCAACCTTAAGTAGAATAACATATGCAAGAAACTGTTAGGAAGTTTAAGTGAAAAAAAATTATCAAAAATATTAAGTCTTAAAAGATCGAATGAGAATGGAAATTTAGATTCCAAAATTTCAATTACTTACTAATGGAAATCGACAATAGCATTAGGAAAAAAGCATATAGAAACCTTAAAAAATGAGGTTTAACACAAGGGATAATAATCAGATAATGGAGATAGAAATAGACAACCTTAATATAGACGTATGTCACATTAAGGAATATTCAAAGTCTACCCAAAAAACAGAGAATGAGCCTCATTCAAAGCAAAAATCTAAATAATGTTGAACTTGACATTGGAGACAAATCAAAAGCTATGGAGAAAGAAGTAGAGGATGTGGGACTTATCAAGGGTTATTAATTCTCTATAGAAAAAATTGGTATCCTTAATTAAACATGACCTTACTACTATCATAATAAGCAATTAATTGCAAACTAGTGCAACAAAATCGTGTTTAAATCAAAGAATGAAGAATAACATCAGCAATTGAAAAGATGTTAGGAAGGAAAGCAAAAGGAGATGCTCAAAGTAGCATGAAGTTCCATTGCACCTGCTAATTTCTATAATCATCTGGAATGTTAGGGTCATAAATTCCCTTCAGAAGCAACATGTGATCTTTTACTAATTAAGCTTCAAAATTTCAATATTAGTTCAATTACTAGTGATATAAATAAAAGTCAATAAGTTCAAAGAGAATCTATGGTTCTTTGAAAAAAACGTGAAATGTCTTATCACTAATTTTACTACAATGGTATAATTATAGTGGCATATAACCCTAATATGTTAGGTAATAAACACTAGCTGAAAATAACTTTTGTATATGCTACCAATCATGCTTTTCAAAGAACTTTACTATGGGATGATATCAAGACTGTTTGCACAAGCATGTTTACCCCTTTGATTATATTGGGAAATTTTAATATCACCTGGTAGTTATATGAATTAAAATGCTCTAATTTAATTTTGAATCATTGGATTTAGGAACGTTATTAGCCAAATTAAGGCGTCCGAATTACATTATGAAGGGAATAATTTTACTCATAAGTAAGGCATATTTTAGCATCCAACTCGCCTATGATCACTCAAGAAAGGCACATTTCAGCATCTAACTCACTTAGAATCGAGATTCATATCACTTAGAATCGAGATTCATATTACTAGAGCAATATGTCAATCAAAATCTTCGTTTAGATTACAATTAATTTGTCAACATAGAGGGATCTGAACAAGTAGTAGTCAAAGTTTTAGAAGAAAATGTATAAGGACTTGAAGCATATAAATGTGTAAGTAGTCTTCAAGCATTCAAAGAAGAAATAAAGCACTAAATAGTAGGAAATTCCGTAACATTACAAATAATGACAACATTACACTAATTTAAGAGAGACCTCTATCTATATCTAAATATTGATAATTTAAAATTAAAAAAGAGGATAGATTTTTTAAACTACACTCAAGATCTTAAACTCATCACTCTCTAATCAGAAAAAATTAATGGTCAAATTGCTAAAAGATGGAGATAAAATCATAAGCTTCTTCTATAATGCATTCCTAATAATAAGAAACACCATCAAAATATCTATACAACCATATATTGATGGGATGACCTATTGGAAAAAAATGATTTAAAGAGGATTATCTAAAATCATTTTAATAATACATTAGGAAAATATGCTACTTGTTCTTACTCTATAGAAGCTTTTAAAACATTCATACCTAGCTCAGTCGTTGCAGATTAGGTTGAGTAGTATCAAGGCCATTAAAAAAATTTGACATAGATAAGGCTCCTTTTAGCTTGAACACAAACAAGGCATCAGGACCTAAAGGTTTAATCCTTTTGTTTTTTTAATAAAACGTGGCATCTTTATGGTGATCTAGTCTCAAATGCAGTCCTAGTACTTCTTACCAAGAGTAAAATGCTCAAAGATGTTAATAAATCTTTTGTTTGTTTCATCCTTAAAAAGCCTAACCCTTACCATCTTGTAAGATCATAGACCCATAACTTGTTGTAATTTGATATACAAAATAATTTCCTAGATATTAGTAGTAAGATTAAAAGTAATCCTGAACTCATTCATCAATCTAAGTCAGGGAGCATTCATTCAAAGGAGAAGATTAAAGATAATATACACTTAATATAATAAATGTTTAAAGATTATCATAAAAGTTGTCCATTAGGATTTATGCAGTAAAAATAGACATTTGCAAAGAATTTGATATTATTAATTGGGGGTTTCACCTTTAATATAATAAAGGCTTTAAGATATCTAGAATAATAATTCCCTAAATGGATTAAGCTATATGTCAAAAATGCATCATATGGCATTCTAGTGAATAGTGAGCTAACAAATGTATTTAATATTGAGAAAGGCCTAAGGAAAAGGGATCCCCTATCTCCTTACCTATTCATAATTTATATAAAAGCCCCATCAAGATTAATTGGAAAAGATATTAACAATGAGAGATCTTTCAAATACCATGATAAATGTAAGAGGATGAGGATACACCATTTATTCTTTATATGTGATTTAATTCTCCTATATAGAGTTGACGCAAACTTAGTGAGGACCTTAGTTTGGTATCCCTATAATAAAAAAAGACTCATATTAAGGATTGTAAACCAATCTTTGACTGGAGCAACAAATATCTCCCTTATTCAAGAAGATTACAACTGATTATTTCTATACTTAGCAACCTATATGTGCATTGGAGCTCTCAATTATACTTCCCTAAAAACTTGACTAAACCTATTGGAAATTTTCTCAATAATTTTTTTATATAGGAGAAACCAATAATGTAGCTTAAGCTAAAATCAAATGAATTAATACATGTACTCTAATAGATCAAAGGAAAATCAATTATATCAAATCAATAAACAAAATATTGTTTGCTAAAAGAATTTGGAAGCTATATTTAAAGAAGCAATCCCTTTGGGTTCAATGAATGCATACACACTACGGTAAAAAATACTTTAGCCAATACTAAAAGCATAGCTATAAGTATAATTATCATTGCCCTTTTACAAAGGCAACATAATTCATATCATCATAAGAAGTTGTGCTGCAAAAAGTATAAGGCAACAATTTTTTTTTATTAGATAACAAAATAAAAAATGCTGCTTTAAGTTTTGACTAAGGCAACACATTAGTTTCAAACTATAATAATAATATTAAATAGATATTGCAACACTTTTAGTCCTTTTAGGCAACAATGTTAAATAGATAGGGCAACAAAGTTAATTTTTTAGGCAAAATTTTTAATAATAAAAGTAACAATTTATTCTTTCATTACCAATAATATTTAACATAAAAGCAAACTCTTGTCATTATATAGGCAACTTCCATATATACATTAAAAATAATATACAAATATTAATATGTGTCTTAATTGTGCACTGCTATCAAATATAAATGACCAAAATACTACATTTATATATAATATATAGTCTATAAGGACTTGTAAAATTGAACATTTTATATATTCAAAATACAAAAGCAAATTACATGTGTTTTTATTGTTACGAAATAAAAACGTGAATTCCATAATCCTCAACAATTGCAAAGAAAATACATGTGCTTCGATAACTCTTCATAATTTGTAGAATTCGAAGTTGGTGTCAGTCTTCTTCATATTGACTTTGTAACCTTTCTTAAAGTCCTTTAGAAGTATAATGTACCTGTTCCTTTCTAGTGAATGCGTTCCCGCTTCTTGTACAAAATGTTGAAACCTGAATCATGAAGTCCTTGTGCAAAATGTTACCAATGCCATGTAATGTAGATTCAACAGGATAGGCATACCTATGAATGAAGAAAAGGTAAATAACTAGTTATGAGACACACAGTTGTGTAGTTGAAAAAAAAATTCCTACATGTCAAGCACCCAACCAAAAGCTTTTTCTATTTCTAGGCTCTTCTTCATTGCCAAGGAAACATTCATCTACGTAAAAGCAATTTTCTTAAATGACTCCTAGGAACATTGGACAGACATTTAGGAAAAGGCAATAAATCAAATGATGAAAGGCATTGTCAAGAAAAGGATATTAAGATCCAAACTGTTCCAATTATCCTACAATTTTTAGGTAACTTGTTAGTATTAGGGAGTAATGGGCCTTCAATTTCCACCCGTTTATCAAGGACATAGGCTGATTGATAATCCCCCGATCCTCTCCTCCTTTCTTGGTTCAAGGCTAGTTTACTTGGGGTTCAAGCCTGGTTTACTTGGTGCATGCATTTTGTCAAGATTTTATAGTTTATTTGCTATCAGGTTGTGTCTTTCCTTGAGAAAGTTGAGTCTGGTTATAGAAGCTGTAGAATTTTCTCTCTAATGTTGCTAGCATAAACAAATTAGGACATTTGTTGGCAAATATATATTTCTGTGATACTGCAAATAGATAATTTGATAAGCAACTATTGTTAGTAGAGCAAAACAAGGCTATATAGTATCATGATATCCCACAAGATTGGGAAGTCATTTTAAATGAACTAAATAAAACCACAAAAAATCTATTGCCTACCTTGTTCTTTATACCAGATTTTTTGGAATGAGTTGAAACAAACTTGGGACCACTACTACACGTATGATTCAGCTGTTGATTTTGTGGTGGATGCTTGTTGCTTAAATGTTATTCATGCTTATTCTCACTTTCAACCCATCAATAGAAATATCCTATCAAGAAATTGAAACGGAATTCAATATCGAAACGGCTTCATTTAAGAAACCTTACTTTCAATAGGGAAAGACAAAGAAGTGCATTGCAGAATTAGAGAGCAGATTTCCTTATCCAGTAGCAAAAACCAAATATCAAGCTTTACTCTTAGAATCTAGAATATTAGTTGACTGGAGAAATAGACATTCGTACCTGGAATTCAACATAAACAGGAAATGTTGGAGCCATAAGTGGGAAAGATGTGCAATCCATTAGATCACAACCAATGAATTAGAACGCAAAAGTTGAAGACATTTTCCTATTAACCTATTGTACTACTAGCAAGGTTATGAATACCGTACCGGGCTCGGTACCGGATTAAGTTCTGGAACGGAACTGTACCAATACCGGGTACCGTTTTGGATAATTTTATAAATTTATGAAATAGTCCCTAAAATTTTTAAAAATCGCAAAATAGTCCATATTGGTATATTGTACAGTTGTACTGTATACTTTACTAGTTTACTGTTTACATTAACCTTGCTTTCAAAAATCTTAATAATAAATAATAATGACAATTAATATGAAATAACAATAATTTTTAAATATTTTACATATAAATAATAACCACAATTAATATAAACAAAGACAATTATCATCATAAAATTATAAAATTAAGAATAATAGAAAGTATTTAAAATATTACAATAATACAATTTCATCATTTTAATAAATAATATTACATCAAAAGATTCAAAACATCTAATAAAAAGAACAATAAATATTACAAAAAGAGTTGATGACGAAGAAACAATCAAGTAGATGTTAAACCTGAAAAAAATATTACAGTTACATTACATATATACAATTTAACATAAACATCAAATACAAGTAAAATTAAAAGGTTTCCTGCTAGAAACCTTAAATTCAATCGTCGATGGGAAGATACCTACTAGAACTGCACTGACCTCATTGATCATTTGGTACAAAATTCTCATTATTGAGAGGAGCTTCATCATCATTATCATTCAAATTTAACGCACCAAATGATATGCCAATGCTCTCCCATCCAAGATTATCTTCCAAATCTAAATCATTCACATCAACCAAATTGGGTTCTTCAAAAACTCAATCCGCCAAAACATTAATATTATCAATGGAAATTAGATCATTTGAACTACTTGTGCTATTAAGACTCCTAGTAAACAATCAACTTTAATTATTAGAAAATTATAAGAAATTATATCAAAATTAATAATGATAATAATGAAAAAAAACATACCTTTCCTGAAGCTTTAAATTGTAACGAACATAAACTAAGTCATTCAACCTCTTATGCTCCAATTTATTCCTTTTCTTTGAGTAGATAAATTCAAATGTGCTCCAGTTTCGTTCACACCCAGTTGCACTCACACATTGACTTAAAATCCAAATCACAAACCTTTACAATTCTGGAACACAATTTCCAAATTGATCCCACCAAAAAACTGCAAGTTATAAGATAACCAAAGTAGTGTTATAAACAAAATAAAATGATAACTAATTTTCAAAAAAAAAGAAATAGGAAATAAGTAATATTTGGAGAAAGTTTTCCTCTATGTCGAATAGCAATTGGCATTCCAAAATCCCCATAAGATAACTTATAAAGCTCTATTTGTGAGCTTAAAAAATCTTGCATTGCGTCATGAGGAACAATTATTGTAATTGTAAAAAGCATTCCTATACTAACTTCACCTTGCTTTGCAAAATCCAGTCTAAAATACACACTAGGATTCAAAAATGCCCCAGCTGCAAATAATGGAGAAGAAAGTTGTCTTTCCCTTCTCTTATTAATGATTGAGAGAAATGGTGTATATAAAAGAAGGCCTATTTTTCATATTAGCCTTGATTGCTTCTGTTGCTCTCTCTATAACATCAAAAAAGTAAGTCATGATGTGAAGTGGCAGATGAAAACATTGCTTGATGAACATCAATTTGAGAAAGATAGAAGGGGAAGACTGGATTTTGAAATTGGTAGTGGAAGTTCGTTTTCTGGTTTCCGTAGTGATTATGGAAATGTTAAAGGTAGAAGTGGTAGTGGTACTGGTAGTATACCATCTCAGCCTCAGGATCCTGAATAATCTGATGTAAGGAAGAGAAGAAGGTAGGTGACTAGTTTTTTTGCACCACGAACAACTCCTGGAGCCCAACCTTCAATTCATAGTACAATGCAATCAAAAGATGCAGCTCACAATGTCGATATAGCGGTAGCTAGATGGTGGTATGATACAGGTTCATTATTTAATGCTTCTCAGTCTTATTATTATTAACCTGTGATGGATGCAATAGCATTTTATGGTCCAGGATATAAAGGGTCATCGATTGATGATGTTAGAGTAAACTTTTGAGTTGTACTGTTTCTGAAATTAGAACTTATTTGGCTGAAAGAAGAGTAAGTTGGGCTACTTATGGTTGTTCAATTATGTGTGATGGTTGGACAAATAGGAGACAAGAGCTTATTATAAATTTTTTGGTTTATTCTTCAAATGGCTCTATGTTTTTGAAATCTATTGATGCATCTGGCCTTATTAGAAACGTTGAGACTTTTTTTTGGGATATTTGATGAAGTTGTGAATGAAGTAGTGTTGGGAAACATTGTTCAGTTTAATATAACTCATTCTGTAATAGTCACAAAGCTAACAATTCAAAACAATCAACATAAATAATAAGTAATACAAAACATGCTCCAATAATTTGCAATTTCAACAATTACAAAATAATCATAATATCATTTCCACTTTCTTCCATTTCCAACAATTTCCAATTCTAATAATCACAAAACATTCAATATTGTTTTTCCATTCCCAACAATTTCCAATTCCAACTATCACAAAACTTTCATAATTTTATTTCCATTTCATTCCATTTACAAAAATTTCCAATTCCAACAATCACAAAACATTTATAATTCCAATTGAGTTTCCAACAATAACCAACAATTTCCAATCCCAACAATAACAAAACAATCATAATTCCATTTCCATTTACAACAATTTCCAATTCTAAGTTTCTAACAATCACAAAACTTTCATAATTGTATTTTCATTTCCTTCCATTTACAACAATTCTCAATGCTAACAATCACAAAGCAATCATAATTTCATTTACATTTCCTTCCATTTTCAACAGTTTTTAATTCCAACAATCACAATCATAATTCCATTTCCATTTACAATACAACAATTCTAAATTACAACAATCACAAAATAATCATATTTCTATTTCTATTTCCTTTCATTTACATTTCCTTCCATTTACAACAATTCCCAATTCCAACAATCACAAAATAACCACAATTCTATTTTCATTTCCATTCATAATTCCAATTTAGTTTCCAATAATAACCAACAATTTCCATTCCCAACAATCACAAAACAATCATAATTCCATTTCCATTTACAACAATTTCCAATTCCTAGGGAATGGGTAGGCTTAATGCCACCAAAACTCGTAGTAAGCCCAACTTTTCTATATTCCACTAAAAATCTGGCATGACCCATTCATTTATCTGATAAATCCTTATACCTGCTTAATAGGTTATAAGAAGTAAGGATCCAAATCGACAATTCTCACTTACAACATCTACTTATCATCAACATCAACCAACATCGTTCTCAATAAACTAACATATCCATACATGTACCATGTACATATGATTATGAAAAACCCATGGAGCAGCTATAAACATCTACACTAAACATCATGTCAAAAACAGTACTTGTTTGCTTATCCAAGCGAGTCTCAAAAAGGCTTGGATTTCTCTCTTGTACGATCTGCTATTCTCCTGAAATGGTGATAGTAAGGTGTGAGTCTATAATGCAACTCAGTGAGTTATAAACATACTACCATGCTTGTGAGGCTAGGTATTACAAGGCTAGCTTCACAAGAATGGTCTGTAGCATTCTAAGCAACAAAGTATGGTATCAATGAATACACAGGTAGTAATCTCAAATGCAGCAATAACATGAGTATCAATAATAAAGCTCAATATGAATTGTTCAAAGAAAACATGAATTTGGTTTCTGAATTCTTTTCTGGGTTTTGGGTTCTGGATTCTGGGTTCTTTCTGAATTCTGGTTTCTTTCTAGATTCTGGGTTCTTTCTGAATTCCTAATTCTGAGCTTTCTCGTTTCTGAGTTCTGGTTTTTCTGAATTCTGAATTTCTTAGGAAGAGACAAAGGCATGTTAGTACGGCATATCTCCCATTTTCTGATTCTAGACAAGGTCGGCCTAACCTTGCCCCTGGAGGCCTGCCCTCTCCAG
>JAOQMR010000008.1:29629615-29639881 GCA_027563865.1 Erythroxylum pelleterianum | reverse complement strand
TCTTAAATATATATGTTGCTTTTACAATTTTTAATTGACATTAATAAATGTAAGTATAAATAATTAAAATCTACAACCACAAGTCTACAATATATTCACAATTTAACAACAAACATTCAATACATCACTTCTTTATGCTCAAACAAAAAAAATTTCCTAAATGAGTAAATTCAATACCAAATATTAAAAATAAATTACTATTTCACAAATATTAACAAGATATCAAATATCAATTAATGATTTAAAAATCTTTCAGTGTTGTTAAAGTCCCTTATAATTAACTGTGAGTTGAGCTGCTAGAATGAATTTGCTTAATCAAATGCCATGGCTCATTTCTCTGAAATGCAAAGTTAGAGTCATAAATAAAAGAGATAGGTGTCTTGTAGTTTTATCTGATGAACACAAGTAACATTGATGAGTTGATCAAAAGTAATAATGACTACTCTCATATCAAAAGTAATAATAATTTTCCTATAGTGATTTAGGTATGATCAGAAAAAAAAAAAGGCCCATCATTTTTTCTAGGAATTCTAATCACTTCAGATTCTCCAATCTCCATACTAAGCTTAGTCTCAATTAGTTCAAGAAGCTATAGATGTATGGATAATTTCACATTTGATTATTAATTTTACATTTAGATTTAAATGTTAATTATCAACTTTCAATTTTAAGTTTTAACAATCTTTGCATAATACATAATTAATTAATTACATACTAACCCCATTTTAAAATTCCATTTTCAATTCCAATTCTAATTTTCATATAACAAAGGTATTCTTCAACTTCAATCCAACAATTTCAAATTATCAACTTAAAAAATTCCATTCCAAAACAATTCCAATTTCGAAACATTCAAAAATTCAAACTTCAACTTCAGTATTCAAAATCCAAATCCATTCCTCCACAAACAAGTCCACCCACCGACAGCATTTTCATCAACTGATCAATACTAATACGCGGCAAATCCAATCCATTTTCAATCCACAGCACACACAAAAATCCATTTACTAGCTGATACAATCATATTTTATATGTTTTTAGAACCTTATATTTAGTATCTTGCACATGTTTTATGGATATCTATGGCCTTTTTATCATGTTTTATAATTATTAGAGCTTTAGACACATAAAATACAAAAAATCCTTAATAGGTTGAAATTAACACTGTTTTTCAGTTTCTGGCATATTTGACCTTTGAATCTTTGGAAATTTTTATCTCGGGATTGGTTTATTAGAAATTTCTAAGATTTGGCAGGCATAATCTTGACTCATTGAAGAATGTTTCCACCAAGTTTCAGAATTTTTGGAGCTGTTATTTGAGAGCAGTAAATTTGTGAAACTAACATAAATAAGTCCACAAGCATGAGGAAAAGGGACGCACAACAAGAGAGGAGGACCAGCGTGAAGGATTTAAGTTGCAATTTTAATTGTCCAATCAATATATGTCACATATAGAGAGGCAGGAGGCAGCAAATTATAAAGAGCGCTAATGGGCAGACCAAATTAAACGCTACAGGACCTAGGCGTGGACAGCACAAAAACGCAACAGCTGGCATTTAAAAAAAGAGGAAAATCACGCAAGGCAAGGAGGCTGCAGGTGGCAAAATGTGAAAGTAGCTACGGACACGTAACCCAGGACAGTAAATAGACGCAGCAAATAACAAAAAGGGAAAAAAAGATAGGAGAGCAAAAATCAATTAGGCAACAGGAGACTAGCGTGAAGGGTGAGCAGCAAGTTTAAAAGGATGCATTTAAATTGTCAAAAATCAGCTACGGGGAACGTTGTGACGCAAATAAGAAGTGACAAAAATTGAGGGCAACAAATAAATAGAAGAAAACCTAGAGAAGAGGGGGACCGAGTCTGACGAAAAAGCAGCGGGAAAGATTATTTTGATAACAACCAAGAGAGTGACAGTGGCAACTTTGGGGAGAATATATTATTCACAAAAGAGGGGATCATTAATCTTTATCAAAGGAAAGTGGACGACGACGACAACACTTGGAGACCAGAAAATAAGGAACAGATTTTTAAGACATTAGAGGAGAATAGGTGGCGGCGGTAGAGCTTGGGAAAGGAGAGATTTATTTTTATCACAACAAAAAGGCTAGGGACAGCAGCAGCTGAGCGAGGATCATTTTTTTAGCAATCAAAGAAGAGTGGAGCAGCAGGAGTGGACCAATGTTAAGCTGAAGCTGGTTCGGTAGTGGAGAGTGAAGAACTCCAATAACATTGCCTTTTAATATAGCTATGTGTGGCTAATCTTTTAGCACTAGATAAGTTACTTTACGTTTGATTCATGTAGTTCGTGAGACTCCTTTGGTTTAATTGTTTTCGTTTATTTTTATATTTATTTAATCTTCGCGCTTTAATCGATTTATTATTGTCGAGTTTGTTGATTAATGAGGCCTGTTAATTGATTGACTTGGTAATAAATTGCCGAATAGATTAGTTAATCTGTGATTGCTGTCTATCGAAGTGGCGAATTAATTTTTATTAAGAAATTGATGAGATTAAATAATTTAGTCTAAATAGATTGCGACTTTTCCGATTCTGTTGGCTAAGACAAAGGTCCATTAGAGCCTAGTGCTGCCATAGATTATATTCTACAGAGCTTTACTCGGGGTTATCGAATAATTACGAATGGATTGGTTGATATGTTCTATTCACTGTCTGCTATAACTTTGTCCATAAGAATGAACGAAATTTATATTTTTGAGTCTATGATCGAATTACAGTATCAAACGGAAGAGTATCTTGGCTAGGCTTTTCTTTATATTATTTTCAATCTTTATTTTTAATTTCTTCCTGCGTGATTTTGTGTTTTAAAGTTAATCATCCCCAAATCAATTCTTTTTATTTTTTATTTTTTAATTTTTGATTTCACACAAATAAATAATTACTACATTGTTCTCTGTGGTTCGACCTTATTCACCACTTTACTCGCTCAAGTGTTCGAGAGTAGGAATTTATTTTTGCTGGTTTGACACGCCATCACCAGTAATTTTTGGAAACAAAGAGAACACATGAACTCATCAATGGATCAACCAACAAAATGAAGTATCAACAGTCAACACACACCCAAAAAAATTATATAACCGTCGGATGACTCGGGTCTTCACTTGGGTATTCGAGTTGGGCTTCGGGTGGTGGGGTTTTCTGTTGTCCAAGTCCACCTGTCCACCTGTGAGTGTCGAAGGGTCGGTGGTGGTATGGCGAGGAGGAGAGGTGTGGCGGACTTCGCAACAAATGAGGCTAGATCTACACAAATGAGGCGATGTTGACGAGGAGAACAACCAAGGCGAGGAGGAGAACTGGAGGCGACAGTAACCAAACGTCGACGACAGTGAGAGGATTCAGACGCCGGCAACAGAGACGATGAGAGAGAGAGAGGGTTAGAGAGAAGAAGACGAGTAGAAGACTGAAGTGAAGAAAGAGGGGCAGTAGCAGAGGATCAAGGGGGGAGGGGCTGGGTAGATTTTTTAGGTTAATTTTTTTTTTTGAAAATAAGTCCTCCAACTTTTTAAAACTTGCGAAATGGTCCGAAATTTTCCGATATATTGGGTACCGGACGGTACCCAACGGAAAACCCCGGTACCAACCAGTACCGAGCTCAGGATCCAAGAACCAGTATCCGGCCGGTACAGAACGGATCCCAAAACCCTGACTACTAGTTTTAAACAATTTTGAGAAATGAAGAAACGTTAGATAACTCATCAAAAGGCTAATTTAAGATCTCGCTTGTGGCACATCTACGAGGTCTCCATGTCGATTCCTTGATCTAGCAAACATGGAACAACGATTAAAGGTAGATTTAGGAAGAAGAGATGCACCCAAGCTAAAATTTCTGACCTTTGGCTAGATGGTTACGAGCTAAGAAGACAATCGTCGTTGAAATTTCTTTGTTCCTTCTAGCCCAAATTGGGAATGAAGTGAAGATTGGATACGCAGATGGGGTGAGCCTTTTACCCCTTTTACAATACGACCATATATAGTTTGTCCAATTGCTACACTTTCATTTTTAAGACTGTTGGCTTAAGAAAAGGCGGCCTCCCCTAGGAGGAGTGGTCCACGGAGTTACATCCCTACTCACCTGTCCATATGATTCATTTTGGTCGGCAAACTTGGCATTTTCTCTTGCTACGCTGACGTCTTATTGATTTTATGTATTTGCGTCTCATAGCGTTGTCATTTTGTCTCACTCTTGATGGAAAGTATCCTCCAAACATTTTATAGTTCTTTGCTATTTTTCTATCAATCAAATTTTATTTTTAAAAAAAATTACCCAATATTTCATGAAACCCTCCCTATCCTAATTGAATTCATCAGTACCCAATGAGAAAAACTTTTGTGGAGGAGATTGGGTAGGAAAAAGTAACTAAATTCATCTATTGATAGAACAAAAGAAAGATAAAAGGATGATGGAACTTTTGCGCAAGAGATTGGGTGGGTAGAGAGATGAGAAGAGTGGGATGAAAGATACGTATTCATAGCTCACACAATCGTGCCTTGGTGGGCTATATCGATGGGGAGCTCAAAGGCATGATTCATATGCCTTGAGATAAAACGCTAAATAGGAAATAGAAATTCAAACTTATTCTAGTACAATAATTGAAAATATCAGGACCCCTCAATAAGCTCCTAGAATTTGCTAGATGGTGTAAGAAATTATGGAACCAAATAAATATGTAAGCAATTGCCATAAAAGTTTTTTAACCATCTGGATTAATTTATAGGCATAATTTTAGTTAATCCTGAACAGGTTTCCAAGCTGAAATGGCTCGAACTATTCTTCCCTTCCATCCCATCAAGGTCCAGTGACCATCTTCGTCGAATACAAAATCTTTGTGATAATCAGAGATGATATTCCTTGCTCTTCTAACGATGTCTTGATGAAACGGGACTTGCCTAAATCCAATCCTCATATTTCTTGCCTGCCACTGCTTGTAGGTCTCTGGCCTTTCAACTCTTTCCAATCCCTCAAAAGCAACCACATTCATAATCTCTTTTCCGAACTCTTCTCTCTCAAACACTAACCTCTCCTGATCTTCTCGAGTCGTAGTAGCCTCAAACATGTCAAAAAATGCAGAGAAATAGAACATCGCCTCACGAAACCTGGAGCTGAAAGTTGGAGCATTATAAGAAGCATTAACAACTCCATGTAGAAAGATATCAGGATTTACTTGCTTGATTAGTTTCAAAACAACATCTCTTGGGCTGTTCACCACTAGTGTGTCGTCAGGTAAGTTTTTCAGCCTCATCATACAGTTGACAGCAATCATCTCATCTCTATCGATCTTTAGATCCTCGTATGTTATAGTTTCCCATCGTTGTGCAATGGCATTGTACTCGAATGGGACGTTGAGTCTCTCCGCTAATCTTTTCAATCTACGTCCTGTCTCTTCAACCCTCTCTGCAGGTCTGAATCCTGGTTGAGGAAGGTCGATTCCCGTAATCCGAATCTTAGGAGGTCCTCCAGGCCTTGTTGAGAGACGGTGTATAAAGCAAGGCCACTGAAAACCATAACCAATCCCGAAATCAATGACGTGAAGCCTTGTCACCTTGTCAGCTACTCGAGAAATTGTTCGGTTAGCTAAGGTGTTTGTCATTTTCCTGAAAGGCGTTATAGAAACATAAAGTTGATAAGCTTTCAGGATATCCGCAGCTGTAGCCAAATTTCCTGCACTTGGCGTGCAGTATACTCTTCCAGGGCCTGCCAGGCGCGCCTCAAGGCCATTGGCAAAGTAATGAGCCAATCTTTGGTTTGCGTCACCAAACGGGGAAGAGTGTTGTCTGATCTTCGTTAGTACCTTATAAGCAGTTCTCTGATCACCACTTCCTGCAGCCTGTGCACACTGAGTTAAGAGAGTCCATAAATCCACCATCTCGGTTCTTTTAGTCATTCTCCTAATACGTGTATTAGATGCCTGCAGCAGCTCTTCATTCTGTAATATCTTACTCGCTTTGTTTCTTGATTCATCGTACAGAGGACATGGTATTGACTCGCTATTCACAACTTTAACAAGAAACCTTTTATCTATAAGCTCAAGTTGTTCAAGTTCCTCAGAAGATCCCACAGACTGCTTGTTTCTCCTCTCGTCATCTGAGCAGCCACTATCCTCGCACTGATGATGTTTCCTTCCCTTTGGTCGGTTAGATAAGTTCACCTTCTCTTTCTCTGTAGATCGGGACATTGATGAGCTCCCCATCATCGGAGAAAAATTAACCGAATTTTTGTATTGGAACGAATTATTAGCGAACTCCTCATAAGCCACTAAAGATTCACGAAAATCCCGCACCGGAGGGCTGCTTTCTGGAGTGTCAACGTGAGAGGGTTGTGCAAATGAGCATTCAAACTGGAATTGATTTGAAATTGGATCCGACTCGGGGAAGCTGCTGACGTCAGAGCATTCAAACTCGCATTGATTTGAAATTGGATACGACTCAGCGAAGTTGCTGGTTGCAGAGTTGCTGTAACAGCTGCCCGCACTACTAGTAGTTGAGATGAAATTCGCATCTGGAGTCGCGGCGATTTGTTCAGTAAAGGGAGGGAATGAAGAGGAGGGAGGAGGATACTTCTGGCCAAGCGCATCATAGAAGGACTTCTCTGCAGCTTGAACAGCCAAGCTATCCTGCAACACAGGAGGTTCGTCCTCCAAGTCCTCTTCCATTAAGATGTCATTTATGTACTTGAACACAGCGTGAGAGAAATCACCTGTCCTGTACAAAGAATCTTCATCGGAGGCACAAGAAAAATGTTGATCGTCGTCAGGTTGAAGATTAACTTGGCGTGAAGATGGATCAGATGATTCCTGATAGAAATCACCCCCACCAACAGAACGCTGATTGAAGGTAATCATAAATGAAGTGAGTCCGAATCCGTAGCGGGTCACTGAAGTAGGAATATGTCTTTGGAAAGTTTTGACGGAAAGCAGGACCTTTCTTTTCAAAGACGGCCAATTCTTTGAAAAGCTTTACGAAATGGAAAGTTCACAGAACTATAGTAGCAGTGGCCTAGTTTCTTTTGGTTTCGCCGAACGTGGAAGCTGGTACTCGAGATCTGGTATTAGTTCAGAATGGACTCATGAAACGAGATTGAGAATCTAAAACCCCAAAGGCACCAGTCTGTTGAATTTAGTTGTAAGAGGGTCGAAGAGGAAAGCCGATAAATGCGCAGAACAGATCCTGGAAATTAAAACTATAAAGCTTCTTCGTCAAAATCGTTCAGATGATGTTTTGTCCTGATTTTTCTTTTCACTGGAAAGCTAGATAGTCATAACCTTCTCGGAAACCTCTTACAATCGCTAAATATTAAATGTAGTGTGCACAACGTGCATTTAAAAGAAAAGTCTTTGCTCCAAAGGTGAAGGTGCAGGTGAGTTAGTGGAAGATGATGCGGATTTAAGTGAGTTCGTTAGTTCAAACTGTTTTAATGTATACACATATTTAAAATTTGAGATCAAAACTTTATTTCCAGTTAAAAATCTATCTAACTTGAGTAAGAATTAATTCCAATAAAAAATCTATCCGACTCTTTTAATAAAATTAATTTGGACGTGAATAGTTTAAAGCTGTCTCTCAAACTCTCCTAAAATACATCAGGGAAAAAAAGTCTTCGTCTATAGTCAACATGAACTATTGACCATTAATTAATTTTGGATACATCCGTGATGTTTGCGGAGTCCATATGAGCATGAAGCCACTTTATAACCTCATTTTGTGCCTTACAGTCTCCGGGACCACAACTAACCATTTGACATTCAACTCAGAAAAGTTGACAATACGCTTTCTTCTTTTCAATTCAATTGATTGATGAACTAACAACATGAAAGGTAAGCTTAAATCTTCTTTTAATTTGAGTTTTAGTAGTTAGGTAAGTAATTAAGTAATATGTCTGACTGCACTGCCCAATTGTTATTTGCAAGTATGGAAGTAAGTTTGTAACTTTCAGGAAATGAATTGTCCAAAGTTAGGGTTAGATTTGACCTATGTAAGGGGCCTATTTGACTCAAATTACAAAATGAACCAAACTTACCATTTTCAATTCCGAATTCAATATTCTAAGGGAGTGGTTCCCTTAGCTTTATCAATTGGGATAAACATCAAGATGTGGTGGTTTTGTTTTTAATTTCTCATAAACCTTTGCCCTTTAGGAAGTAGTTGTGAATTTATTTTATCCATAATGTTTCCTTGGTTGAGAAGATTCTCCATAATCTTTTGTCATTAACACTTTCTTAGAAAGTGAAACAATTTTTGTACCAAGCCCACCAAATTTTTTAGGCTGACACATCTATCCATTTCACTTTGCAGTTTTCCTAATCAAGGAAAGTTTTTAAGCAATCTTTTCATATCCTCATTAGGCCCTTAGAAAGCACTAGATGAGAGATAGAGGATTAAGTGAATAAGTTAGACTCCACCAATATAGGAATTCAGAGATCTGCTACGCCAATGATTGATCATTTTTTATAAATTTTCTCCAATAATGGCAAGTAATTCCTATATCTTAGTTTTCTTGTGATAATTGGTAGCTCTGTTTTAAAAATCGGACCGGACCGGCCGGTTCGACCATGAAGACAAAAGAAGGCCACTTAATATTAAAACTAGTAATTAAGGATAACCATGAAGATATATTTCTTGCTCTAATTGACATTAGAATATAGCTTTTGTTCTTGTTAATGTATAGCCCTGAGATTAACTTAAAGGTATGATTATTGTCATCAGTATTGTAACAAACTCATCTTTTGCTTTGAGAATAATAACAAGTCATCTATAAATGCAAGGCTAGGTATTTTCAATTTCTTGCACTAAGAATGGTACTAATAACTTTTTATCTTTCCTTATAGAGTGAGTTAGAAGCTTGGATAATGATTCCATGCAAAGGATAAAAAGTTAAAAGAGATAGGTGCCCCTTGTTTTAATCCGTTCCCACATTTAAATAATCTTATTGGTTCTTTATTCACAATATCCACAATGGGACTTGTTGAAATACACCGATTTATCCAATTGAAGAAAGTTGGAGAAAAGCTAAATGCATCTAATAAGTGTATAATATAGCTTCACTGGATATAGTCGAAGGCCTTATGAAATTTCACCTTAATTGCACAATTCTTGTTTCAATTATTTCTCTTATAGCCCTTGAAAAGTTCTTGTGCCAAAAGTATAATATGCCTAATCATTCTTCTAGCAATAAAAGCCCCTTAAGCGTCACTAATATGATGTTTCAACACAACCTTTAGTTTATAAGCAATAATTTCGATAATTATTTTATAAAGGGTATTAAAACACAAGATAGGCCTAAAATCTTCAAATGTGTTGGTTAAGGATCTTTTGAATTAGGAAAATATATGTTTTATAATTTCTTTTAGTATGTTCCACTTCTAAAGAATTCTAAGATAGCTCATATCATTAAATATTTGATGAGTTTCCAAGATTTTTAAAAGAATAATGCATTTAACCCATCTAGACTTGAGGATTTACTTGGTTTTAGCTTAAAAAACTGATTTCTGACATCTTCAACATTAAATGGTTAGATCAGGAACTTAGTTTTTTTGTTCAACTTCAATGATATAGTTACAACAACAGCCTAGTAAAAATCTCATTGAACGTAGTACTTGAGGAGATCCAGTAGAACGTAGCCTTACCTCTAATTAGTAGAGAGGTTGTTTTCAGTTCAATGATATTATTAGTGATGAATAAACTGAGGAGACTAGTACAGGATGACATATTTGAATGTGATCCCAAAGAGCTTTTGAAGTAATCAAAAGCTTATTGTTTCATCCCTTAAGTTTATGCTAAACTTCCACTGCTCTTTATGAGTAATGATATTCTGGGCTCCTTCTATCTCCAATCAATCTATGAAAAAAAGAAGTGTTTGATCACCTTCTTTCAACCAAGATATCCTTAAATTATGTTTAAGTAAGGGGGTATGATTTTCTCGAGCTTTAAAATATTTCTTCAGTGTATTTTGCTCCTCTAAGAGCCTTTTTGGATCACCTGGGCAAAGATAGGGAGCTTTCTATAATAGATTCAACCTTAGTTAGGTAGAAGATAGAGGTTTATATTTGTTAGGGATTTAATATAATTGAGCAACTCGAATTCCTATTTTACCCATTGTAGTTTTTTTTCATGTAATTGAAGCCTTTACATCCTTGGATAGGTGGAGTTAAACCTTGAATAATAACTTCTTTAAAAACCTCTATCTCTATTAAGTAATTGATAAATCTAAAGGGTGATTTCTTTAGAAAATTCTAAGTGAGATTTTGAATAAT
>JAOQMR010000008.1:29541804-29553130 GCA_027563865.1 Erythroxylum pelleterianum | reverse complement strand
GTTTGATACTAATACTAGAGGATTTATATAAGCCTATCTCTAGTACTCTGTGCAAATTGTAATATCTAATTTATGGTATAGTCATATATAGGTTATCTGAAATAGTCCACATGCAAATTAGGATCTAATCACCAACTTAATTAAATCATCATTAAAAACATTTAAGTTATTTTACAAAAATAAATCTCACTTCATGAATAATATTGAATCAATCCTTAACAAATTCAATACTAAGGTATTTTCTATATAAACATATATAAAAAAATCCAAAAAATCTTATTTATGCTATCAAACAAAAGTATAAAAAACATGAATGTAGAAAGAGTTCTAAAAGATATTTTTGTATTCTAATCAGCTTTGATCCTTTAGGATGTTTTTAATCTTTTTATTTTATAACTAAAACAACTTTAAAATTAGTCTCGTGAGGGTTGTTTTATGTTTTGGTAGCTAATCTTAAGTTCATAAAGAAAGTTATAAAAAAAGAATGATAAAATTTTCTAAAATTAGGATTCCCCACCACTTATACAAGTCTTGTATGTGTTAAACACAGTATCAGATACAGTCATGTCTCATGCAGTAAATTTTGCTACTGCTTTTTTAAAGGGGAACACAAGATCTAACACACCCATGTCTTAGGCTATATATATTTTTATAACTTTTTTGAAGGAGAACACAAGTTAAGATACAACTGTGTCTCATGCCATATTACTTTTTGAATATTGTCCCCATCATAAGGTCTCTTTCTAAGCCATGTATCTAGTTGTTTTCATCTCTTAGTGGTCTGGAAAAGGTTATGTGCTAAGCTAACACACAATCATGTGTAGTCAAAAATTGTGTTTTCTTCACATTATTGCTTGAAATCCTCTTTAATTCTTAACAAAGCACATCCTAGGCAACATCTTCTCAATTTCCCCAAAATACAACATAAATTGAGTAAAATAATGTAATTTTTAAACATAAAAAGGCAAACTAGTAGTAAAATATATGTATATTTTACATACATTAACTAAGATCCAACCCAAATGATGAGACCCGTAAGCAATTAGGGAAGAAAGCATTGGCCAAGTGTATTAACTCCTAATTAAGACAAAAGTACAAAAAACCAATGGTTGAGGGAAAGAAATAAGAATACCAAAGGCTTTTATAATGCACTTCTAACCGGAAGAAATTTCAATAAGATTTTCTTATTATAACATTTAGAAGGAATAAACGAAAAATTATTTATTAACAACTTTTCAAAAAAATATTTATTAACAAATATATATTTTGATATGTTTTTAATTATTTTAATTTTCAATTCAATAATTGATACTTAAAAATAATTCATAAACAACTATTTAAAATTTTGAAATTTATACAATATTTTAAATTTAAATATATTTATTAAATAATTATCAAATTAAAAGTTTTAACAAATATTTTTAAATTTTTAAGTTTAAATTATAAAATTTAAATGATTTTATTATATTATTTATCACTCTTATTAATTAAATAATTAAATAGAACATAGTTAGTTAATGATAAATTATAATATGGAAAAAAACCAAAAAAATCAAAAAAATTATAGTATTCATAAGTTATGAAAATGAGAAGAAAATAAATTAAAAATAAACAAGTTTTTTTACTTAATTTAAAAATGAAACAAAATAATTACAGAAGAACCGAGCAAAACCTTAATTTATGATTACTTTAACAGTTGCATCATGCTTTTCTTGTCTCTATCTTTCTTCTTACTCTTTTGTCAAAAAGGGATTATTCTCATTTTCCATTATCCTTAATCCCGATGACCAAATTTTATAACTTAATAAGCACATAAAATAGGAAGAAAAGCTTATGAACTAATTAGAAAGATTTCTTTTTTACATAAACATGTTTGTGAGAAATTAATCCTAACCAAGTAAAGAGTTACACTTTCAGATTATTATATGGCTTCCTATTATATCAGTATGATGGAGAGAGTTACTCATAAGTTAGCTATGTTAGCATAATTTGTTATAGAGGGAGGGAAGATTGTTATAGTTGTTATGTTTTCTGTTTTTCTTATAATGCCCTAATAGCTTGTACTATATATATATATATATATCAATCATTGTATTCTCATTTGAATTAATTGAAAGCATTTAAAAATTTCTCATTCTCGTTTCCTTTTCGTAGACATCACAATACTCTCAGAATTATGCTAGTTCATATGGTATCAAAGTCGGTTGATCAAAGGCATTATCCTTGCTTCCTGTAAGCATTTTTCTCTTTTGAAGCTTTCGTTGATTTCATATTTCTCTTACCTATTAAAATTTTTCTTCACATTCTTGCTGATGATTCTTCTTCATCAAGTTTATGATCATTGTTTGATATTGTTATTGTTCTTCACTTTGCTGGAAATACACACAATTCTTCCATCCACTTGAATCTTATTCTTGATTCAACACAAACACAATTATTTTCCAATCATGGCTTCTATTTGTTAAGCCACGAAGTTCAAATGGTGTGCCCATGAAGAATCCAAGATTTATGGACTGATTGCATGGAGATTTTTCTTTCGATGTTACTAGGAATTAGTCAAATCTGTTAGCTATTATTTTGTTTTAAATAAGTGCCTAATGCCCACTACTTTAGTTGTGCAATAGTTAGACTTACACGTTGCTAGTTTCAAGTAAACATGGTAGTAAGTTTAGGAAGAGTTAGTTACTTCATTTGTATTTAAATTCAAGAGTTGTGCAGTAAAAGGGGGAAGCTATTTCAATTAAAAAAAAACTTTCGTGGTCTATTCTCACCATAAGCAGAATATTGTTTTTGGCTCTGACTGGGGCCTATCAATTGGTATCAGAGCAAGTTAAAATGGCAACCAACAAAGAGAGGATTGAAGCCTTGGAGGCTGGACTTAGTGGTGTTCAAGATGGAATGCAACGACTTGAGGACACTGTCAACAGGCTGTCTGAAGTTTTGCTTTCAACTAGGGAAAGCTCCAACAATCACAACAATGGACGGGAAGGAATTGTTCGGTCATATCGAGAAGAGAACGAAGGTGGCAGACAAATTTTTTCTTCCAAAATGGAAAATTTGGATTTTCCAAAATACTCTGAAGATGATCCCACATAGTGGTTCAATTGGGTAGCTCAATTTTTTGAATTTCAAGGCACAACAGATAATCAAAAGGTCTCTCTAGCATCTTTTCATCTGGAAGGAGAAGCCAATCAGTGGTAGTAGTGGTTACAAAGGGCTTACCAAGAGGAGGGGAAAGAAGTTACATGGGAAATTTTTGTTGAGGAGCTATGGTCACGATTTGGTACTACCGATTGTGAGGACTTTGATGAATCCTTGTCCAAAATAACACAAACAAGTTCATTATTGGGCTATCAAAAGGAGTTTGAGAGGTTAGGTAATAGAGTGCAAGGACGGACACAAAAGGCTTTGGTGGGCACGTTCATGGGGGCCTAAAGCCTGACATTGCTGATGACATTAGGATGTTCAAACCAAAATCTCTAAAAGATACCATTAGCCTTGCTCGGATGCGGGATGAGCAGCTGAATCGTCAATGCCAACTTCTACACCCTGTCAGCCGATTCACGGCAGAATCATCATCTTCGATAAAGTTCAAACCCGCATCACCTACGAAGCGGCTTACTTGGGACGAAATGCAGAAGCGAAGGACCCAGGGATTGTTCTTTAATTGCGATGAGAAATTTGCCCCAGGACATCATTGAAAGGGACCTCAACTCTTGGTAATAGAATGCGATGATGATGGCTTAGATACGGAGGGACAAAACAACTCAACGATGTGACAAGAAGAGATTTCATTCCATGCACTCATAAGCTAATTTCCTCAACCTCAACCTTGAGGACAAGGTTACTGTCGAAGGAGGTGGTAATGTTAAGCCACATAGTTCAAATGGTGTGCCCATGAAGAATCCAAGATTTATGGACTTATTGCATGGAGATTTTTCTTCCGATGTTACTAGGAATTAGTCAAATCTGTTAGCCATTATTTTGCTTTGAATAAGTGCCCAGTGCCCACCACTTTAGTTGTGCAATAGTTAGATTTACAGGTTGCTAGTTTCAAGTAAACATGGCAGTAAGTTTAGGAAGAGTTAGTTACTTCATTTGTATTTAAATTCAAGAGTTGTGCAGTAAAAAGGGGAAGCTATTTCAATTTTAAAAAAACTTTCATGGTCTATTCTCACCATAAGCAAAATATTGTTCTTGGCTCTGACTGGGACTTATCACTATTCCTGTTGGTTCTTCACATTCTAGTCTAGTAAACATTAATCAAAATGATCACTTAGTTCTTCATGCCTCTGATCATGGTTCTGGTTATGGTGTATGGAAAATTGCTATGATGATGCCTTTGTTAGCTAAGAATAAGATTGATCTTATAGATGGTTCTTGTCCTAAGCCAAATGATTTTTTAGCATTGCTAAAATAGTGGTTAAGGTGCAATAACATGGTTTCTATTAGATTCTGAATGTTTTGACTAAGGACATTGGTGATAGTGTTCTTTACAGCAATACTATAAGGGAAGTATGGCTTGAACTTGAACATAGGTTTAGACAGACAAATGGGACACTTTTTTATCGACTGCATAAGGAGCAAAGTGGCATTACTCAGAGTACAAGTGACATTGCTAACTATTGTACCAAACTCAAGAGAATTTTGGATGAGTTAGATTCTTTGATCATTTATCTTATGTACACTTGTGCTTTTGTATATGCAAGAAACAATTTTGTTGAGGATCAGAGATTGATTCAATTCTTAATGGAACTTAATAGCAATTATAAAGATATTAGAGGAAGTGTTCCTATGGTGAAACCATCGTCATCTATCTCAGAAGCTTATGGATTACTTTTGCAATATGAAAGATAAAAAGGCATTAGTCCAGTTACTCATTGTGCATCAAATTCAGTTGTTTTAATGTTGGGACTACAAGGATGTCTCGTGGAGCTTATGAACAATATCCTAAATCTGAAAAAAAATATAAACAACAGAATAAGGAGAAAGGGAAAAGAGTAGTAGCATGTGTTCCAACTTATTAAGAAGATTTTGGGGTCAATTTTTTTGATGATGCTTCTGCATAATCTCCTACATTTCAGTAGCCAAACCTAGTTCAACAGAATGTGTCTACTCATAATTTCTCATCAAATCAGGTCAATCAAATCTTAACTCTCATTAGCAACATGCAAGTTCAGAACAAAGGGGTAGCAACTCCAATGTTGGGCCAGCCACAATTTATTCTAGCTTTGTAGGTATCCTGGCTTGTACATCTCAAAATTTTGCTTCTAAATGTCATTATTTCAAATGTTCAATAACTGTTGGTCATTCATTGATCATAGACGTTGCTATTAATAATCATATGTGTCCTTATCAAAATTCTTTTACTAGCTTTCATAAATTGCATCCACCTCTTCTCATTACACTTCTGAATGAACATACAGTTTCTATTTTTCAACCTGGAAATGTTCCTATCTTACCTACTCTTGTCCTTGAGAATGTTTTGTATGTGCCTCAGATTTAATACAATATACTCTCTATTAATAAGTTGACCACTTAGCTAAATTGTGTTGCTCTCTTCACAAGATCCAATTGCATGATGCAGGCCCTTTTCATAAAGAGGCCACTGGATCTTAATGAAGCACTAGGGGATTGTATCTTTTGAAGGTTTCCATAGCAACTTATAAATCTTCTAAATCTTCTAAACACACAGAACTTGCTAGATTTTCTTGTGTTGAATTCAGTTCTTGTAACTCTATTTCTCCATAAACCTAGCATCATAGGTTGGGCCATTTGTCTTTCAATAAGCTCAAGTGTATGTCTTTGTTGGAATGTAATGAACACAAACTTTCTTCTTTGCCTTGTGATGTATGTACTAAAGCAAGACAACACAAACTTCCTTTTCCCAAAAGTCATATTCATACTTCCAGAAATTTTGAATTAATTCATGTTGATTTGTGGGGTGCATATGCAGTTCCTACCCATGATGGATTCTGTTATTTTCTTACCATTGTAGATGATTACAGTAGGGGTACATAGACTCACTTGATGAGAAATAAAGGTGATGTTTTTGATTTGACAATTTCCTTTGTGAATATGGTGGAAAGGCAGTTTGATGCTAAGGCAAAAATCTTGAGGTCTGATAATGCTTTAGAGCTAGGAAAGAGCAAAGAAGTTATAGCATTCTTTAACACCAAAGGCATCTATAATACATCAAACAAGTTGCGTTGATACCCCTTAGTAGAATGGTGTTGTTGAAAAGAAGCATAAACACCTTTTAGAGACCTCTAAAGCTCTCTTATTTCATTCACATGTTCCTGTTAAATTTTGGGGGGAATGTGTTTTGATGATAACCTATCTTATTAATGGGTTTACTTTCCAAAATCTTGCAAGGGAAAACTCCTTTTGAGCTATTCTATGGTGCATTGCCTCCTTGTTCTCATGTTAGGATGTTTGGTTTTCTTTGCTATGCTTAAACTCTTAAAAGAGGAAGGGACAAATTCCAAGCAAGAGCTTCTCCTTGTGTTTTCCTAGGTTATCCATTTGGGAAGAAGGCTTGCAAATTAGATAACCTAGACACCAAACAATCTTTGTTTCTAGAGATATTGTTTTCCACGAGAATGTTCTTCCTTTCCATTCTCTACTTCAAATTTTTCTACATTTTTCCCTTCGTAAAACACATTTGTTGAGTCAAATTCTAATTTTTCTAATGTACCTACTCCTCCTACAAATCATTATTTCTTCACCTTCTCCTGTTTTACCTTCTCTTGATTCAATTGTTTGTAAAGGCTCTACGAGAACTCATGTTCCACCCTCTTATCTCAAGGACTATGTCTGCAACACTTCTCATCTTTCTTCTATTGCAAACTGTAATTTTAGTTTCACTTACTATAGTAAACTTCAATTTTCTCTTTGTTTTTTTTTGGTATTTCTTCTTCCAACTAACGGTTACTTGATGCTATTGATGTTCTACATGAACCATATAGTTATGAAGAAGTAGTCAAACATCTTGCTGGTCGAAAGCTATAAATAAGGAATTTCAAGCTCTTGAAGCCAATCTATTAGAAAAGATATGTATTACCTTGTACATAATTACCTTTACCTAAAATGGTTGATCTGTATCTTTATCATTGTATATTTGATAGCCTTGTATTAGCCTAAACTTAAGGAGTAGTTAGTGCTGTAAACATGTATTTATATGGCTCATGCCTCACAATGAATCACAACGCAATTCCTCCAAATCTCCTTTTATTATTTTTCATGGCATCAAAGCACTGATCTTGGTGCTCTGTATAAAATTCTCTTGCCTCTCTTCTGCTGTTCTTCACGATGTCAAAAGAAGCTGAAGACTCATCATCAAAGCCAGATGTTATAGATCCATCACATCCATACTACGTCCACCACTCAGATCAACCGGGACATATGTTGGTTCCAACCAAATTGAACGAACCAAACTATCAATCTTGGTGCAAAGCAATGACACACGCCCTTATTGCCAAAAAGAAGTTGGGTTTCATCGATGGCTCACTTGACATGCCGTCGCCTACAACAAAACCAACTGAATTCGAACAATGGAACTAGTGTAACAGCATGATACTCTCGCGGATCTCTCACTCTGTCGAACCTGACATAGCATCTGGCTTCATTCATGTCGTAACTGCCAAACAGGTGTAGGATGATCTTCAGGACCAATTTTCTCAAAAAAATGCTACCGCTTTTTTTCCAAATTCAAAAAGCAATAGCAACTATAATGCAGGGTACGATGTCTGTGGCAGCCTATTATGTCAAAATCAAGGCTTTATGGGACGAGTTGGAAATCCATCGTACTCCTGTGGCTTGCAACCGAACCAGTGACCATCAAGTCGAAAAAGAAGAAGACAAGTTGATGCAGTTCCTTATGGGTCTCAATGAGTCCTTCAAAATTGTGAGATCCAAAATTTTGATGATGAATCCATTACCTAATGTTCGCCAAGCGTACTCTATGATCATCCAGGAGGAAACCCAGCAACAAATAGGCTCGGACATCACTGAAAACTTCTCCATCGCAGCCACGGTCCAGAACAAATCAATTACTCAAAAATCTGCGAAGGATAAAACCTGTGAACATTATAATCGTTTAGGCCATCGCATTGAGGATTGCTACACGTTAAAATTCCATTGCAAATTTTGTGACAAACGTGGGCACATAGAAGATCGTTGCTGACTTAAGAAAGGCAACCAGGGTTCCAGATCCATGTAGTCTGGGAATAATCGATATGGGGGGCGATCGACTAGCAATGTGGTCAAAACAATAGGTAATAGTACAGGAGATTCGGTTTTCCCAGAAAAATTTACTCATGAACAATTGCAGCAGTTGGCTCAGGTCTTGATAGGAATGGGCTATAATAAAAATTCAGTTAACTCTGGCAATGGGGACGTGTTTGCTAATGCAGCATGTATAAACAATCCACCTAATGTTTTTTCAGTTATTAAGCTATGGATCTTAGACAGCGGCGCTACTGATCATATCACGTCTGATCCTTCTATCCTTACACATACTCATCCCTCTTCAGTTCCGATTGTTAATTTACCCACAGGTGCAACCGCTGACATTACACACACTGGCACAATGTCTTTTAATTCCCGACTCACTTTAAAAGATGTATTATGTGTGCCATCCTTCAATTTGAATTTAATGTCAGCAAGCAAAATCTCTAATGCTCTCAACTGCTGTGTTATCCTTTTTCCCACCTTTTGTGTCTTGCAAGACCTGGCTACGGGGAGGATGACTGGCTCGGGTAGACAGCATGGAGGTCTGTATTACATGCATCCTTCCGTTCCCGTACCAACCGCTTGTCACACTTCGTCCTCTTCCCAATTGTGGCACCTGAGACTCGGACACCCATCTTCAGCTCGCCTTGCTTCCGCCCTTTCTTCACTAAAAATTTCCAATAAAAATGTTGATCACAAATGTACTACATGTCTATTAGCAAAATAGACTCGATTACCTTCTCCTACGAGATCTATATCTACAAAGATCTATATCTACGCATTCAGGAGCAAGATTTTTCCTTAGCATAGTCGATGATTACACTCGTTGTTCTTGGGTTTCTCTTATGCACAATAAATCCGAAACTAAAGTTTTGCTACAAAAATTTGAGATCTTCGTCCAAAATCAGTTTCACACGAATATTAAAACCTTTCGTGCCGACAAAGGCACAAAATTTTCTCCCATAAGTCCTTTTTTACAATCACGTGGTATTGAGTTTCAACACACATGTGTTTACACTCCGCAACAGAACGAAGTAGTTGAACGAAAGCACCGTCATATTTTAAATGTTGCTCGTTCTCTACTTTTTCAATCAAATGTGCCACTTCGTTTTTGGGGGGAATATGTTCTTACTGCTGTTTATTTAATTAATAGACTGCCATCACCTTTGCTATCTAATCAGTCCCTATATGAAAGATTGCACAAAAAGTGTCCATCACTTGGACATCTTCGAGTATTCGGTTGCAAGTGTTATGCCACAACTGTCCAGCCCTAGCAGAAATTTTCTTCTCGTGCCACACAGTGCATTTTCCTTAGTTACCCTCATGATCAAAAAGAATATAAACTATTCGATCTTCAATCAAAGAAAATCATCCTTAGTCGCGATGTTGTTTTTCATGAAAACTCCTTCCCATTTATGAATATGGAATCTCATCCCATCAATCCTCCTTTATTACCAAATCTCGCCAGTGATTATTCTCCCATCACCACATTAAAACCAAAAATCTCCTCACCAAGCTTTCCGCTCCAACCCGATCCTTCTCATAATTCAGACAATCTCCATGATTCCGCTTCATCTGGCGCTGACTCCAACACTGGCGCAGAATTTCCTTCCACTGATTCCATACCGCCATCTCCTGTTGTCGTCGATGCTCCGCAACTCGATGAATAACCAAACTTTCCTACACCCGATGCTCCTCGTCGTTCACATCGCGAGCGGCATCCTCCTGCATGGCACAACTCCTACATAATGTCTGCTCGATCCATCGATCCTCCCAGTATAAAGGGTTCTCAAAGCAGCACAAGGTATCCATTATCCTCATTTCTATCCTTTTCCCATTTTCCCCCTCACATAAACATTTTCTGGCAAGTATTTCTACCCATACAGAGCCGCAGACGTATGATCAAGCTGTCGGACACCCACATTGGGAACGGGTTATGAAGGCTGAACTTGATGCCTTAGCACAAAATAACACGTGGTCACTTGTGCCTCTTCCCCCAAGTATTAAACCAATTGGATGTCGGTGGGTTTATAAGATTAAATATAATTCTAATGGAACTATCGAACGATATAAAGTTCGATTAGTCGCTAAAGGTTATACACAGGTTAAAGGCATTGATTACAAGGAGACCTTCTCTCCAACTGCTAAACTCACCACTCTGAGGTGCCTTTTGACTGTGGCTGCCGCCCGGAATTGGTTTGCTCACCAATTAGATGTGCAAAATGCTTTTTTACATGGTGAACTAAATGAAGTTGTTTATATGTAGCCGCCGCCTGGGTTACGCCGACAGGGGGAGAACACAGCGTGTCAACTTCACAAGTCCCTCTACGGTTTAAAGCAGGCTTCTGGAAATTGGTTTTTAACACTGTCTAATATTCTTCAAAAGGCCGGCTACATACAATCCAAGGCGGATTATTCTTTGTTCACCAAAGTTAATGGCTCATCTATTACTGTTATTCTTATTTATGTTGATGACATATTATTGACAGGGAATGACAAGCGATAAATCACTAACCTTAAAGAATACCTGCTTCGACATTTTCACATCAAAGATTTGGGGGACCTCAAATATTTTCTGGGAATTGAGTTTTCTCATTCCACTCGAGGCATATTCATATCACAGCGCAAATATGCATTGGATGTGTTTCAGGATTCGGGTCTTACAACTGCAAAACCAGAAAAATCCCGATGGAGCAGAATTCGAAATTGGCTCTCAATGATGGTGATAAACTACACGATGCAACCAAATATAGGAGGTTAGTCGGAAAATTGATCTATCTCACTGTGACTAAACCTGATATTGTCTGCTTTGTTCGTGTATTGAGCCAATTTATGCATGAGCCGTGTAAAACTCATTGGAATGCAGCAATTCGAGTTCTCAAATATATCAAAGGAACTTCTGGTCAAGGATTATTTTTTCCATCTAAAAATGATTTGCAGTTGAAAGCTTTTTGTGATAGTGATTGGGGCGATTGTCGGATCACTCGGCGATCGGTATCGGGTGGTGATGCTATCGTCTGCAACCAAATATAAAAGAAATCACTTCCGTTAAAACAAATTAATGTAGTAGCAGTAAGCGGATATCGTTCCCACG
>JAOQMR010000008.1:29471220-29494194 GCA_027563865.1 Erythroxylum pelleterianum | reverse complement strand
TCAAATCTCCCATAATCTTCATTTTTAATGTCTCAATCATGTTGAAGATTGTTTCCTTCTTGATTCCTCAATGATTTTTAATATCTTCTAGATTTCTTTTAATCCAAAAACTCCTGCAATAAATTTCTTACCAATTCTATACATTTTATTATTATCAAAACATTAAGTAATTTAATTTGTCAACCACCATTGGTCCAACACTAGATGATTGCAATCGTTGTATTGTTAGTAGCTTTTGTAACAATACCCTTTGGTGAGAAAAAAATAGACAAGCTACTAAAAAACAAGCAACAATATGTATTGATAAAAAAAACAATTTACAAACTTTGAGCTGCAACTCTCTACGTCTCACTCTGTCTTATTCTCTTTTCACTTTGCTTTTCTCTACCTTTTTCACTATTTTTCACTTCTAAAACACTACCCATACAACCCCCTTTATAACCATCAAAGTCGTTTTTGTTCAACGACTTTAACACCCCAAAGCCAACTAAAACAATACCATAATAAAGAAGTTATAACTACATCACAACCATAATAAATGAGCATTGATAGCTAGCAAAAGAAAAGGAGAATAGCTATACTAAACTATTGTATCTAGAAAAACCTATAAGCTTCTATCGGGTTTAACTTCTAACACTTCCCCTCAAACCTGACTTTGCATGCCAAGCTTTTGTTTGAGTTTGTGAAATACATTGGTCTTCAATAACTTTGTAAAAATATCCACAATTTAGTTAAGGTAAGTGAGTTTTGTTATTTAGTAGGTTTTTGTGTGTTGGGAGACCCAAGAAACTTAGGAGGTGAAAATAGAAGGTTTGGGTTTAGAGCTTAAGAATTGTGAGCTGAAATTTCAGCTAGCATAGATTTGAACTTTCTCATAATTCCTGTGGACATGACTTGGTTCTTACCGATTTATTACTCACTTCAGGTTGAAATATGCCACCAAAGAGAACGTGATATAATTTAACCCAGGTTCAGATAATGATTCGGAGGTACTTACTGTCAAGGTGAACCATCACATTCTGTAGCTACAACTGAATCACCTCCCCCTTCAGCTACTATAGCTGCAGATGAGGCATCACCTTCTGTACCTGATGATACACCATCCACCACCCTACATCATCCCCTACCCCTATAGCAACATAGATATCAGGGGTAAATGATGCGAATGAAGGAGGCGGCCGACAACCTGGAGTTGAGGGACCTGATGGTAAGAACTTACATCACAATTGTCAATAATCTGTAAGTGAAAATATATTAAACACTATATGTTTATAATAAGTTATACGTTTAAATTTTAAAAATGGTATAAAATTATTTGTTTTTATATTAGGTTGATTTCGTCTGTACCGTGCTCTAGAAACATGATATCCAAATTTAAGGAGAAGATTGATCTTGAGGGTTATGTATGAAAGAATATCCCTCAGGTCACAAAGGAATTTTACTATCAGGAGTATGAGGTATAATAAAAAATATTATTTTCTTTTTAATTAATTTGTATACATTAATTAGATAAATATTATTACATTATAAGTATTTATCGAATTTTTTCCTTTTATTTCAGAAAGAATTTTTTTGGGATTCTGAATTTGACGCGGTCATACATAAAGTATGGGAGAGACAAGTACGTACACATTATCGAGACTTTGTTGGTGCGATATCGAGACTTTGTTGGTGCGATACACATGGCTGGTGTACGATCACTTTATATTTCTGAACAAATATGAAGTCATTGGCAGCAGTATTGGACATCACCTGAGGTAATGTCCATTTCAGAGCGTAATTCTAACAACAGACGTGGAGGGTTGGGGGGAGAGAGTCTTCTCGTACATACGGGAGGATCTATTACCTACCACGAGCATGTAGAGACTTGTAAGTATCTAAACTTTACACTTATCCGCCGAAATATTTATGAATTCTAGTTCACTTATAACATTTTATTCTTATGCAAGAAAAGTCTATGGGCGCGAGGCCTACACCCCGTCAACTCTTTTTGCACACTCACACTAAAAAGCATAACGGTGTGACATTCGTCAACACCCGATGTAGAGAACTTAATGTATGTGAAATTTATGCATTAATATTAATTCTTAATAATTATCAGTTACTAATATAAACATTGCCTCCGAATAGGAAGAAAGCATTCAGTGACAGTCTCAACACGAACAAGTTGTTAATGAGAGTCAGACATATCTTGATGCAGTAGGTGGTAGAGACCGTTATGGAAGGATCTTCAGGTTAGGTTCATTTGCGAACACATGTTATTCGCAATCCTCCACGTCCAGTGCAGCAACATCTAGTAAACGGTCGATAACCAATGAAGTCAATGAGCTTCGAAACATAGTGTAGACATTGATGGAGTACATAGCTCAGCTCCGTAATGAGGTGGATGTGTTGAAAGGGAGGTATGCACCTCAAAGCATCTGCGGTCACCATGATAATAGTATACTTGTAGTCATTTCATTTGAATTACAAATACTTATTATATACAATTTAATGTTTTTATTTTCAATTAAGATAATTTTAACTTTATATCATCAATCAACTTTCTGTTTAAACAAATTAAATATATAAACAAATCAAAATATTATGCACAGATAATTCATAACTGTTGAAATTATGCATTAACCATAAGATTATGAAATAAAATTTAACGTCGGGATGTTTTAAAAAAATATTTATCGACGAAAAATACAAGTATGTCAGTAAAATCTATTATATTTACCGATGGAACACAACAAACCATTGGTAAAATCTATGATACTACCCACAGAACAAAGAATCACCATTGGTAATATTGATAGCTCGTCACTAAATTTACCGTTAGGATTTGCTGAACCGTCAGTATATTCACCGACGGTTTAATCATAACCATCGGTAATGTTCCCGATGGAATAACCAATACTGTCTGCAAATATTTTAACGGAAACAAAACAACTATAGGTAAATTTACTGACGATCATAGCCAACTGTTGGTATATTCATCGACGGTTACATAAAGTGTTCGTCAATAAATTTACCTATGACCGTTTTTATGACACCTTTGTTTGTCAGTTAATTCTGTCGCCAATTTTTATTATCGATGGAATCCTAAGGTTTTTCGTCGGTAATATCCGTCGCTAAACAACATTTTTCTTGTAATGCAAGTCTTAGGCCTAGGATAAATTTGTAGGCATATTGAGACAATCAAACTTAATATTTCTTAGAATGCAATTATTTACCAATGCTTCATTCTTGTTGAGAACTAGCCATACTATATCATGTCTCAAAGAGTAACAAGGGAGATGATCCTCTTCAGTATAGCCTGATTTGAATTTGGAAGGGGTCAATTCTCAAGCCATTACTATCACAGTGAGAATTATAAGGCTTTTGTAGATATATATTATTAGATTATAAAGCTGCTTGATTCAAAATGAAGGTAATCAAAGGAATTTGACATTTTGTTGAAGGTTAAATCTCAAATTTGTGTTAGCATTTAGATTGGTGATGCTCTTCGTAATAATGATTTCTTTAATCCAAGATAATGTGTGGTTGCACAAGTCTTGATTATCCTAGCCTCATTCTTGAAATGTTTTTGTTTTCTTCCCTCTCTAATGCATAAATGATGCAACTCAAAGCAAGTCCAAAAATATTTGGATTATCTTTGCTTTGGAAACATTTTGTGGTAACATATTTGACTATTTATTTCTAAACTTGTTATCACAATGAATAAAGAAAAATTCTAAAGTTTGTTCTAAAGCCATATCGAGCATTCACAACTGAATAAGAGGTGGTTGATAATCTCAATTTCCTGATTACAAAGAGAGCATTAGGTAGAGCTAGTGATAGGGTATTTGATGTCGACTCTTTACTTAATTGTTAACCACAACATAAACAAGGCCTTAGGTAAAGTCTAGACCAAGTAGTTAATTAGTGAGGGGTTGTGAAAATTTCCAAACACGATTAAATGGTGAAGGATCCAGAGGACCATGTTAGATAAACTATAGCTTCTTCTTCTTATAAGTTGGGGTTGTAACCTATAATGTTTCCTTATATGTTGGAAATCCTCTGTAATTCACTATAGATCATTACCTTGAGTTTCCTTGAATATATCTACCTTGGATTGTTTTGGAATGTTGGAATTCAACATATTAAAGCTTGAAATTTTGTATAGGAATGATTGTTTAGAATGAGGCATCTTTGAAATTCTCTACTACATATTTTAGGAGAATAAATGCTTTAGTGCTAGAGAAAGAAAGTATCCAAGGTTATTATGATAATCAAATAGATTAACTATGCATAACAAATAGATTAAATTACACATCGACAGGTAGTAAATACTTAATTAGATAAATCTATGTTTTTTGAGGGAATGCATAAATACTTTAAGTTAATTGTTATTTCAATTTACATAATTAATCTTGTTTTCTAATTATAACTCCATATAAGTGACCCTAATATTTGTTTTATTTATTTTTCTTCTCTAGTTTATTTGCATTGTGTTCATTAATTTTGTGAATTAATTGTCTCTTTTTTTGATTTAATTTATTTGTTAAACTAAGATGAATAGATATTGTTCAAGTAGGATCGATTTTTTGGATTTACTCTATTTTTAATCACCTATTATAATTGATTCAGTATGTGTGCATATTCAATAGATCAATCGATTTTTAGACGAAAATGAATTCAAAAGACTAAAAAGGTCGGGTTATATGAAGATTGGATTTGAATAAAAATTCTATTAGTGGAGGATTTTTTTCAAAGATGCTTATAAAACTATACTAAATAATCTTATTTTATTTACAATGGACAATGGACTAACTTCTGGAAACCTAACTATTTTAAAAGAACTTAACTAACCCTTTAAATAACATTTTGTAAGATATTATATTTAGGGCATGTGGGTTTTAATGTGATTTGGATTGAAGGGAAATACAAGTTTGGTAAGTTGCATTCTTAGTCCAAATTATAATTTTAGACATTTCAAAAACTCGTTCGAATTAGACCACTTACTTGGATTTTGATTGAGTTTTATTATTTTATCAAATTACTTTCTTAAGCCATTTTATCAAGGGTTAATTACACTATACTCCTTCTTATTTGACCTTTTTTAATTTTTGTAATTTGAAAATTATCATTTACCTCTTTATAATACTGTACAGCAATCACACATGTACTTTATCATATTTCATTAATTTTTCATCCAATATTAATTTTAAAACGACGTTATATTGAAACTTAAGAGCTCTAATACTTTGTTTTGAGCAAAAAATATACGAAAAGATAACATAATATGATGGAGGAGGTTATGTAATATTAAATAATAGGCTAAAAGTGCATTTTTAAACCATAATATTTTCACTAAAATACAGGATGAACTTTAATATTTCATAGTGTACAAAATAAACTTTAATATTTTCAAAACTTTCAAAATACAACCTAAGTAGATTGAAAATTAAACATGGATAAGTTTTCACTCGTTAAGTGGCATATGTATGCCATATGATAGTGTGGAGGTCCATTTTTATGAAATATTTTAAATTATTTTTAAGTATTCTAATTATACACTATCACCTAAATAATATTAACTAATAATAACTAAATTAATTTAATTATCTCAAAATTAATGCTCTTATTCCACCTTTCACATCTGCGACTCCTCCTTCATATTTGATGCCCAGATTAAGCTTATTAATGTTGATGTTGGGAGATATTTAAGCTTGATGTGGTTTATTGGCTTATTCTCTATAGAGAATTTTTCCTTTGGTTGACAACTTTTACATAAGAGGAGGTTCAATAGTTAAGTCATCTCCAACTTTGACCATAGTCAAAACTAAAGTTGAGCTACTGAGGGTGTTGATGATGAACATGAGAAGCTAGTGTAATGACCTAAATTTTTGTTAAATTACTCATAATAAACCAATAAGGAGAGAAAAGCCTATAAAAGTATAAGTTGAGCTTAAGAAAACTTAAGTTCATTTCTCTCTTAAACTCATTTCTCTATAGATTACTATTAACTCCCAACTTCCAACACTCATACCTTCATTGTTCGACCACCATTTTCAGTGATCTAGGGCTCTACACTGGATGATCTACTAAACCCCTAAACTTATTTCATAAAAAACGACCCAGATTTGGAAGAATCACGGTTGGAAATTTTGGTTCATTTAGGTAAGTCACCGATCTCTTATTTCTAGTCATTTTGTGGAGAAACTAACACTACTATCGTGTCTAATGGCCCTAAAAATGTAGGAAAGGAGTGGAACTCAACACCAATTGACCCATTTTATCGGTGAACGAAAATAGGTTACCTTCAAGCTTCAATCCTTCGATGCTTGCAAACCGGGAGGAGTTTCGATGCAAGACTAATGCCATTGGGTTTTTAGAAGTGAGATTGTCATTTTTAGGTGAGTGGTGAAGATCACCGCCTCTCTGACAGCGGCACGTGTACCCCACGCTTCAGTGACATGGTGATTTTTCAAACAACCCACCAATGGCTAAATATAATTTTAAGAATTCCTAAATATTGTGTTAATTTTTATAAAAGCGACATATTGAAATTCTTCATAGTTTGTCAGATAAAAATTTGGAAAGGGCTATGCTCTTATAGAAATGCATGAAATTGATAAAATTGAGTCGTTGTTGATTTGAATTGAGAAGATCTAGATGTATTGAGTGTAAATGACGGTGTTAGGGTTAGAAATTGGTATACCTGAATTATTAATTGGATTTATTATGAATTTTGCGATGTAAATGTGAACTCAATTGGGCATGGACATGTAGTTTGGAGACCCAAATTAAGCTGTGATACTCATGGATATAGAAGTGCATTTTCATTGGAGGAATGACCTTCTTTCAGAAGAGGGATGTTCATTTTACAAGAAAAACTCTACCTAATTTTCAATAGGCTCCTCATAAAAATGTGACATCACCATTTTTAAATAGAAAATAGAGCTCCTTAGTATTGAGTCATGGTCTTATTCCTGAAGTATCTAAATTTGGTTTAGGTTTTAAATCCTAACGATCATTCCTATTTTTCTTTTTATGGATCAATCAGGAGCAGAACCCTCCACTTCGAGACATTAGGTTTGGCTCAAAGGAGCACATTCTACCTGTGAGTGAATATTTATGGTTATGAGCATGCATTAGAATTCATTCTTATATTCATCATAGAAATTACCATCATTATCATATGCACACATTATATTCATACATATGTATTGACACATGTACATATTTTTTTATTGTGCAATGTTATGCTTGTCTTGATATGTGATGATGTGAAGGATTGTTACAGTATGAGCTACCTGGTGGGCATCACCAGGCTATGCGAACAATGAGTCAATTTGTCAGTATAGCTTTGGGTTAGTATTTGATCCATTGATGGATCCATTGATTGAGATATGACATTATTAGGGTCGTTCGGTCGAACTTGCCCTTGGATGGCATTCATGTCGTAGCGAGGCTGTGGTAGTTCAATTGAGTGTGTCTCTATGACAACATTACATTACATTTGGACCAAGTGACCTGTGTGGAACAAGAAACCCTCTATGACTATAGTCTATAGGTAAGGGGCATGTCATAGGGTCCTTTGTCAGTCCACTACTATTATTTGTGATTTGTGATTGTGATGATTATGTGACATGATATTGATATGGGAAATGCATATGCATGTTTATGAACAAATCAATATGTTATGAAATTGCAATTATAGATGTAATAAATTATAAATATATACATATATGTATCATTTGAAATCCTTAGGAGTGCATAACATAACCATATTATTAATTCACTCAATGAGGTTTGACTCCCCTAAACGATTTTTCAATATCTTCCTTTTCGATCTCTTCTAACAGTGTACTTCATTGATCTTCTTCCTTTCCAGCAATTCAATGTATGTTTATTGGTGACCTTTCACTCTAGAGCCACAGTAGTCTTGTATAGATTGGATTTCCTTATATTAACTATCTCAATGTTGTAGCACGTTGAGGATTGTATATTGTTAGAACTATTTAATTGCTATAATTATGAGTTTGATCATTTTGAAATCTCATCTTTATTATAGATATAGGGATTTGGCGACATTTTAGGCTTGTTAAGGGTCCAGTAAATCTTGAATTTAGAAATCCTTCAACGCCGGTCATAGTCCAAGATTAAGGTTGTTACAGCTAGGCATAGTAGTTAGTATCTCAATGGATATAAATTCCTAGGGTTAACATTCTATTTCTCAAGACAATCTCATATGGAGACCCAAATAACTTGAGATATTCTAGATTTTTTTATTTTACAATTAATTATCTTTATGACACTATCAATTTCTTATGTGTCTATTATTGTTCTTGTTTCAATTATAGTGGCAATAACTGCAAAATGACCTTTTGTTCCACTAGTGGATTTACAAAAGAATGAGGAAGAGCTTAGTTGGAAAAGATCGACAGCTGCAAGTACTTTTCCAGTTTAGTTAAAACTAGACATTAAAGTATACTTCATAATTGCATCTAGAATGTATGCACCACTTAACATTTGGTTGACATTTTCCATCACCCTATTGATATTTTTAACATTGCAAAATGCATTAATTGCATCTAGAATGTATACACCACTTAACCTGAAAAGCCACGTTGTAATTTTTTAGGAGTTTTGCGAACTCAATGAGTGAACCATCATTGATGATTTCATCGGATTCACATACGCAAATCACATATTTCGCAATTATTCATACAAAACATGTATATTCCACATACTCACACTGTCATGGCACATCATTTAATCATTGCGAATTAGATCATATATAAACAAATACAGATGCATATGAGACTCCACATTCGTTATTATTGTTGTGACTGAGTGCCTATCACATATACAAATGCTAGCCCATTGGGCTCAGTCAGAAACATATATCACAGAGCATAGCTCTACGTGTAGAATAATATATCACGGAGCAAAGCTCTACGTGCAAGCGCTTTCATATTGGCTACTTCGATCACAACGCCTTTATCTGAGCAGGCATTTTATGAAATGCATTAATTCAAAATTTACCATGTATCACAATCATTTATAAAGCACTGTCAAAATGTCATAATCATCGGACCTAAGTCTGGCATTCAACTTTTGTTGAGAATTCAAATAGCATAATATAATCAGAATTTCATAATCTTTGGACCTAAGTTCGGCATTCAATTTTCTTTGAGAATCCACATTTCACATAAAATTATCAAACAAATTAGAGCACTTCCAATACAAACCCAAATATTTACTCCTCGGACTTTAAGTCCGGAATTCAGAAACAAATCGCAACAATTCAATAATTGGAAGCTTAACAAATCAAATCAGATTAATCCTCGAAAATTTATCTAGGTTGACTCACAGTACGCTTCAATATACTATTGCCTGGATGGTCCGACAATGTCTGACTGGCATCCAATGAGCTACTCTATACCATACAAAACATATTTACAAATATCACACTTTTGCACAAATGTATAAGTATTCCTTTATGCACATGTACTTATATAAAATATACACAATGCATGTTCAATGACAATTCTAGGTATCTTTTTGTGATCCTTATCATCAAATCAATCAGATATCAAAGCCCTCATTAATATCATTTGTGCTTATAATTTGGACCATAATAAAAAAATGTGAAATCAATTTCATAACTTAATTGACCACTTCAGATTTCTCTAATACACTTACAGGTCAACTTTGCATAATTAATCTAATAGGGTAAATGACAAAAGTAGGCAACACTTTCTTCTAGAAAGTTGTTCTCCAATGTCTTAAGTTCCTATTGATACTAAGATCATACCATTTGATTCAGTATTCCATAAATTATACTCAATTTACTCTGTACTATTCTATGAACTATAACTGTACTATGGATTGAACTTCAATTTAGATTATGTAATTCTTATAGACAAAATCGACATTTAATCTCTTCAGAAAATTTGTATCCTTATGTCTCTAGTTTAATTAAAATTAATAATCATCTCATTCTGAGGTCCACAGATCAAGATATACTCCAATTATCGAAGTATGTTCAGTAAAAATCATCTCAGTTATCATATTTCAACACAGTCACATTTCCATCTTAAATTCATCAATCAATCCATTTCAGAAAGCTATTATTTTTAGTGTAAATGTATATCGATGTCTTATAAATCTATTAGTTCAAAAATCAAGTTATTTGGACATTGTATGAAGAAGTTATAACAAAAAGATTGAAGAATGTTCAGAAATAAACGTTTTAGAAAAATTAATTGAAAGTCGCGATCGTGAATTTGCACGATAGCGACTTTCACTAATCCTCGAAGTCGCTGCCGTGCAAAAGCTTGAAGTTGCTATCGTGCAAAAGCACAATAGCGACTTTGCTTAATGTTTTTGATTTGCACGACGGTGCTTTTCTTTCTTCTTCTTCACCGAATCTATCTTCTTCTTCTCCTTCCATTTTCCTTATTTTTCCGGCAAAACACATTCCTAATTCATCTATTTTACATTTCTAACTCCAAATACAAACTCTACACAAATCAAATTCAATTTTACACTTCAAAAATCACAAATTCGAAACTCCAACTATTATTCCTCTCTCTATTGTAAATTTTTCAAAAACTCAATCTCACATTGATATGTGTTTAATTGTTGATATATTTAATTATTTACACTTAGCGATTAATGATACAAAAATGCTTAAGATACTCACTTTAATTTATATATGATTTTAGCCACAATTTGGAAGCAAAGAAATTAAAGTGAGTCAAAAGTACCCTATTTAGGGCATTTTTCGAAGATCAGTACTCGTTTGACTTCATGGAGCGGACAAGAAAATTGGAAGACGAAGAAGAAGAAAAAGTTTACTGCAAGTATTTTTTAAAACAAACAAACAATGTCACGCATACGTCAGGCACAAACAAAGGAGCAGGGACGAAGCTATAGCGCATGAGGAAATAAACAGAAGGAGCGCACAAGGGAAAGGTGAGTAGCAAATCAAATGAGTGAAACGTAGCGTTGTAGAGGGCAAAATTAAATGAGCAGGCGCAAGGCAGCACGCAGCAGGTGTGGGAAGCAACGAACGACGACACATGGAGGAGGTCACGCACAGCAAAGGGGGAACGTAAATGACGCACACAATGAATTAAGAGCCAGCAGTTGGGAGAGGCAAAGAAAGCACGCAAGCCAGGGAGAGAGCGGCGCTGGAAGGCTAGAGGCGCAGTAGTGCTAGCGAGTAGCGCGCAGGCAAAGAACGAGCAACGTAATAGGCGCAAATGAGCGCAGACGCCAGGGGATAGTGCGCAACAAAAACAATAACATGGAGGCTGGCACAGTAAAGAGTAGGTAGTGAACAGTGGGCATGGACAATAAACCTCAAGGTCTATTTGTCAAATCAAAGGAATAGTAAATAGCAAAATCAAAGGGATTTTTGGTTAGGGATTAAGATGGGCTTGAAGCAATTTATCGGGAAAGACCTATGGAGAGCTAGACATCCCCATGCTGGTTCGGAGGTAACATCGATGCCGACGACCCGGGTTAAGTTTTTTTAAATATTTTGTTGTTTCTTTCTCTCATTAGAAATTGATTGTGTTATCCTATTTTAATTGATTTGGGTAATGTGTATGGATAATCAAATTTTCGTTATTATTCGGTTATTTGTGCATGAACCCGTTGGGCATTGTGAATTGATAATTTTAATGCGTTCATTGAATTGTTAATTTCAAACCCATTGCTAGAATTTCGATATAATCCGTAATTGTTATGTTGAAATTCACGTGTAGCGACTAATGATTCGTAATCATTAGGGATAACATGACCTACGTTAAATGACGCATCGTATGTGGTTGTTGCCTTGATTAATCAGTTTTCCTAATTCATAATGCTACTGCCTAATTAAATCTAGAGATCGTATCCTAAGTTGTTTAGTAGCTAGGTTTAATCAACGATCGTATCTTGATTAAACAAAACCTAAGGGAAAACTCGAGTTAATTATTAATCCACGATTAATAGTTTCTAGGAGAGGTTAAAAAACAACAAATTAATAAAATATGCTTAGTCAGGGTGTAGGCCAAGATTGAACCAAAGAACCGGGTCCCTACCGAATTCCCCACATTTATCATTTTTGCATGTTTTTCTTTAATTTTTTTTATTAGATAGTTTTATTTTATTTTTTTCTTTGAAAAATCCAAAACCCCCATTAAGTGTAAACATCGATTAATTTCATTTCATAAACTTTGCACACACTCTCTGTGGGATCGACCTAGACTCACCACTGCGATAATAATAGGTCCAGTTATTTTATTTTGACTAGCGAAACGACACGCGGTCAAATTTTGGCGATGTTGTCGGGGGGTACGGTGTTTTAGTTTTTGTTTGTGATTTAGTTGGTGTTTTGTAAATATTTGTTTGTGATTGATTTCTTTTCTATTATTTTATGATCTTTTCATTTTTTGTTTCGGTTGAAAAAAAATTCAATAAGGACGGAAGTAATTTCTTTTATAATTCATATTCTCAATCCTATAACAATGTTTGGATTGATCAACCTAACTTTTTTTATGGATGGAATAATCATCAGAATTACTTCCACGATAGTTTGCAGGATGCACAACAATTCTCGTACAGACCAGAATCTTTCTATCATGACTTCGGTCCATCTCTGGAAGAGTTGAGTAATATGGTGCAAAAATTTCAAGAGAATACTCTACAATTCTAAAAGGATGGAGGGCAATTTCCAAAAGACACATATTCTAGCACCCAAGATCCGGAGAGCCAACATAATTCACTTTCATCTTTAGAAGAACTTGTTAATACTATGGCTGCTAGCAATTTGCAATTTCTATAGGATATGCAGCAGGAAATGCAAGAATTCCGACAAGAGACAAAAGCAAGCCAACTTGGTTCAAGTGCATCTTTAGAAGAAATGGTTAACACACTTGTTGCTAACACTTTGCAATTTCATCAGGATACAAAAGCAAGGCAACAGAGGATGGAACACCTAATGGGTCAGATGGCAATACGTCTTGATCGCCTAGAATCACAAAGCGAAGAAGAGCAGTCGTATCAACCCGAGATGTACCCAATTGACTTTTGTGCCTAAAATTTGCAAAGTGATGAGGAGCTTGAGAATTTTGAGGTCAACCCTCAACGAATTGTTTGTGACGAAGAAGTGGAGAAGGAGCTCGAAGCCACAAAGGACATATCTTTTAGCTCGGAGGGAAGTACTCAGTCTATAATTATTTTTGAAACTAACTCTTTACCTTTACATTACAGATTTGAGGAGTTAAATGATAAAGAAAAAGGTGAGGAGACGTTCGAAATATTTCTGAAATGTATGGACTCAGTCGGAATTGAGAGTTTGAGGATAGGGAAGACGCTAAACGGAAATGATGATCAACTAAGGCCTTATCCAGAACTACCTCGCGTGGAAGTGACGCTAACTGTAATTCCCGAAGATCATAATTTTGTCACGTGAGGAGAAAAAGGAGTCGAGCCAGTAACCCTAAACAAAGGCGCTTCTTGGGAGGCAACCCAAGGGAAGTAAATTTCTTTCCTTTTACATTTCCGCGTTACTTTTTATATGCGTGTGTGTTTTTGAATTTGTTTGTTTTACTTGTTTTAAGTTTTCAATCAAAATGAGAGAAAGAATAAAACAAATGAAACGAACATTTTCTCATTTTCTATTGCTTCTGGGATTATATGATCATGATTAGAGTGTGAATTGACTAGAAAATTTCATAGAAACTTTAACATGTACTTTTGTTTTTGTGATTAGTCGATATGCATTATCTTTAGAAGAGTAGTGACTAATGGTAGACATAGCCGGTGAGATTGTAAGCCTTATTTGACTGACAGATCTATATCAGTCTCATTGCTTTTTAATAATGTGTGACCATCATGACATGTACATCTTGATTTTGCATTGATTTTCTATTCAAGACCACATTTTTTATCACATGCATTAACATGGACATGATTAGGCATTTTTTGTTTTTCATAAACTACATTGGCCAAATGACCTATCCTATTGACATGATTTTTCCCTTGATAAACCCCTTTGAGCTTTAGCCTTTCTTGTTGTATAAACCACATTTTTTTCTTTTAAACTTAACCAAATGTCCTACCCAAGTCATAAAGCTAATGGAACATTTGTGATTTTTGAGTTTGTGGATATACAAAATTCTAATTGCGGGGGTGTACATATGTGAGGGTTGGTTATAATGCTGGGATGTTATTTTATGTCTTATCATTAAAATTCCCATATTGATGTAGTTTATTTTAATTTTTACAAGAAGAGAAAATGAAAACAAAAGAAAAGAAAAGGAAAAGAAAAAAAGAGAAAAAAATTGTTTAAAATAAATGTATCAAGGAAGAATTGCATATGTGTTGAAAAGTTGTTTATGATTTATGCATCTTCCTAGAGTTGTAATGGATGTGTTATTTGAGTATGTTGGATATGAGGCAGAGGTTGGCTTGGAAGGTTCACTCTTGTGATTTCATTGGCATAAATTATATGAATGATTCCTTCGGATTAGTATATGTTTCATGTGGTTTGTGTATGAGAGTTGAATGGGGTTGTGAAATGTAATTGTTGCATTTGTCATAGCTGACGATACCCAGTTTTTGATGAGTGTTGCTTTGTTTCACTAGCTTTGATGACTTTCTTGCTACTTAACCCAAATATATCTCACCTTACCCTTGCCCACATTACAACCTTGAAAAGTCCTTTGATTCATGATTTTGCATGTGAACATTAGTAGTGGAGAAATGAAATGATATGTAAAGTTGTGGATTGTCATGATCATGAATGGTGTTGAGTGTACCCATTGATATATTTTAATTAAACACATTTTCGAGTCTACTATTAGATTGCTCAGTTTTTGAAGATGATGAATGTTGATTGATCATGAGTAAAAGCTATGAATGTTGATATATTGCTATGATTTTGAAAGTCATTCATCTTTGTTTATGATTATATAGTCTTGGAAAATATGAGAATTGAGCAAATGTTTCGGGTCTTTGAGCTTAATTTTGATGTTTTGCCCGAGGACGATCAAAAGCTAAGTGTGGGGAAAATTGATATGTGTTTAATTGTTGATATATTTAATTATTTACACTTAGTGACTAATGATACAAAAATGTTTAAGATACTCACTTTAATTTATATATGATTTTAGGTACAATTTGGAAGCAAAGAAATTAAAATGAGTCAAAAGTACCCATTTTAGGACATTTTCTGAAGATCAGTACTCGTTTGACTTCATAGAGCGGACAAAGAAAATTGGAAGGCGAAGAAGAAGAAAAAGTTTAATGCAAGTATTTTTTTTAAATAAAAAAACAAACAATGTCACGCATACTTCAGGCACAAGCAAAAAATAAAGGAGCAGGGACGAAGCTATAACGCATGAGGAAATAAACAGAAGGAGCGCACAAGGGAAAGGTGAGTAGCAAATTAAATGAGTGAAACGCAGCATTGTAGAGGGCAAAATTAAATGAGCAAACGCAAGGCAGCACGCAGTAGATGTGGGAAGCAACGAACGACGATGCATGGAAGAGATCTCGCACAGCAAAAGGGGAACGTAAATAACGCAAAAAATGAATTAAGAGCCAGCAGTTGGGGGAGGTAAAGAAAGCATGCAAGCCAGGGAGAGAGCGGCGCTGGAAGACTGGAGGCACAATAGCGCTAGCGAGTAGCGCGCAGGCAGAGAACGAGCAACGTAATAGGCGCAAATGAGTGCAGACGCCAGGGATAGCGCGCAACAGAAACAATAACGTGGAGGCTGGCATAGTGAAGAGTAGGCAGTGAATAGTGGGCATGGACAATAAACCTCAAGGTTTATTTGTCAAATCAAAGGAATAGTAAACAGCAAAATCAAAGGGATTTTTGGTTAGGGATTAAGATGGGACTTGAAGCAATTTATCGGGAAAGACCCATAGAGAGCTAGACATCCCCACGTCGGCTCAGAGCTAACATCGACGCCGATGACTCGGGTTAAGTTTTTTTAAAATATTTTGTTGTTTTTTTTCTCTCATTAGAAACTGATTTTGTTATCCTATTTTAATTGATTTGGGTATTGTGTATGGATAATCGAATTTTCGTTATTATTCGGTTATTTGTGCATGAACCCGTTGGGCATTGTGAATTGATAATTTTAATGCATTCATTGAATTGTTAATTTCAAACCTATTGCTAGAATTTCGATATAATTCGTAATTGTTATGTTGAAATTCACGTGTAGCGACTAATGATTCGTAATCATTAGGGATAACATGACCTACGTTAAATGACGCATCGTATGTGGTTGTTGCCTTGATTAATCGGTTTTCCTAATTCGTAATGCTACTGCCTAATTAAATCTAGAGATCATATCCTAGGTTGTTCGGTGGCTAGGTTTAATCAACGATCATATCTTGATTAAACAAAACCTAAGGGAAAACTCAAGTTAATTATTAACCCACGATTAATAGTAATTTCTAGGAGAAGTTAAAGAACAACAAATTAATAAAATATGCTTAGTCAGAGTGTAGGTCGAGATTAAACCAAAGAACCGGGTCCCTACCGAATTCCCTACATTTATCATTTTTGCATATTTTTCTTTAATTTGTTTTTATTAGATAGTTTTATTTTATTTTCTTCTTTGAAAAATCCAAAACCCCCCATTAAGTGTAAACACCGATTAATTTCATTTCATAAACTTTGCACACACTCTCTGTGGGATCGACCTAGACTCACCACTGCTATAGTAGTATGTCTAGTTATTTTATTTTGACTAGCGAAACGAAGCGCGGTCACACATCAATTAACTCCAATAACTTGCAAACAATTCTTCTAACTCATTTTTAGCTTATCAATACTGAAAAATTTCCAAAAATCCAAGATTCACATTAAACATCAAAATCCGATTCTCACACATTCAACTTTCAGTTTTCAGCATTTTTCCCACATTCATAATTTCAAATCCTCATCTGAGTCATTTAGGACATGTATTCCCCGAACTCTACTGCTATACCTTCACATGCATATAATCATCTCTAACACTAGCCATCACAAAATCATGGTTCAACAAAATTTCCAGCACATTTTAAACAACTCTACAGATTCACTCATGTCAAGAGTGAATCCAACATATAAGTATATCCATTTTCATAAATTTATGCATTAACACCGAAACTACTGAACTTTCTCAATTTATGCATAAACTCAATTTCAACCATCAAAACATCATTTACGCAACATCCAAAAATAAACTTAAACATAACTTACTTGATTCAACAAGGATTCTAGTAGTGAGAGTGAATCAAAGATACAAAATCAAAAACTTGTTGTTCGGTGATGACTAAACATAAAAAGAGTTTTGAAAGTTGTACTTTCAGTGAAGAACAAGAGAGTGAGATAAAGTTGCACCGATTCTTCCACATAAAACATGTACTATGTGCAGGGACGTAGCTAGTTGCCACTGGGCCCCTCAAAATTTATAAAAATTAAATATTTTAATTTTTAATATATATATATATATAAGGACAGAGTTATTTGGAGCTTATTGATACACTAGGCCCCTTTAAATTTAAAAACTTAAATATTTGGGCCCTCTTATCTTAAATTCCTGGCTTCGTCACTGACTACGTGTTCTTGTGCATGTATTACATTTGTCACTTATTAGCAGTTCACGTGTTACCATACAATTGGTACCTTATTTCAATATTTTTCTTATTCAAAAATTACACCAAATTTTTAAAAATTCACCAAAAATTTCGAAATATCTGAAATATTACAAAAATTGCCAAATCATATTTTTATCGCGTTAATAACTCAATTATACCCGAAAAATGTCATGAATGCATGTGCAATCATATTAATGTGCAAAAATGTGCATGTCATATTTAACTTAAACAAGATATGTGTTTTCTAGTTTCTCAGTAAATTCTCATATTCATTACTCAAGTTTTATCATGGGTAATGGGATGTTACACATAACCATATCTAGGAACCCATCAAACTCATCTTCCTCATCATCCATTATATCTTTCTCTTCTCTACTATCAACTATGTTTGCACTTTATGGAAAAAACTTGTCTTCCATGGTGATCGCTGAAGATGAGCATATGGGCTTTAATAGATTATGATTATTTCTAAAGAGGAAATTAAGGCAAATGTTTCGGTATGTTGGACTAGTATTCATTAAAAAATAGTTCTAAATAATTGATAAAAATAGATCTCACATTGCCATATGGCATACACATGGCTATTTATTGATTAAAAAGTAATAAGTATATACTAATTCAGAGATGATGTGACATTTAATAGATAAAAATTTAACCTTAATTAGTTTTTTGTCTACTTAGGGGTCCTTTCAAATGTTTTGAAAATGTTAAGGTTTATTTTGTATGCTTTGAAACTAGATTTGAGAATATTGTATCGTATTGATTAGTGATGTACTAATACAAATACTAGCACTCTAAAAATTGAACCCAATATAAAATTAGAAAAATAGGACTAAATTAAAAAATACCTTCAGTAGTATAACCTACCTAACCCCATCAAGTTGTTGCTCCTCCCACTTTTCTCCCTAACTAACATTGTCGCTCTAGCTCCTACATTTTCTCACTGCCTTACTCACTCCAACAGTCTCAGTAGTACACTCACTTGCTCACCATCTCATCTCTCGTCATCCACCCACACAGCAGCTCCCTGTCACAAAGACACAAACTTCTCATCCCAAAGACACAAAAACACAAACTTCTTATCACTCACTTGCAGGCCACAGTTTGCCATTAGTTCACTCACCACTGCTAGTCTCTAGTGCTCCACTCGCCACTCTCCAGTCTCCAGCTCCAGTGGTCCTAAGCTCTGGTGATTTTATTATAGCATACAAATTACCTTATTAACTTTAATAAATGATGGAGTGAGTTTTTGCCTTGTTTGGTATAGTTTATAGAATTGCTAATATTAGCATATTGCGCCTAATTGTATTATAGCATTCAAAATGATTGAATGTGATTTAAATGAACTTTAATATTACATCTAATTTTATTATAACATTCAATTGAATGATTGAATCTTATTTACATGAATTTCTAATATTACACCTAATTTTATTATAGCATTTAATTAGATGAATGAATCCTGATTTGTATTTGTTATTCTAATCTTATTATAGAATTGGATTGTATTGGATTTTGAATACTGAATTAGGTGTTAAGTAATTAGGTTTATTAATGCTCTTATATTTTGTTTGAAAAAGTAAAATTGGACGATTTTATATAGTCTCATATATACAATATTTACAATTCATCACATATGTCACTTGCTATATTTAGTCGTCCAAATCAGAGAAAATAATTATGTGTAAATATATAATTTTAGTGATATATAATTTTAGTGATTTGAGTTTTCATATACAGTATAATTAATAGGTTAACAATGTACAAAGGAAAAACAAGTTAGATCCATATGTTATATTTTGTTTCAAAACCGATTAACATATATCACAAGGTTTTAAAATATCGTAATGTTTCTTCATTTATTAGGTGCAGTAATCTCGTTATAAGTTAATAAATATGTTAATGAGAAGATTTATATTTATTAGCTATGCGCCTATGCCCAATATGTCTTGAGTAAATTTAATCCCATATGCAATATTTTTTTATTTTTGACATATGTCTTCATTTTTTTTACAAATAAATAGAAGGAAGTTTAAGTACTCCTGATAATTCAGTCATTTTAGGATGATTCGATGATGTAGCTTAGGCTCATGCTAGTTTGTATCAGAAATGAAGAACCATATCATTTGTTTGTATTATAATAAACATTTGAAAGGTAGGAGAATCATAAGATTAAAAGAGCATTTAGCTGGGATCAAAAGTAGTATTGAGTCTTGAAAGAAAGTGAGTCATGGCGTATAAACGATTAATGAAAATTTTGCTTAAAGAGTATCAATATGAGAGTAATTTATTTTCTATTAGAAACTATTATGTTAGTAGGATAGTTACAATAATTTTGATTTTATTCTTCTAATAAAAATAATTGATTTTAGACAAAAATTTTATAGAAAATTTTAAATAAATATATATTTCAAAGTTTTGTTTAGAAAATATCTATTGATATGTAAAATATTACTTTTAGATTACCAATATATGTAGTTTGACTATTTTATAAGAAAATATTTAAATTTAATTGCAAATAATAATATTAAAGAAAAATTCATGATAAGTAGTTTCTAGTCCCTAAAATTTGTACAATAATGACAAATTTAATCTTTAGATTGGTTAATTTTAATATATTATTATAACAAGAAATAATTATCATTAATTTGTTACATTTATATTGACAATAACTTTTGTAACAAAAAGTTGACGATCAATTGACAGCAAATTTTCTTGTCACAAAATTACGAATAGTGACAATAGTGATTGTTCGGTTGCTGTGACAATATTAGGTAGACACTAACTAATTAAATTTTTATTGACAAAAGTTTTCATTACAAAGAGTAAAATATCATGTGACGATAAACTATTTCGTCATAGCAAAAACAATATTAGTGACAAAACTATGTTTTGTCATAACAAATAGAAACTATTAGTTACCAATACATGTTTTGTCACAATTACAATTCATTCCTGCTAAAATTACTATGGTGCCAAATTATATGTGGTTTTAGTGATAGAACTTAGTGATAGATGAAAATTTACGGTAATTGTAAAAAGTTAGTATATTTTACAATTCAATTGTCACTATTAACATTAATAGTGACAATTGAATTGTAAAATATACTAACTTTTTACAATTACCGTCGTATTATTGACAAAAAATTAAATCATCACAGTTAATCTAAATAATAGTTTCAATCAATTGTTTTGTCATAAAAAACCTCATATCTATGATGACATGATAGTTAGTTACAAAAGCATTGTCACTAAATTATGAATATTAGTTACCATAGTTATAGTTTGGATGTTGTAACAATATTAAGTAGACACTAACTAATTGAATTTTTATTGACAAAAGTTTTCGTCACAACAAGTACAATAGTGTGTGACAGTAAACCGTTTTGTCACAACAAGAAAAATATTAATTACCTTACTATGTTTTGTCACAATAAATAGAAACTATTAGTTACTAACATATGTTTTGTCACAATTAAAATTCATTCACACCAAAATTATTTTGGCGCTAAATTGTATATGCTTTTAGTAACAAAACTTAGTGATAAAAGAAATTTTGACACTGTTAATATATTAATAGTGGCAATTTAATAGTGAAAGATACTAAATTGTCACAATTATCATCGTATTAATGACAAAAAAATAAATCATCATAGTAATTCCAGACAATAGTGAGAATCAATTGTTTTGTTACAAAAAAGCTCATATCTGTGACGAAATGATAGTTAGTCACAAAATTTTTTTCACTAAATGTCTTAACTCTTGTAGTGTTAAAGATTATGAATTTTGGTCTCAATGTCAATTTCTAATCCAAGTATGTAAGCCCTTGGTGAGAGTATTTCATCTGATTAATAGTGATGAGAAGATAACAATGAGTTATTTTTATGATGTCATACAAAGGGCAAATGAAGCATTCAATGACAATATGAAAAATAAGTCTTCTTTATAGACATCTTATCTTGCAGTCATCAATGAGAGATGAAAAAAGCAAGTTTACTCTTTGCTATTTATAGCTGGCACATTTTTGAATCCAAATGTCTATATTTTAGATTAAGTTTTACAAAGAAAGCTGAAGTTAATAGGAGAATGTTATTAATTATTACAATAATTGTTATCCATGAGATAATATAAGATCTCCTAAGCTTACAAATAGAGTTTATAAGGATGTTTCTAGTGATTTTGGAATGTCCATTGCTATTTGTCAAAAAGGAAAACTTAATTTAGGTCTGTATATATATATATTACTTTTGTTACTTGTTCACTTTATTTTGTTTATAAGGTTACTTTTTTGTCTTATAGTTACTTTGTGAGACTAATTCAAAAGTGACGTTCCAACATTACAAGGGTTTGTAATTCAAATTTTGAGTGAATTTGTGAGTGAAACTGGGATTGAAAGAAACTAAAATACATTTAAATTCATCCATTTCAAAAAAGAGAATAAATTAGAACACAAAAAATTGAACAACTTGGTCTTTATTCCATACAATTTAAAGCTTCGAGAAAGGAATGTTATTATCATTATTAAGTTGAATATAATTTCTTGTGAATTTCTTAATTATTTTATTTTATTTTATTTCTAAAACTCTTAATAGAACAAGTAGTTATATAGATTCAATTTGCTTTGAACATATCAATCTTTTAGTGGATTAGGTTTCTTAGAAACCAAGTTTGATAAATGAGAGTGACTTAAAAGATAATCTTAAATGAGAAAGTATTGACATAAAATTTAGTACAAGAGTTAAAATTTACTTATTTACTTTTTAACCTGCATCATTATTTTATTGTCACATCTGCATATAAGGCTACTGGAAACAACCTCTCTACTATGTAAGGATAAGGCCATATACTATTAAATCTTTCTAAACCCTACTTTATTGCGGAACTTCGAACTAGATGTAATAATAAATAAACTAAAAGTAAACGTATCTTTCATTTAGTTGACATAATTAAAAATTGGTTAGTCGCAACTTTTAATAAAATTACCACTCAAAAGCAGTGTTTTGGTTACCGTTCCATACTGGCCGGTGCATACCGTTCCGGCCGGAAATCGGTACCGGTACCGGTACGGATATAAATGGTACCTGTAACAAATACTGGTCGGTACCGACCAATTTCGTCGATATTGGTCGGTATTCAAAATACCGGTCAAATACTAGCCGCTACCGAAAATTTTAAAAAATTGGAGGACTGTTTTGCAAAATTTTAAAAATTTTCAAATTTTCCTTCCCTCCCTCCTACCTCTCCTCCCCCTCCCCCTTTTCAAAGTTTATAAAATAATAATAAATATTTTATTACTAATAATAATTATCAATTAAATAAAACTTAAAAATAAATTATTTTTATTTT
>JAOQMR010000008.1:29445644-29465334 GCA_027563865.1 Erythroxylum pelleterianum | reverse complement strand
GGACTATTTTGCAATTTTTAAAAAGTTTAGGGACTATTTTATAAATTTAAAAAATATCCCGAAACGGTACCCGGTACTGACCGGTACCGGTACAGTTCCGTTCCAAAGCCCAATCCGGTACCGAGCCCGGTACGGTATTCATAACATTGCATTTACTTCAGATTTATTGAGTTGAATTATAAAACAATACATTAATGATTTTCAAAACAAGAGGAACATAAATATCCGATTTGGAAAAGGAATGTTCAAAGGTTGAATACTCCACGAATTGATTATACACAAAAGATTAAGTTGATTTATATAAACTGATCGGAGTACACTCTACATAATTCTGAAAGGGAATAAATTCCAATTGTGGCTCTAAAACCTGTCATAAGGAGATTACTTTTTGCGTTTGAATGAAAACGTGAGTCTTGGGTTTTTATTTCAAAATAAAGAACACCAACCAATATATTTACTCGTAGTAGTCATTCTTTTGTAAGATGTGTAAAATAAATTAAAGCAAAAATAAAAGAAATGAATCATGTTTGATATTGTTCTACATCACAATTCTGAATTTCCATGCTACACTAACACTTTACTTCCTTCTCTGCCGTCGTCGGGATACGAGGTATATCCGGCCGTACACCCACTGTCTGCCCAGCCTTGAAATTTTTTGCTGCACCATGGAACAATCACACTGCAAAAATTCAGAACCCTATTCCTTGCTCTGTTAGCTACTCATGACACAACTCCTAAGAAAATCTATGAAGATACACAGACTTCCAAAGCTTCTATGCACATGCACAGACAACATAGCCAAAGAACAAGACCCTACAGCTCTTAGAAGTGGTTCAACCTCTGACAATTATTTCATGAAGTTATGATACTCATTATTAACGTATAATCACACAAAATCTCTTAGTCAACCAAATCCCTATAATTAGTCTTTATTTTTGCCTAAGATCATGTAAATTAATGATGTATTTTATTATGTTGATTTGTTGCTTTACTTAGAGACATTAACAATATATAAATAGGAGAGTGCACGTCTCTTTTTATATACAGAAATACAGATTTCTTCTTCAAATTATTCTCTTCGTTCTCTATTTCTACATGATATCAGAGCCTCCATTATAACAAAAGGAGTCAAAATTCTGAAGTCTTTTATTTCTTACTCCCAAGTATTCTGCTCTTACATTCTGGGTTCAAAAATCTGCTCTAAAAACAATTTTCTATACATCAAATTGTTCCTCATCTGCAGATCACATCGGTGCAAATCTCGTCGTTGGAAAGCCTCCCACGTGCCCACCTGCACCGTCAGAAGTGACTGTTCTCCAAAAACCTAGTTGCAGATTCGTGAGGTAGAAGACGATTCAAGCGACGTCGTTTCACTCAAAAGTAAAACGACATCGTTCCACTTGAATACAGGATCCACATCATCGCCATGGCATTACCACGTCAGCACCACATCATCGACACACCAGCGCCAAGTTGACACATGACCCAACGCCATTGGTACACGTATTGTCCTCTTAGTCGTCCACGTGTCCTTGTTCCGGTCAGACCCGTCGGTTTGGTTCGACGATTGACTAACACTTTGACCATCCGATTCAGCACTTTTTAATTTGGGTTCTCCACGAACCAGACCGGTTCCTAAGGGTTTTTGACGCCCTAAATCCAATTATGAGATAAGAATAACCAAATTCAATCTCTATAAATAGGTTTCCTCCTATCTTATTGCATTCTTTTACTATGAATGCTTATAAACTTCCCCAATACATTCTCAACCCTATTAATATCACCTTTGATGGCTCTAACTATGATTTTTAGGTTGAGGAAATGTGTAGTTTTCTTAAAGGAAGGCTTCTTTGGCATATTGTTCCCAGAGAAATACCTAAATCCACTAAAAAAAAAAGATGAAAACATTGACATATTCACCGAACGGTTAGTGGCATGGGATGACATGAACCATCAAATCTTAACATTGTTTCGAAATACATGTGCCAAAGCCATTAAACTTGACTTTTGATGGTTTGACACAACTCAAGAGGTATGGAATTTTCTGAAAAATCGTTACTCTGTATCAAATGATGTCCACCGATTTCAGCTTTATAGGAGACTTCATCGAACGCAACAACAATCTGGACAAACAATACACAGTTATGTGTCTGAATTACAAAAACTTTGAGATCAACTAGCACTTGGGGATGCTATCTGGCCTAGTCCTGATGCTGCTGCGCTCTATGCAAATCTTTGAGATCATCAACATATTTTGCACTTGCTTATGACTCTCAAGGTTGAATTCGAACCCATTTGTAGCTCTCTTCTTCATAGAGGAACGCTACAAAATATTGACACTGTCATTAAGGAGCTCATCTCAGAGGAAAGTCGTCTCAATATGCTCCGCCTTGAAAAATCCGTCTCATCTACTGATGTTGTCCTTGCAACTCATACCCCATCTTAGACCTCTCAAAATTCAAGTAAGAAGTATTATAAAGGATCTTGCAGCTACTGTAAAAAGCATGGACATCACATTTCTGAATGTAGAAAATGGCTCAAACAGAACTCTGTACAAGGTAATTCTTCTAAATCTCCCCAGCCTCCTTCCACTGTTGCTACTGCTACTAAAGGGCCCATTGAAAGCACTTCTCCCAAATTCTCCTTAAAAGACCTCTATGTCCTTCAACAACTTCAACCAGATTCTGGTACAACCTCCTCCTTTGCCCTATCTGTCACATCAATTACTTCAAAATCTTGGTATCTTGATTTTGCCTGTTGTAATCATATGAAATCTGATTCGTCTATCCTTGAATCTTTAACAACACCATGTATTCCACATATTGTTCACACTGCCAATAATTCTACTATGCACGTACAACATATAGGCACTGTTCACACTTCTGCCTTACATTTACGTAAAACCTTTCTTATTCCCAAACTCTCATTAAACCTTATTTCTGTTGGACAATTATGTAAACTTTGTGTTAACTTATCGTTTTCAAGTCATGGTTGTATTGTATAGGATCTACAAACTAGCAAGATCCTTGGGAAAGGGCGTAAGGATGGACGGCTATTTGAGTTTACTTCACTAAATCTTCCTTCAAAGCTTGTAGTCGGTGGTCACTTCTCATATCTGACACTCTCGATTGGGTCATCCTTCTTCCTCTAGATTAGGGTCTTTAATCTCTAGTGGTACTCTAGGTCATGTTAAGACTGAACAATTTGATTGTGTTCCTTGTCAACTTTCTAAACATCATGCTTTACCATTTTCTAAAATGATTCTATCTCTTTAGCACCTTTTGATCTAATTCATTATGATAATTGGGACCCTGCACCTCATTAAACTATGGGTGGCATGAAATATTATGTGATCTTTACTGACGACTTTTCCCGCCATACATGGATTTATCTGATGCGCCATAGATCTGAACTATTTTCCATTTATTCTCGCTTTGCTAATATTATTCACACTCAATTCTCTTGCAAAATTAAAGTTTTTCGAACTGATAACACAATGGAATACAAAGATACAAACTTTCTCAATCAACAAGGAACCATCATTCAAAAATCTTGTCCAAACAAATCTCAACAAAATGGTCGGGTCAAACGCAAACATAGACATATTCTTAACACTACTCGAGCCCTCTTTTATCATCTTCCTGTCCTGAAAACCTTTGGGAAGAAGCGGCCTTTACTATTGTATATACTATCAATCGTATTCCGTCTCCTACCATAGGTAATATCTCTCCTTATGAGTGCTTATTTAATCATGCTCTTGATTATCAGTCTCTTAAAGTCTTTGGCTGTGCATGCTTTGTTCTCTTACAACCTCATGAACACACCAAACTTGAACCCAGAACACGTTTATGTTGTTTTCTAGGGTATGGGATAGAACATAAAAGATATAGATGATAGGATCTACTATCTCAAAGACTTCGAATCTCTCAACATGTCACCTTTTAGGAACATAAAATGTTCACAATATCAATTTTTCGAGTTAGTGACCCCACACACAAATTTTTCTCTAACCCTACCATATCTTTGTTTCCTGATATTTCTTTTGCAGGTCCTTACCGCTCTCACAGCTCAACCCAACCGACAACTAATCCTATTGTATCTTCTCCAACTGCAGATCCTCCATCACCAAATAACCCTTCCTCATAATCTATTGAGCCTCCACAACCCCTTCGTCGATCCTCTCGAGTAAGTCAACCTTCTACTCATCGTAAAGACTTCCATGTTTATTCTACTATTGTTTCTCTATATGAACCTCGCACATATCACGAAACCATCTCTAATCCCTTATGGCAGCAAGCAACAGCAGAAGAATTATAGGCTCTCTCCAACACCAACACTTGGGAGTTAGTTGACCTACCTTCAGATAAGTCTGTTATTGGTTGTAAATGAGTCTACAAAATCACGTCTCGAGCTGATGGATCAGCTAAAAAATATAAGCCACGATTAGTTACAAAAGGGTTTACTCAAGAATATGGAGTTGATTATAAGGAAACCTTTGCTCCAATAGCTCGTCTAACCTCAGTCCGTAACCTTATTGCCATAGCAGCAAGTAAGCATTGGGAGTTGTTCTAGATGGATGTCAAGAATGCCTTTTTTAATAGTGATCTTCAGGAAGAAGTATACATGAAACCTCCACCTAGGTATGAGCATCCACCTAATAAAGTTTGTCGTCCCCGTAAAGTCTTATATGGTCTTAAGCAAGCTCATCGAGCATGGTTTGCTAAATTTAGCTCCACCATCAACCGTCTTGGCTTCACATCTAATTCTTATGATCATGCCTTGTTTATCCGAAAAACAGATCAAGGGTGTACTCTTCTCCTTCTGCATGTTGATGATATGATCATAATTAGTGATGACACTCAAGGGATCACCACTCTTAAATCTTGTCTTCATCAACAATTTGAAATGAAAGATCTAGGTCCCTTGAGCTATTTTTTAAGCCTTGAAGTATCTTTTGATGATTCAAGTTATTACTTATCTCAAGCCAAGTATGTGTTAGATTTCCAGAAAACAAATAAGGAAAATATGTATTTCTATAGATTTCTGTAAGACGAATACAAACTATAATCTGGTTTCGAGGACCAAAAACCTCCAGCCTTAGGCTCAAATTCTCACTCAACAGTATACGCACCCTTGCTCCTTACATTTGCTGCTTATTTATACACCGATTCTGTTAGGAATAACAGAATCGGTTAGCTGACAACCATTCCTCCTAACTAACCTCAAATGTATATATATATATATATATATATATATATATATATTTTCTATATCTGTAATTATTTTTTGTCCTGGGTCTAACACAAACCAACGTGATTCATTAAGCTAACAAAAAATAAATAACAATAAGAAAAGAAAGATGCACAATGTTTTGCAGCAAAATTGTTATCCTTTCTATTTACAAAAGCTCTAACTTTCTCAGTAAATGAAGCTTTTGTTAAAGGAGCTATTTGTAGGCATTTAAAGATTTGTTGGGCAAACATATAAGAATGTAGGCATAAAAGCCACTAAGCTACTAACTTAGTAGTTGATATCACCAACTACTTTAGAGACTATTTAATGGGTGGTTTAGATAACTTACCACTTATCCACTTCTAATCATGGATACGAATTTCGTACCGTACCGGCCGGTACCGGTATGGGTATACTTCGTACCGGTGTCAAATTCTGGTCGGTACTGCAGATACTGGAAAATTTCGGTCCATTCCGGTACATATAATAATCTCCAAGGACCATTTTGCAAAAAATCAAAATCTAACCCTAAAAATCTTTCTTTCATCTTTCAAAAAACATTCAAGGAAAATAATTAGTTATGCTCATTTTTAAGTGTGTTGAATTTGAAAAGGACTTTCCAGACACCATACCACTATTAACACTTAAGGAAGAAGATTCATTGATTAAAGACATAATCAAGGTATTGTACCAATAGAAGTCAACCTTGAAGCAATAGGGTGAACAGTAAGTAGCTATGGATAAGAGATTCCAAAGGGGTGACTACTCAGAACTCATATGGCCTGATGTTTAACATACTAAAATTCTAGAAGCGACACCTAATAGCCTATATAAAGATAATGAAGTTAGTAAGATTGCTAAGAAGCATGAATTATCTTCTTCTATGGTTAAGCAATTTGTAGACTCTAAAGAGAAAGCTTCTGACTCTACTACCAAAAATATGAATCAAACTTCCTTTATTCTCTCTTTTACTCAGAATAATCTTTACTTCTCTATTACTTAAGAGCCTCCAACAACTTCCTCTATTCTTTCCTCTCCTCTGGTGTCTAAAGATCTAAGTAATGTGGAGTTTAAAACTAGTAATAAGAGGAAACTAGGCAGAAGGAATAGATCTAGGGGATCTGAATGTTCAAAGTTACTCCTTATCATGTCAATAGTATCATAGAATCCAAGGGGTGGTATAAATTTTCCTAAAAAACTACAAGCCTTAATCAATTTTGTTAGTGATAAAAAGCTTAGTATTACAAGCATTTTGGAATCTAAATTAAATCAAAAGAGTTGAAGCAAACTTAAAATTCTAGGCAATCATTCCTTTTTGTTAATCCTCCAATATTATCACTATGGTCGTATATTGATTCCTTTTGATACAGGATTAGTGAAGGTCCCTCTACTTCAAGAAAATGATTAGCAAATGCATTTGTTTGTCTTCTATCCCCAAGAGAATATTAGGATATATTTTTTTAATTTATGGTTCTAAATTTGCATTATAAAGGAACTATATTTAGGATAAGCTTAGAAGTATTCATTCTTCTATTTAAAGCCTTTGGATACTCTTAGGTAATTTCGATAGCACTATTTATAGTTTTAAAAGCTAAGGGCAATGTCTCTTTGAGAGATTTTAGATATGATTTCATGGATTATGTAGAGAAATAGGAATCACTAACTTGAAATATGAAGGAAACTTCTTTATATGGAATAATAAAAGCAGTGTTATATGGCATATTAGGAAAAATTTTGAAAGAGCACCATTAAATGGAAACTAGTTAAACAAATTACCGGAGAGCAAATCCATTTTCATGAATACATGTTTTTTGATCATATTCCAATTCTTATCCAAAATATGTTTTCAAAATGCAAGAGTAACTTTCTTTTTAGGTTCAATAACATTTTAGCTAATGAAGAATGATTCAGTGAGACAATATGTATCCTATCTTAGGTTATAAGCTCTTTATATGTGTTAGGAAACTTAGCTTGATTAAGAAAGAGCTCAAAGAATTTAATGCAAGGAGGATAAATAACACTTAGTGTCATTTATTTAATGCTAATAATAATTCAATAATGGAAGGGAAGAACACCAATATAATTTATTCTCTTCTCAAACATAATGGTGATGTTGCTTTCTTACTAGGAAATCTTAATCATAAGGCTCATTCCTTCTTTAAAAACTCCTTGCACACCCTTACCTCTAGCTACTCTTTAGAGTTAATCTTAAGCTCTTTCTTTAAATATCAGATATATGATGTAGAAAGAGAGCTACAAAGGAGTCCTTCAATGAGCTTGATATGGAGAAAGTAGTATTTGCATTAAATCCATATAAGACTCTAGGCCTTGATGGCCTTAATAGCTTATGTTTTTCAAATGGCTTAGCCATTGATCAAGGAGATGGCAACTTCAATTGTACTTGAATTCTTTCATAAGGGTAAGATCCTAAAAGAGGCTAATAAACATTCTTGTGTTTTATACCCAAAACTACCAATCCTAGTTCCCTAAATGATTATAGGCCAACATTTTGTTGCAATACTTTATACAAAAGTCATCTCTAAGTTACTGGCAATGAGTTTGAAAAAAGTGTTGAAGCTTTTAATCAATAATTCATAAGGTGCATTCTTAGAAGGAAGACTAATTGGAGATAATATAATCAATGCATTGGAGTTATTTAAAGGTTACATAAAGAAGAATTAACCAAGCAACTATGCTATTAAGGTTGACTTGAATAAAGCATTTGATTATGTCAACTAGGAGTTTGTTTTGCACCTATTTAAAGTGTTTATTTTCCTTATCATCTTAATTTACTGGATAAGGTAACGCATCACAACCACCTCCTATAGTGCATTGATCAATAGAGAACCAACTAAATTGATAAAGGGAGGAAGAGGACTAAGGCAAAGAGCCCCATTTCCCCTTATTTTTTATTATATACATAGACGCTCTTAACTCGATTAGTAAATCACAATATTATGCAAGGATTTATATTTAAGTATGACTCCAAATGTAAGAACATATAGGTTATATTTTACTAAAGATATGCTTTTATTCTCTAGAGCATTTTGATGGCTTCTCTTAAAGCTTTTAGGGAATTATCTAGTTTAGTAATAAATCCAACCTAAAGTTATTTGATTGTCTCAACTATTTCCAATAAGATAACTAATTGGCTTTCTTCTATATTAGAGCTTTGATTAAAGGTTCTTCCATTCACTTAATTAGGCTTACTTATCATAACAAGGAAGCTGCATTTATAGAGTTCCTTCCACTTATGGAAAAAGGTTCAAAAGAGACTAAGTAATTGTTGTAACAAAACTTTATCCTTTATAAGAAGATTGCAACTGATTAAGTATGTGATCAACTTACTCCATATTTTATGGTCATCTCATATATTCCTCTCTAAAGAACTAACCAAGAAACTTAAGAAAATGATAAGATGCTTCCTCTAGTATGAGAATAATTATCGCAGATATAACTTACTTTACCCCCTTTTAATCTAACTATATTATTGGTTTTAAATTTTTATGGTCAGAACTTACCTTTTAAATTAAATTAATCCTTAATGCATGCAATTTTCTTAGAAATGTGATATTTAGAAATAACAAGGAAAAATCAAGCTTTGATTAAAATATAAATAAATAATATGTATTTATACATTAAAATTATTTAATAACTTCTTCTTCCTAAATTCTATACTAATAATAATAGGAATCTCGAGTTGAACATATCAATAATAATTTTTATTGAGTTAACATAAAATTTTGAAATAAAAAGCTTTAAAAACATTAAATATCTTAATATAATTTCAAGGCTTAATTATTTTAAATTATCTATTAAAAAAATTAAACCTTGACTTAGTAATTATTATATTAGTTCTAATTATTAATACAATGAAAGATTGTTAAGTTGTTTAAACATTTTCAACTTTTTGTGGCATTTATTTGTGTTAAAATTTTCATTTTTACGCAAAAATTTAGTATTTGTCTAAAAGTGACATTGAAGATTATATTGTTAAATTGTCTTGAATTATCTTACGTACGTTAGTCAAAAACCTTTTTATTTATACACAAATTATAATTTACATCTTATTCAAGTGTCAAATCTATGTTTCAAACATTAAACCATTTTAAAGTGCTACTCTCAACATAAAAATACAATTTCTATAATAAGCTAAAAATGTTCAAAGATAAATAATGGTCAGAAGGCATGATGGAAGAAGCAACACGAAACCACAAGTTTTCTTCTATACATAATAGAAGACTAAGAAAGACCACATTCCGTGGCTTGTGGACCAAAAGAAAGAAAGGAGTAATCTGTGGATCATATACGCATATAATGCTTAATAAAGCAATAATCAAACCCTCATACCAGCAAAGTTCATCTTTTTACAAACGGCACCCCATACGTTGTGGTAAGCCTAAAGAAGTATTCCTTAAAGCGTTCCTTAAAGCGTGTTCTTCAGTACAAAATGCACAAAAACCTAAAAAGAATTGAATAAGAGCAATGTCCAAGACATCAATGCACTCTAAAGAAAGAGTATTTTAGAATAGATCAATTGGAAGAAGCACATCATAAGGATACAAAAGCTTATATTCCTGCTGTGCTTAGCAAAGAGTAAATACGAGTAAAATCTGAGAAAATTGCTGCAATTATGCAGAATTGAAGAGCCAGTAAGGATATTGGCAATCAAGAATTACACATAAAAAAAACAGTAGAATCCATAACAAGCTCTCTAGAAACCAAAAAGAAACGTATCATAGAAATCTGTTTTGTTACTCAGGCATTCTTTTCTTGGTTACACGTGACATAACTAATGATGTAGGACAGCTACAGAAGTGAACTATGTGATAGAGACAAACAGGTGTGAAATTTTGGATTACTGAAATTCAAGAATGAGAATAAGTTTAAAAATCACTCCTAAAGTTTGCGAACAAAAACCAGACCCTCACTGAAATCCGAACACAGAATCTCACTTGTTAAACTCCAATATTTATCTGGAAAGGTGAAATTTGTGCTTAATTGAAATCGGATACCTCCTTTCTCTATGAAGAGTTCCTTCATTTTTAGTACCAGCAGTTATGGCCTCAGATATCTAGGAACGCCCCACATTATAACTTATGGGTGCAGCTAGGACCATCTCTATAGTGGACAATGTAGCAACACATAGAGAACCAATATCAAATTCTGTGTCTAGAAGAAAGGGACTTCTGCTGAACTGCATTTCAGCCCATCTGTTTCTTAATCACTCTACTTCCATTAATGGGAGGGCGGTCATGAGAAACCATAACCATGACTTACGAAGAATGTCAGCTTACTTTTCAACACGGGCAAAGTAACAACAAATAACTATGCATAGTAATTCATAGATAGAATGCATCGAAAACCTCTATTACCGTTCAGATTAGATACAGAATCAATTACAGTGAACTCTCAACCAATTTGATGCAAAGAAACATAAGTATCAACTCCAAAACCAAAATATAAGATACAAGGTAGCAAGGTTGAGGGAGTCTCTAAATTTGAAGTTCGTCCTCGCCCACAAATTGACAGTGAAGGAAATCACCTACAACATTTGAAGGAAGTCACTGCAACAATGATCCTTTCAACAGTATCATTAAGCTAAATAACTCACCACAGCTAATCCATAGGGAACACCAAACGTAAAAGTCAATAATCTGAAGCGTATCATTCCCTCAAAAGGAAAACAAGAAAAAGAACAAAAACTAAGATAAGAAAAGAGTATCAACACCTCAAACCTTCATCCTGCTTTAGATTCTGCTTTGGAGCTGCCCTTTGCTTCTTGTCTCGGCTCAGGCTTAGCTTCCACATGCTTGGCATCAGCTGAACAACAACCACCACCATGATGATGATGGTGATGTCCATGATGATGATGCTGATGCCCGTGATGGTGGCTCTGCTTCCCTTTAAGTTGCTTGCGCATGTCATAAGCATCCTCTCCATCTGCATAGTACTTGGCCTCCACATCATGGATTTTATAACCCAATGTCTCCGTATACAAATTGAAAGCAGCCCTATTGCTCTTCCTCACATGAAGTGAAACGTACTCGGCTCCAAACACCTATTGGACAGCAACACACAAATCAAATCTGTAAAAGATTAAAACTTTAAGAGAACGCTTTCCCCAAAAAATGAAACATAAAACCCAAATTTATATGGGCAAAGTTTAACTAAACAAAGTAAGAAAAGCCCAAATTTTTATGTGGAATAATTTAACTTAAGCAAAGTAACAAAACCCCCCAAATTCATACGGGCAACCTGCAACAGAAGAAATCCACCAAAAGCACAAATTTATACCGGCAAAAGGTGTACCTGCTCCATGGCGGTTTGGGCAGCGTTCATGAGCTTAGTGGCGAGACCCAACTTGCGGTGAGTACGGAGGACAGCAAGAGAGGTGATGTGACCGTGGCACTCGTTGGATTCTTCTTCCATCTTGGCAAGGACATAGCCAACGATGCGACCATTGTAATCTTCAGCAACATATAGGAGTTGAGGCCAAGAGAGTATGTGATAGAAATAGTATTTCATCTGGTAGTTCTCGGGAAGGCAAAGCAAGTTGCATGCCTGCATCGCCAACAGGTCATCTATGGTTGCTTTCCTTATGCACACCATTGGCTCTAGGGTTTCTTTCTTCTTCTCGGATCTGCCTGCCTTGTTGCTTGTTTTCGGTGGCGATGTCTTCTTAGGACAGGCACCAAAAAAATAAAGGCTTCGTATTGGGCTTTGCAAATGTGTTGGGCTATAACAAGAAAGGTCTGGTCTTAGGTTTATTTGCTATCTCTACTCGAAGTAAAAACCAAATCGTATTGTAAACTGTAAAGAATTCAGACAACCACCCTTTTTAAAAAATAATTAATATGAAAAAACTCATGCGTGACTTTATTTGGGGGTCCTCGCCGGAACACCTTAAGATGCATCTTGTCAACTGAGAGTCCGTTTGCAAGCCTAAAGCGGAAGGCGGGCTAGGACTTAAACGCATTCAGTCTATGAATGGTGCTTTACTGGCCAAGTTAAGATGGGGTCTGCTCACTAAACCCACAGCCCTATAGGTTCAGATTCTAAGCGCTAAATATAGGATCGAGACTACGCATCCACCCCTCACGATCGCCAGGTCTGGGGCCTTGGCTGTTTGGAAGCGGATTTCGGCAGCGTGGGATTGGGTTCGTCAAGGGATCAAATGGACTGTAAGGAACGGGAGGCTTGTGTTATTCTGGCTGGACAACTAGCTGGACAATTGGGGACCTCTTATTCATATGGCTTCCTCGCCAGTGCCAGATCACTTATGGTTGGCTACAGTTGCGGACCTCACGACGGAGGAAGGTAGTTGGCGCTGGCAGGAGTTCCAGCAGTACCTCTTGGGCACAATCTGCTTGACCCTTGCGAATTTCGGCTCTATTGAAACGACTTTGGGGGAAGATAGTCTGAAGTGGGACTCTAACCCTCACGGCGGATTCACTGTGGCGTTTGCTTACGATTTAATCAAGGGTCGACCCACGGAAAACAGGCACCCACTGTGGCAGATTTTCTGGAAATGGGCAGGCCCGCAGCGGATCAGATTGTTTCTATGGCTTGTTGCTAAATGGAAACTATTGACCAATCAACAACGCATGGCTCCTCATGTTGCCCAAGACAGCTGATGCCAGTTTTGTGGACAGGAAGAGTCTACTGTCCACGTGATGCAGGACTGTACGCAAGTGCAAGCTATATGGCGAAAATTCCTTTAGGACGTGGTCAATCTGGGATTCTTCCAGCAGGAGGAGGCGACCTGGTTGACCTCTAACCTTACGAAGCATACGCAGGTGCACCAAGACGCGTGGACCACGATCTTTGACGTTACTTGTTGATTCATTTGGAAATGGCGGAATAGTAGCTTGTTTAAGCTGGGCTTTGTTTGGCCGGACGAGGGCCACCTTGAAAAATTGTGTGTTTCCAACGCAGGGCCTTCCAGTAAGTTCCTTCGTGGGGTGGGCTAAGCCTACAGCCGGCTGGGTAAAGGTCAATTCTGATGGAGCAGTGACCCCGGGCTCCAATAGGGTTTTCGCTGGGGGGCTTATTCGTGATTGGAATGGGGAATGGCAAGGGGGTTCCAGCAACACCTCGGGACGGGCTCGCCATTAGTTACAGAGCTATGGGGGTGCCCTCAGGCCTCACACTGGCTTGGGAACTGGGCTTTAGACGAGTGGTGGTAGAGGTGGACTCACTTGAGGTTATTAATCTTCTCTCTGCTGCCCCCACCATACTGACAGAGGTTTCCTTTTTAGTGGCAGGTATCCACCAGCTTTTGCACTGAGAGTGGACTACTCAAATTCGGCATGTTTTCTGAGAAGGGAACCAGTGCGCAAACAGTCTCGTTCGTCTCGCTGGAATTTTACGTCTGGGCCTTCATATCCTACAGGAGCCCCCTTTTGGCGTCCAAGAGCTTCTCTGCAGAGATGCGCACGATGTAGTATTCCCGAGAGCTTTGATTTAGTTTTGTAATTTCCTCTTGTAAATAATATTAATTAATTAATTAATGGTAAATTACATTATAAAAATAAAAAACTAATTTTTATAATTTTCGTAAATTATAAAATCTAAAAAATTAAATCTCAAAATTTAAACAAACAACGAAAAAAATCTTAAATGATGTCATTACTTGAATGATAATTTTTCAATTCAAAAAATTTCTATGTAAATGACAAATAAAAATCACCAAATTTCTACAAATCTAATTTCTTTTCATTTACTAATGTTCTTCTTAATGGACATATTTTTATTTTTTTTAAAATTGTGTTTCTCTCAATTATTTTATAAAGGAATATATTCACACAAAAAGCAATTTAAAATGAAAATAGAGATGACAATGGGCTAGCCCATGAGCCTAAGTTCAAGTGTTTTTAAATGGACGACCTATTGGTCAGGTCTAGGCTTAGACCGACTTGAGGCTCAATAATTTTGAGCAAAACGACATCATTTTGCTTAAAAGAGTTAGGTCTCGGGTAGGTCTAGGCCTAAGTAGCCCAAGTTAGGACCCAATTAAAAAATGATGTTTTACTTTTCTAATTTTTAAAAAATTAGCGGGGCTGGCCCATGGGCCCACCTATTGCCATTCCTAAATGAAAATCAATTATTTTAAATTAATTTTTATCCTTTTTCATATGTGTATACGACACCTATTCAATATCCTTATTTGTACAAGAATCAATCTATTCACTTTATATGATGATAATGCTAAATCATTAACTCTTTCTTTAGTATTTGTTGAATAAATTAGTTTTTTTAATTAAGAATTTATTGAAATAAATAATAGATAAACATAACATTTTCTAGAAAGCCTCTCCTACATTAAGGATAAGCTAAACAACAACGTTGTAATACCCATGAACCAACCAGACGATAATGTAATAAACACAGATATAAACAAATGCATTAAACAACAACATAGTAAACATAGAAACAAACAAATGCATTAGCAAGCATATTCGGTGATTTTTATATACAGGGTAAAGAAACCCCTCCCATCTAAAGGCGACTCCAGAAGCTTCCAAATTAAGGCAAAGGAATCGAGGGTCTTCTTCAACTCCTCACTGGTGATATCTACCAAGGTATGAAATTCCTGTCTTAAATCATGTTTCTTCTTCTTCTTCTTAATCATTGGTCTTCCCATTTAAGGTAGAAGTGTTGAGGGACTTCTTCTACCCTGAGTTGGTCAAGTCTTTGTGTTGAAGCATGCATCTTCTTCTTCTTCTTTACTGGTGGTCATGATTCAATGTACTGTAGCATCACAGGAGACATACATAGAGGTTTGGTCCCATACTAGGTGAGAACTAACCCCAACTTTGAAAGTTTCTTAACTCTTCTGCACTGTCCTTATGCTTAATCCTGATTACAAGATGTTTTCTAGAGATCTTTGGATGATTCTTAACCTTCATTTAACATATCGAGTAATTTCTTTCTTTTATTGTTTTATGGATGACTGCCCTATATTGAATGATAATCCTTGGGTTACAAACATATTGTAACTCGCATCCTTATTGATTTCCAGATATTTTGGAAAAGCCTTGTTTATTGTACTTCCTTCTATTTATAGGTTCCCTAGAAGCTCATGAAACCCAATCTTAGCTAAACAGAAACTTACGCACTTATTTGGTGGTTTCTTGGAGACTTATTAAATTATTTGAGGAGGGAGAGATTAACTGGGTCTCGAAAATTTTTTCAAAATTTTGTGATCTGCATTTAGACTTTTCTTAGGTCTCGGGTTATTTTTCTTTCAATTGTTGATTATTTGTTTGAATTCAATCACAAATTTAGTGGCATGAATAAGGATTAGAAATTGATGGAAGGATTTGAATTAATGTGGCAAGGTTAGAAGTAAGTTAGCTTAAAGGAGATAGTAGATGGACTAAAGTAAAAGAAGGGGCAAAATGGGAAGAACAAGGTAAATGAAGGGCAACATGGGGAAAAAGACCATTAAAGAGTGGTTTGGCATTGGAAGAAGAGAGAAGTGTCGTGAGAACCAAGGAGAAAGAAGAGAGGAACGAAAATAAGAGAGAAGAAGAGAGGTTTCGGTGAAGAAGAAGATAAGGAGAAATCAAGTTGTTGAGGTAAATTAACCATCTTTTCTTCTCACTTTATTAAAAGAACGGGTTGTGTTGACGATGGAGTTAGAGAGCAAGGGGGTTCCTGTGGAAAGAAGATGGATTAGGAGAAACCCTAGGTAGATTTTATGGATTTCTAAACTAGGTCTTGGTTTTCTAACCTAGATGGGTCATAGGCAGGTTAGATCTGTGTTAAATTTATGTTTGATGAAACCTTGTGATTTTGAAGTTTATGAACTTTATTGGAATGTTGTTTTGATTGGAACCTTGGTTGTTTTAGGAAACCAAGGAAATATTACCCAAGAGCAATAGGAAAGGCAAGCTTGACTTGGATTTTCGCAAGCTTATTAGGTGGGTAATGTATTTATAGTTATTGCGTAATTGGGCAAAATTCTTGCCTATGTGTGTGTATGTGGTTTTGTTTAAAGTGTTATACTTGAAATTGAAATAATTATGAATACTTGGAAATGCATGATACATTGTGATCATGTTATACCTTAAAAAAGTTATGACATTTTGAATTACATGAAAAGAAGAAAAGCATGAAAATATAAGAATATGATGAAATGAAAGAAACACGAGAGTGCAAATTGTGATTGACTAAATTGAGCATAAACTGATTGTGTTTGGGCGAGAGAGGAACCTTTTCGTAAGTCATGTGCACATCGACATAAAGCCTTCTCCTGACTGCCCGTTTGTAGCCCACGAAATCCGAAAAGTAGATTTGTTTTGTTTACAGAGTAAATTTTGGTTTCTCTGTTTTATTAACGGAACTCTCGAGCCAATTGATATGCATTGCATCTTTAGATGTTCGAGTAAAGTGCATAACAAAGTGCTTGTGTTTGATGGCTGAAGTGTATTAAGTTGAGTTACAATGATGCATGTTTAAATTCTTAAATAAAGCATGAGTGCTAGATATACATATACATATGCTTGAATAAGTGGCCAGTTGCCAATGGCTATATATATATTAACCACTGAGCTGTGTCGCTCACCCCATTATTCCTCTTTAGGTGCAGATCAAGAAGATAAGTGATCCTTACAAGGCTTTTGGGCAAACTCCAAGATAGTAGCTTTTGTAACTAAGTTAGTAGTTCACTTTTGGGATAGCTTTATAACCATGTAAACATCGAGCATTTTGTGTAGACTGTGTTTGTGGTTAAGCCCTTGATTGAAATTGTATTGATGTAAATAAAGTGGTGTCTGAGTTTTGTTGTTTGAGTAAATGTGTAAAAACTGAAGGTCCACATAAGTATCTGCATATTCATTGGGTACATGTATTTTTGATCCAAACCTTTAATAAGGATAAAAATTGAGTGCTGACTTCCAAGGAGAAACTAGACTAATTGAGGCTAAATTAGTTAAAGTTGTCCTTTGAAAGTTGTAGCTTAATTGTCTAGCTTTTCATCGATATATAGTATAGAAACTTTAGACTACAAAGTCGAAAGTTATGGTATTTATAAGGGGGAAATGTATTGTCTACTTAAGACACTTCGTCTATAATGACGTCACATCGTCTGTGATGACGTCATTTCATCCGTAGGAATGCATCGTCTGTCAAAATGTATCGTCTACATAAGATGCTTTGTCTGTAATGACATGACATCGTCTGTGATGACATCATTTTGTCTGTAGGAATGCATCGTCTATAGAGATGCATCGCCTGTCAAAATGTATCGTCTACATAAGACACTTCGTCTGTAATGATGTCACATCATCTGCGATGATGTCACTTCATCTCTAGGAATGCATCGTCTATAGAGATGCATCGTCTGTTAAGATGTAGCGTCTGCATAGGACGCTTCGTCTGTGATGACATCACTTCGTCTTAAGCATTGCATCATCTTAAGTTAACTTTGCTTCGTCTTAAGTTGACCTCGTATCATCTTAAGCATTGCATCATCTTAAGTTGACTTTTCTTTGTCTTAAGTTGACTCAGGTTTCGTCTGTACGTTGTTTCGTCTGCTTTGTAGCATTCGTCTGCCTTTGTCCATTAGTCTATTTTGCAGCATTCGTCTGCCTTGTGGCATTCGTCTACCTTCGTCCATTCATTTGTTCCGCGACATTCGTCTGCCTTCGTCCATTCGTTTGTTCTGCAGCATCCTTTTGCCTTGTGGCATTCGTCTGCCTTCATCCATTCGTCTGTTCTGCATCATTCGTCTGCCTTCGTCCATTCGTCTATTCCTCGGCATTCGTTTGCGTTGTGACGTTCGTCTGCTTTCGTCCATTCGTGACATTCGTCTACTCTGTGGCATTCATCTACCATCGTTCATTCGTCTGTTTTGTTTGTTCTCTAATCGTCTGACCCTATCGTCTGTACCATTTTTGACTCCTCGGACGATAGACTTCCTCTTTGAGCTCTTCATAAAAGTGGCAGATCTTGAAGTCCTCTTTTGAATTCCCCAAAGAACACCTAAATTCGACAACCTTAGTGAAAGTTATTCCAAATTGTCCCCAGAGTAGGTTTATTATGGTTGAGGGCAAATACTATTTTCCGTCAGATGTCTCTGAATGTTTGGGTTCCGAAATCGGGGCTCAACATGATCGCTTTATGCCGAGTGATTTTAGACCTTGGCTGGTCATTTTTGCTTAATGGCTATCTAAAAATAAAAGTTTGTTTTAAAAGTTGTTTACGATATGGCCATGGCAATTACATACTTGAGTTAATACATTGGAAAGATGAGAATAAGGTGTGCTTATTAAAATATATGCAAGATAGTTTAGTAATTTCTTACCTACTTCGTACATGTGATTTATTTGATGTTTTTATTAAAAAGTTACAATATGGAGGATCATTTATCTTTCTTGTGGCGACACTAATGATAACTTATGTTAAAGATATAAAATAATTATATGAATTAAATGATGTACTCTTAGGAAATTAGAGCGAGATCTAATCTCACAAATAGTAAAATGAGAACGAAAATTTTCATTTAATTTTTCAAAAGTCAAGATCATTTAAATTCTTTAACATAATTAACACATAAAATATAATGAAGTATGAATCATTATTCATAATTTATTGTTAAATTTGATCATTTTCTTGTCGTTTTTCTGGAATTGTTTCTAAAATTGGCTCATCTTAACCATCTTAGTCATACATGTGCCTAACCTTTAATAATATCTACAAAATGTTTTGAGAGAACACTACAAGTAATGTAGAGAGGGTTGGATGATAAGTGATAACTCTCTTGGAACCTAAGCCTATTTATAACAGAGTTTAAACTTTTTAATAATTTAATTAAAATAAAATTATAATTTTAATAAAACTTTAATTAAAATTAAAATTAATTCTAATTCAATACCAATTTGGCTCAAATAAGATCTAATATCTCATATTAATCTTTATTTATTAAATATCTCATATTTAATCTTAAAAATTTCTCAAACTTTAGATCTATTGTCAAATTTCTCAAAATTTCTCAAACTTGATTAAATTATCTTTTCTATCATCTATTGTTCTTTATATGTGATCCATTACTAAACATGTTGGCAATAGATATAAATTATAAACTCAAAATTATATTTAAGATTAATTAAATTAAACTATTTTAATTTATCTTTAATTTTATAATTAAATAATTTGCATCCATATATCAAGATTCACGTCTAGCAGTGCATGATAACTATTAGAATATCAAGAATGTCAAAGTGGATTTGAATAACCTTTACGTGATTGATTTTTCTGTATAATTTAATTCTTTTATTATACAATATTATGTCTACTAACCAACCACTTGAACTTATGCACATGGATTTATTCGGTCCTGTAAGTGTAAGTCGACTTGTATACTCCTGTAACTCGACTTACACATGTTCAGTACCTATAAGTCGACTTGTACTTTGGGTAACTCGACTTATGCAAGGACGGTACTGTTAAA
>JAOQMR010000008.1:29410483-29427229 GCA_027563865.1 Erythroxylum pelleterianum | reverse complement strand
ACAACATTAGTTATATAAACCAAACCCAGAAAGTTTTCAACATTACTATTCATCTACTATTCATCATCTTCAACCTTTATTTCCAACACTTTCTGCATCTTCTGTTTTTTTTTCTTCTACCTATTTAATCACTTCTAAAAGTCCATTAGGCTTGTTTAAACCCACTAAAGCTTCCAACCAACTCAGAAACAAATTAAAACTTCAAATATGAAAAATCCGACAATTCATTTCTCTATTCTCTCTCTACTGTAAACTTTCAAAAACACAACAACCCACGTATCCACTACATCTCATCATTTTCTATGTTTCTTAAGCTTAAACCTCACACATGAACACATATATAAAACAAAACAAATAAGCAAAGCATATCATCTACCTCCATGTTACTGTATAGTTATATATATATAGATATCACCTTTTACACCTTAGCCGAACATGTTTATGCATGTATAACTTAAGTTTTTTTTCAAAGCCGTGCATGCATGTATATATATACACTATAAACATTATTTTAACACTTACCTTATATCGACAGAAACTCCACTAGTAAGCCTTCGGTGGATGAAGCAAAGCATCAGCTTTGAAGGCTTTTATTATTTATAAGCCTAACGACGCATGTAATAACGTGGATCACTCATGCATAATGCCATATGCCACTCTACATGTCACCTTCCATGCAAGACTCTTGTCACAGATCCATACGTCCATTTATTATTATTTTATTAATAAAATATTCTTTTTAAACAACCAATTACATTGTTATAATTCTTATAACAAACAAATACCCAAAATTTCCAGAAAACTTCCTAAAATTCACCAAAATTCCGTCATAAAATAATGACTCTCAAAATAAATTTTCAACTAAAAAATAATTCACCAACAATTTCTAAAAATATTTGAAGTATACAAAAATTACTAAAATTATATTAATACTGTCCGAACAATTCAGAAATCTCATCAAACCAATTTACCCAGAAAATGTCATGAATGCATGCCAAAATGCTTATGCACAATTTAGCAAATATTCGAATAGCAACATAAAACGTACTAAATTTCTTTAATATTCTAACCCCGAATTTGGGCCGCTACAGTCTATAGGTGGCTTTATAAGTCCATTGTCAATTCCCTAGAGGACCTGCCTTTTATTACGCATGCTCGACGAATCCACTCTTCAAGATCCAAATTCGGGTTTATCAGGGTAAGGGCAAGGTGGTCATCAATATTGCCTCTTCTTCCATTAATAGGGGTTCCTCTAGTCTCCAATCCCTACCTACTAGTTGAAGGAGGAGAGAGACAGTACGGGCTACATGAGTCAACTCACTACATTTAGTAAACAGGTAAGGAGCAAAAGAAGAGAAGACTTGGAAAGCCTTTATCACTGCCTTCCCCCCATCCATGAACTACTTCACTACCGTCCCCCCATTCATTCTTGAATCACTTCGCTTTACTTCCCAAGGGAATACAGTTAGTCATTTAAATAATATTAGAACATTGGGTTTAAGGCTCGAATGAGACCTGAGCCAAATAATTAAAATTGGAGGCACGACTCATTGCTTGAATGAAAAAGGCAATCTTTACAAGTAAAAAAGAATTTTGGAAGGACCTGCTTCATGATCGTTCTCCTATATTTCTTCAAAGTAATCCAAAGTAAGATAGAGCTTTTTGCTCTTGATCACAACTCAGTCCATTACTCGAAATGTGTTGCGTATTATAAATGAAAAGGTAAGGTCTCGTGCATGGTGTCAATGATTAACACCATAGAAAGGACATAAACCATATCGGCCTTAAAATTAAATCCTTCCTTATTTTATGGAACTAGTCTCACTCGAGGAATAAGCAATCCAATGCCCATCATATCTGTTAAATAAGTGTTCAACAAGTTTGTGGACATTATATGCCAAAGGCACTTCCATTTAGACCTGCGGTAGACCACCAGATCAAGCTGAAGCCGATAGCCTGCTAGCATTTTTACCATATATAATGATTATGAACTATCTAAACTAAGAAGGCAACTCAAAGATCTTATTGACGCAGGCTACAGTAGGCCATCAGAGTGTTAGGGCCTTAGTTCAAAAGAACAATGCAAGTCATAGCCTATACATCGAATATAGAAACCTCAACTAAATCAAACAAAGAACTGATTTTAATAGTCGACTTCTTCTTCATCCCGATGGATGTTGCGATCAAAAGTAGAAAGATGTAGTTAAGGATATCATCGCCCCCAAAGCATAGTCTAAAATGAAGACCATAGGAGCTAGAAGAGGTCATATGATGACAACATGGCTAAGAAAACATTTCTGCAAGACTACGTCTCTTCAAAGTTTGATACATTAGACGGGACTGGTGATCCAAAAGAACATATTGCTCATTTCAACCGTTTAGCACATTTTAAGACACAATGCATTGAGATTGCTCAACATAACATAAAACAATTCCTTAGCTTGCTTCGAAGGAAAGCTTTTTGCTAGTTTTTCAATCTAAAAGTGGGATCTATTAGGTATTAAGACACGTTGTTTGAGTTATTATGCTCTTGATTTCGTTTTTTAAGGAACGAAAGGAAGATTAATGGTGTAGTTAAAACTCGAGGAGTCGCTTGAGTTATGAAACAATTAAGTCTATTAGCAAGTCTTTCCTTAATGAAAGAAGTTAGAAAAATCTATACTAAATTGGGAAAAATATATATTTCAATAATTCGCATGGAAATGCACTTATGTTTAATTAATGCTAGAGGCCCTACTACTTTCGATGAACTCTTTCAATATACTATTGGAAAAATGGAAGAACCTAACCTGATTGAATGACATGTATATGTTATTGTTTCAAATAGAAGTCTGATACCTTCTAAACGTAACAAAGACAAAGAGAAGAAAGAAAGACATCGAAAGGATTTGCACTATGACATCAAAAAGAGTTCAAAGTCAAACGAGCCCTTTCATTTTATATAGGATATAAGCAATAATATGTTAAATTTACCAAAGTTAACTACCAACCCAAAGATGGAGATGATAAATGGTTCTGTTGTAATTGCAGGAAGAAAGTAATGTAACAATCCCTAAAGCTACAAGAAACCCCAGACTACAATAGCTGTTAGTCAAGATAAGAAATTTTTTCCTTACAGCGTGATTTGAATTTCTATACCTTCCGATCTTGCATTAGATGATAAAAAAAAGAAATGGAGATTTATTGTATAAAAGAATCAGTCCATAGGACTATTGATTTACTATAGATGTGAATCGATCAATTGCTATCTAAGAAGAGAAAATTAGTTCCTTTATCGTTTAAGGGCAACGGGATTCAATGTAGCGACTTGCCTAAATTTCATATTTCCCACATTGTTTGTCTATCAAAGCAACAATTATTTTCTTAAAATAATAGGAAGATTGTGAGCTAAGAGCACATTATCAAGACAGGACGAAAACAAAGATATGATCATCATTTTGGCCCTTTTCTTGTTTCTCTTTAAGGTTTATCCGGGGACTGCTACTCTAGGCCATCTAATTCCCTTCTTTCTTTTGATACTAATCTTGCTTTGAGAGAATCTCCTTCTTCTTCTTGTTTAGGGTTAGCAAATGATCCTCCGAATCCCAAAAATTGGTCAAGCAGGGGCTACTCTCTCAATTACATCGAACTCAATTACATCGATCCTCGACTCACCTCTCTATCTATAAAATCCCCTACCCAAAGGAGGGAAGAAGCTTCAAGATGAATAAGTCCTACATTCCCATATTCATTCTCCACAATCTACAATGGAATTTTTGGAATACACGAAAACATTTTAGGTAATGGTGTTTATTTGGGTAGACTAAGTAATGATTTTTAATTTTTGTATTATATGAATGTTTTAATTATTTGATTTATGTTTTATATTTATATATTTAGTTATTTGATTTTAGGGTACGATCGATTACCCTTACTAAATAGGCAGCTCACCCCTTACTACTAATTTTTTAGGAAATCAAGAGATTGCCGATAACTCTAATACGTGGACTGACAGAGTAAGATTTAAGTGGAGCCAGGGGATTAATTAAATAAAATTGTTCTATTATATATATTTTTAAATGTGACAGTTACAAGTAGTTATGTTTGTGTATAATACTTTTGTGACTGATGAACGTCTTTCTTTTAAAACTAATGATGATTTTAGAAATTAATGAAATATTTTGAGAACTATTTGGATATAAGAGTGTCACAATTATTGGTTAACATGTCTTCTGGTGGTGTTTCAAGTTAAGTTCAATAGCCTAAAACTTGAAATCTTGTAAGTTTGTTATTTGATTAATGAATTTACTTATCAATTGACTGATAATTTTTTTGTCTATATTAAAGAGTTTTTCACGTAAATTTGATGTTTTATGCACTTGTTCATCATTTATATTGTTTCGGATGCTTACATGTTATGTTGTTCATCATTTATATTGTTTGGGATGCCTTATGATTGAGTTGCTTAAAATTATTTGATTGTTTCTGTTAATCTTGTTGGTGATATTATTTAGAACCCCGCCTCATAGTGGTTTAATAAAGGAAGGTTGAAGTTTCTTCCAATTACTGAAGAATAAACCGGGAATTGATCTGAAGATTGAAGATTATGGAAATAAGGTTAACCTACTTAATCCTGGTGGGCATATAAAAGAAGCATTTAAGGTTGTTAAGAATATAAAGATCAAGTAGGACAGGATTGTGAATATCGTTTCGTACTGACCGATACGAAACAAAAGGTTGGTCGTATCGGATTTAAATACTGGTCGGTACCAGCCCATTTTGGATGGTACAAGTCAGTACCGGCCTATATTCAAAATATCAAGAGGTATCGAAAATTTTAAAAATTAGGACTTTTTTGTAAAATTTTTCAAAAAATTTTAAAATTTTCTTCCTTCTCTCTTACCCGGAACTATTTTATAAATTTAAAAATTATCCGAATCAGTACACAACATTAATTAATACCAGTACAATATTGTACTAAAATTAAATTTAATACGATATTCGTGACATTGAGTGTCTTGTGAAAAACTTTGCATGAACCTTGCATGGAACCGCAAGAACTTTGCCTGGAACTTGCGTACTTAGAATCCTAGAAATGTCTCCTCGTGAAATTTCTCGTTGATCGTTATTCGTTATCCTGCTAATTCAGGGCCGTGGGCCTATTTCGCTTCCTTCACAAATGCAGCAGCAGTGTAGCAAGGCGAGGACCATCCTTTATATAGCAGTAAAAATACTAAAATGTCCTTGCTTTTCTCTCTCTAAACGAATCCACACCACATGGGATGGAGCATATACCGCATGTATTGTATGTCGGTGAACAGAGAGTCTAAAAGCGAAATTTTAAAGAACTTTACAATGTACACCTATCATCAAAATTCAAGGACCAATTTGAACTTTTATCAATCCATCGTCCAGGTTGCACTAGACGAAAACACAGAAGCAATACAAGCTGTTTGGTAATGGATAAACAGAAATTTGCAGGGCCAGAGAAGAATCGGAACTAATCGTTAAACTATATTGCAAGTATACAGCATTCCAAACGTATAAAAGAAGAAGACAAACATTCTGTTTCTTAAACTTTTTTCCTCCAACGATTACACCAACCCAAATGGGGCCAAAACCAAAGCCTAATCGCTTCTCATAGCGTACATTCCTTTCCTTCCCTCTCTCCAAGACTTTCTTCCTTCGTAATCCTCTCCCTTCCACATTGTGAAATGGGAAGGGAGCACAACGGTTTGGAGATCAAGGTGCATCCGGTGGACCCACGACCACCGTCTGGGCCGACCTCTCAACACTGTCGGCTACAGCAACAAAATGGGCCTGTGGGTGACTTCAGGCCGTTCCGGCGGTGGAAACCATGGTTGGTGCCAACGTTTGTGGTGGCCAACATTGTTATGTTCATTGTAGTCATGTTCGAGAACAATTGTCCCAAGAACTCGGGTTCATGTGTTGGCAAGCTTCTTGGAAGATTCTCTTTTCAACCCATGAAGGAAAATCCACTTCTTGGTCCTTCCTCTGCTGCGTAAGGTTCTGTTCTCAAGAGGTTTTGCTGTTTGATGAACGTTGTTAGATATGAAGTTACTTTTGTTTCCTCTCGAATGTTATGGACTTCGTTTTTTCCTACAAGGTGGTTGGTGAATATATTTGTGGTTGTTTTCGTTTTTGGAGGAATGATTTAATTAAAATTTTCCTAATTTTTCCTGTTTTGCTAATAGAAGTTAGATGAAACTACTTCGATGATATTAGGGCGGGTAAGGTTGCTATCAGTTAATTAAATACTTGCCTAACTCCAAGATTGTTGTATATTCAGCCCTTTGATTTGCTATGTGAGTTTCCATTGTATGCAACTCTCAAATTGCAGGCTTTAAAGTTTGATTAGCTCTAAGACTAATGGATGCAGGCATCCAGCTGTTTGATTTGTTCCGGGTGAAAATCATACTTTTGTTTAAACCATATGTTGGTAAATGCTTATTTTCTTCAGATTAGTGAAGATGGGAGCGCTAGAAGTGGAAAAAGTGGTGCATCAACACCAAATTTGGCGGTTGTTTGCTTGCATTTGGTTGCATGCTGGAGTCTTCCATGTGCTTGCCAACATGTTGAGCCTTGTATTCATCGGAATTCGTCTCGAGCAAGAATTTGGATTCAGTATATTTCTAAACTTTTAGTCTTCTGTTTACTTTGTAACCATATAACATATATTTTATTATGAGGACTTTGTATCTGATTTTCCAACTCTGAGCTTTAACTTTTAGCTTATTTATGAGTGAATTGATATTATCATTGCTTTGTCTCTTGTCTTATTTGACTTGGATACTTTTTGAAGCCATTATAGGATCTTGATGCATACTATGAATCAAAGATTAGGACTGCTGTTGTTTAGATTCACTGACGGAATACCATAATATATTTATTTACTTATGTTGTGGTAACCTTTTATGTCACCACAATGCACCAGTTTAAGTTTTGAAAAGCAGCAACTGCATAAATTATTTCTCAGCTATTCACTAATAAAAGAAAACAGATTGACAAAATTTACTTGTTTGAAGGTTGAAGTCTTGTATAATTTAGTAAGGAATTTGTTTACTCTAGCACTTTACCTTAAATGAAAGGTGTTTATGCAGCATCATAATTTGGAAAAGAAAAAATTGGAAAAGAAATTTCTAAAACCTTACATGCCATCCTTATTGGAAACCTTAATACTCTGTTTCAAAGTTATAAACGCTTATTTGATATGTGCCTTGTCAGTTCGAATTGGATTGCTCTATGTCATATCTGGCTTTGGTGGGAGCTTGCTGTCTTCACTTTTTATCCGGATGAGTATCTCTGTTGGTGCATCTGGCGCTCTTTTTGGTTTACTAGGAGGCATGCTGTCAGAGCTCATTACGAATTGGACCATATATGAAAACAAGGTGTTTGACGTTTTTTCCACTTTTAAGTGGGAGTTTCCTAGAAAGCATTTGACATCTGAGGACTAAGCTACATGTAGTGCATTTAACACTTGCTTTTTTACATGCAGTTGGCAGCATTATTGACCCTTATCTTCATCATCATAATAAATTTAGCATTTGGTGTCCTCCCACACGTGGACAATTTTGCTCATATTGGAGGTTTTATTTCTGGCTTTCTTCTTGGATTTGTGTTCTTAATACGTCCACAGTTTGGCTGGGTCAACCAGAAAGCTTGTCCTCAAGGATATGTTGCACCTCAAGTTAATTCTAAACACAAACCATATCAGTACGTACTGTGGGCTGTCTCTCTTGCACTGTTGATTGCTGGGTAAGTTACTTAGAATTGACCCTTCATACTTGAACTTCTGGACATATTTGAACTTCTGGATGTGCTTGCCATGACATAAAGAGGTTACATTCTTGGTCTGTATGCTTATAGCTTAAATGAGGCATAATTAGGCCTCAGGGAAAAAGTTGATTAGAGTGAATTTCATATATAATCCTTGACCGTTAACACTAGTGGCTGAATGGTTAAAAAGATGCCAAAATGAATGATTCAGAGAAGGAATTGTTTTCTCGTGTTATTTTTCTGAGTGAATACCATGTTGCAAAATTGCATGTTTTTTAAGTTTCTCGCATCATTAGGTTCAGGCATTTATTACGATAAATTTTGTGTTAATTTTTCAGATTCACTGCTGGACTTGTCATGCTCGTTCGAGGGCATAATCTGAATGATAACTGTTCATGGTGTCATTATTTAAGCTGTGTCCCGACATCATTATGGAGCTGCAAGTCGCAGAATGTATCTTGTGAGGTAAATTGACAATTTCCACGACTTCTGTGTACTTTTTCACTTTCCTGTTGTATTATTGGAGAAATTTATCCTTCTATGTGGACAAGAGGAATGAAATGAACTTGGTACCAACCGATAATGGTCTCAGAAAACTCGGATTTGGGAAACACTTGTGCTATACTCGTGTTGGAGTTGGCTTTTTGTATGGAAAGTATTAAAGAACATGGCTGTTGGTATAGACGTATTGCTACTGACAGGAGTTTTTGTTTGCCTATTAATGTATTTCCAGTTCACTCAAATGGGAGCCAAACTGAATCTGACATGTTTGGACAGTCGAAAAAGTAACATATATTTCGACCAAGATACCAGTGCAGCCCATTTGCAACACTTATGTTCCCATCTCTGTAGTTGACTCGCCCGTACATGCAAAGAGATAGTAGGAGCGGAGCCATCTCTATTGTTCAACCAATTGATGTACATGACATGATTCAATTGTGACTCTCTTTAATAAACATTCTTCTCTAGTTGATATGTAATTCATTCCATTTTATTTTATTTTCTCAATCTCAAAGTGATATATGTTTGGATAGTATGGTTATGTATCCACCGAGCAATGAAGCGTAGGATACATGGTAAAGATGATGGTGTTCTGAATCAATTGGACTGTCCACTGCACCTTGAATATGATTTGGCTGTCGTGTGGCCCAGCCATCCCGAAGAATTATTTTATCATTCATACTCATCTGCCATTAGATTCCTGCAATTCTTTCTCTACATTAGATTGAACAAATTGTCGCTTTAGAATCTCTGTTTGACTTGGTATTTCACACGTCTAGTGTCCTTCCCAAGAGAAGATGTGGAAAGTTGAACTGGTGGTGGAGACAACGTTCTGCTTCAATTTGATACAGGATTCTCAGACCAAAGAATATCTACAGTTCCTGCGTAGGATTGTCAAAGTTCGTGTTTAATCTCTTGGTCTTTGCTAAGCGCCTTCTTGTTCTGGTCAATCTTAGAACCCTGTTGTAGGCTTGGGCTGCTTCACATCTACTTTCTGGTCAAAATATGGAACAATACGGCAAGGCAACAAGCATTCCAGAGTTTAGAAGTCCCAAAGAACGAAATTGAGGAGCGCTTTATCTACAATATGGCCATGGTATAAGAAACTCTCCTTGTGTTTTGTGTCATTGATAATGTTGTGATGATGAACAAACTACCTTCGAAGCCCACCTCAATGGGTTAATAGAATTCAGTAGACATTTTTCTAGTAAAATAATGACAGGGAGCCCTCTTTGTCTAATACCAGAACATCAATGGTAGCAAGTATCCACACCTTAGAGCCCTACGAATAGGCTCAATGTTTGTTGGGCCTCTTTTGACGAAGACTTCTAGCAAAATGCTTTAGAGCCCTACGAATAGGCTCATTTAAAGTAGTGTTCAATTTGTCGTAGGTACTTCATGTTCATCCGTACTTGAAGCATGGGAATAATAGTACAAACTTGTGGAGGAAAATGGCATCTCGATGTTAATTATAGAAAAAAATGGCTTCAAGTGCAAGCAAAGGCAAAGTCAAATTGTTGATAGTGTGGATGCAATAATTTGGGAAAGAGCCACGTTAGGTGAGGTTGGGTGGAATAAATTGGGTCGCATTTCATGGAGATCTCCAAGATGAATAGAGTATAATCATGAAGGTACAAATGATGGTAGGTTGGACCATCATCTATTGTCTCTTTGCATGCATGTGGTTGGTGCCTCCCTATTAATTATTTTCATTTCTGTCTTAGCACTTGTGTTTCTATATCCCTGAAAACTTCTCTCAGTTCTTCCATGTACCTTCTTATTTTTTGGAGGATCCCTTCCTTGCCTTTCGGGTAGTTAATTTGGTGGTTGTGGTAGTTGGTCTTTACTCTGACTTGGGAATATTATAAAGAACATCAAACTGTAGCTGTAAAGATTGAAAAAGGAAAACATGAGTATTTCTTAGTCGTTGTCGTCACTGTCATATCCTGAATTCTAGTATTGGAGCAGAGTCTAGAGGGGAGTTGATAGTACGCAGCATTACTCTTATAATACAGAAAAGCTGTTTCTGTACGAGTATTTCTGGTGAAAATTTTCCAACAGTGGAGTGCATGTGCGTTGGTTCCTATTTTTAACCAACAGGTTGATAAAGGGAATTCATGATATAGAACAAAAATCAAACCGAGCCATCATTGCTTATGGTTTTGTTATCATTTCTCCTGATTCTGTGTCTCTATTGTTGCTGATTCTACTTACCAAGTTAATAACTTTTTAGTTGATTCTACTTTGGATTTTAAACTCTGTGCCAATGCCAAATTAAGAAAGGTTAAAGAAAAATGGATTTCTCTTCTGGTTCAAAAGAACTTTAAAAGAGTGCAGCCTGCAGATTTAAGAAGAACTTGACATGAGAATGCAAAGAGCAGAACCTGAAGCAGTCATGGTTGACCTGTTATGTCAATTTTGAGCCATCACTTGTCTATTTCACTGACACACTTGTCTTCCCTTTTAGTCAAACTGGCTTTTAAAAGAGTCCCATGTCCTTGTCCATTTATTCCAAAGCGAACGACTAACCCAGAAAATCAGTTACTCCAGGTTGGCTTTTGTAGCCCAACACCTAAACACCTCCATAATTTCGGTCCCTTCATCATTCAAACTCCATACCCGATTTCTGGATTCTCGCCTTTCTTTCTACTTTAGAGTGATCACATAAATGACTATATAATTTATTCGCATGTCTCATGCCATGATTATTAGCTAGATAATATCATTATTCTTCCAAAACAAGCATTTCAATCCTTACGTTATGGGGCATAGGACATGGAACATGGCCCTTCAAATTTCGACAAAGCAGGTGATGTATCGAACATTGAATTTTTTAATGTTGCCAGCAACGGAAGGTCACATGGGGAGAGTGAAGGGTCCTGGGGAATAATAGAAAAGGATGGTGGTGGGGTTTTGAGAAGCAACCTTTAGTTGTCCTCTTCCCCAATTCCCTTCTGCCCACACGCAAATCCTTTCTTCATCAGTATTTCTCACGCTGTGACATAGCATGTGATATCATACCTCCTCTTTCGATGAGGATTTTGAGGGCTGTCTTGTAACCAATCCAAGGTTATATGCTTACCCATGTGATATCTTATATTCATATATCAACCCTCTACGCAAAGATAAACATGATACTTAATGTTGTCATGCTAGACAAAAGGAACCTTCACGAGGATAAACTAACTGATCAAGGAAGTCAGAGATCCAAGGCAACTTAAGACTGATTCAGTTACTTTGAACGACAATGATCAAACATCTTCGTTTAGATCACGTTCTTACGTTTATACGCAAGTCACATAATCTACAAAATTAGGGTCATGTTCAACATATGCGTAGGGTAAGCGACGATTGGTGTCCTGATCTGGGGACTTGTTTCAGGTACGTAGAGAGCTTCTAAAGCCCTCAAGAGGTGTGGCTTGATGGTTGAAAGCGAGACTTGACTTCGGTTAGGTCCCAGGTTCGATTTCATATTAGTCCCTCTTGTAAGAGCCTAAGGCAGTCAGAGTTTTACCTGTAGGTGGAGAACTAGTTAGGCCCTCAATGATGGGGTGCGCCCGCTTGACCTGCCTGTGAGGTGGTGTGTTAGTTAGGCCCTCGAAGAAGTGTGCCCGCTTGACCCGCCGACAGAGTTTCCTCGAATCCAAAAAAAAAAAAGCTTCTAAAGCACACGTTTTCTCACCGATTGAATTATAATCGCGAGTGGCTAAACTTAAAGGACCTTATCTCATCGTCATGTTCATATATTTTCTTATAACTTATGAAAATCATAAGAGTTGGTTTTAGTTTTTCATTTTCCTTTTTATTTAATATATATTATTGTAATTATTTAATAATAGTTAGTAATAAGAATTATAATTAATATAATTAAAATATTTAATTTATTTTAATAATTAACCTAAATATTTAAATTTTGTTTAAAAACATATTTCAAAATTGATAATTATTTATAAATATAAAATATATTTAAAATACATAAAATTTAAAATTTTCAAATGGTTATTTATGGATTTTTTTAATTTTCAAATATTAAATTATAAATAATAACACTAAATATTTTAATTATTTATTTAAATATTTGTTTTGATAAAATATATTAAATTTGATTAATAAATATTATACAAGAGATTAAAATTTTATTTATTTTATCTCTACATTTTTGTTATTTTCAGTAATATAAGTATAACTATATTGAAATTAATAACTATTTTTTTTGAAAAATGAATCAAAATCAAAAGTGAAAACAAACTACCCATAATATGAACTAAATATAAGTTTAATATTAAAATCTAATAGGATAATAAAAACAAGATAATGAATCAAATATATTTTTATTTTTGATTTTGTATTACAAATTTCAATCAAATATATTGTTATCATTTATTACGAACCTCGGCGAAATAAATTTATTTTTAACGTAAGGAAAATCATAAATCAAAACTTTAAAACTATAACAAAAAAAGCATAAATAAAATCAAATGGCTCTTACGTTTTCTTCTCTATAAGAACAATTAAGTAATACATCGATATTTTCTATAAGATATGGAAATCATATCAAAATAATCCTAAAACTACTATCCTTTTTCCAATATTGACAACCCTGAGAAAAATGAGATGGAAAGTGTGAAAGCTAATTAAATTATGGAGTTTTTCCCAAAGTTTGAACTCTTCTACTATTGATGGTTATGCCTGAATTAGACGCTGATGTCAATAGCTAAAGTAAAGAAATTAGCCTCTCTTTGATAAGTTATGTGATCAGCATACTTTATTTAAAAATATTATTAAAGATAGTCCAGTTCTCAAGCAGGCTCGTAAGAAACTTTATCTCCATATCAAATGCAAAGAGAAGAAAACTTGTGAGTGTCATAGCAAGAAGAAAACTCATCTTCATCAAATCTACCCTAGGAGAAAGATCCATAGGAAGAAAGACGTCTTCGGTTAGGGTTGAGGAGGACAAAATTCATTACTATTGGGTTTCAATCACAACTCCTAAAATGGAAATAAAAAAGTTAATTATTCTAAAAGATATAAATATGAGAAGAACAAAAATCAAACATGAAACATACATGAAAAACCCTCCAATGTAAGAAAAAAATCATGAGCCAAGTCAACAAATAAATCTACTAATTCAAATTAGAACTTACAAGAGTTTAAAGATTTTGAACTATTGATCCTTGCTCGAAACTATACCACAAAACAACTCCAAGTAATTCCTCCAAGTTTGAGTATTGAGTATAAGTTGATACCCCAAAATCAATAATACTCTCAATTTAATTTTGAAACAAGCACTCAAAAAATAACTTATTATTAAAACTACTCATTATAGAATGAGAAAGACTTCTCAAATCACTCTTACTCTCTTTATTTTCCTTTTTTAATGTTCTTTTTACTCATATCGATGAACTTATGTCTTGTAGGTGACTATTTCTCAACTAGATTTTAAGAAATCATGCATATACACGGTCTCAGTCAATCACATAGTCCATTTACATGATCGTTATACCTAGGATAGGGTGTGTCTATTTCAATACAATCGTATATGTCTTCAACTATTGTCATCTACCCGTACACATTTTTAGTTACCTACATCATGTTATGGCCATGTATGATAGGGACACGGGCGTGTTTGATCTTACATGACTATTTAGGTCATTATTTATTTTGTACACGTTCACAATCTTTACACATGACTCTGTAAGTCAAAGACACAAGCATATTGTACTTTACATGGTCGTATCTCTTAGGAGTGGCTTCAAATTAATCGTTATTTGTCATGACTTCACTTGTTCATTATTCCAACAATCCGTGAGAATGTCCAAGATCATTGAAACTCACTTTTGTCTCCAAAAAGAGTTGAACAGTCAACAATTTTCCCGTCTAGCCCATTCTAGAGGAGACTCGAATCATCTTAATGATTATTTGAGTCACTTTGAAGAGTTTATTACAAAGCTCATGTTTGCTCCGAGAACTACCTTTGTTAACATATCAACATGATTCTTATCTATGTGAATCTTCTTCAACTATAATCGTTGTTCCTTAATCATGGATCTCAACTAATGATACCTAACATTGATGTGCTTAGTACGAGAATAATATATAGCATTCTTGCTCAAATTTAGAATGCTTTGGCTGTCACAAAATACTACATAAGCATTTTACTTGACATCCAACTCTTGAAGAAACCATTTTAACTAAAGCATCTCCTTACCTATTTCCACGACAGTTATATACTCCAATTCAATTGTGGATAAAGCTACATACTTTTACAACTTGGATTGTTAAAAAAGGCTTCCTTACAAAATTAAACAAGTAGCCTGAAGTGAATTTCCTATTATCAAGATCTCCAATGATATTTGCATTTGTATAACCCTTTAGAATAAGCTCCCAACTACCGAAACGCAAGCTCCATTTAGAATTGCCTTGTAAGTAACTTAAGATTCATTTCACTGCTCCCCAATGAAGCTTCCCTGAATTGGACAATTTTCTACTCATCAACCCAATAGTCTGTGTTATATTCGGTCTTGTACATATGATTGCATACATCAAGAAAACAACAACAAATGAGTATGAAACAAAAGAAATACCATCTTTCTCCTTTTCAGTAAAAGGACATGCATTCTTACTCAATTTAAAGTGAGTATTAGTGATGTGCTAACTAGCTTGGCATGCTTCATATTGAACCTTTCTAACACTTGTTTAATATATCTCTTCTGTGTCAACCACATTTTTCTGTTTTCTTGTCCTACATTATTTCCATGCCTAAAGGCTATTTTACAATGCCCAAATCTTTTAAGTCAAAAGATTTGGACAAGTCCTTCTTCAATTTGCAAATTATCATAACATTTTATTTCACAATCAACATATCATCAATATACAAAAGAAGAATAATAGAGTTTCCACTCGTAAACTTTTTGAAATACACACAAGGATCGACAAAAGTTTGTTTATAACTATTTCCTATCATAAACAAATCAAACTTTCGATATCACTAGCTTGGTTCCTGTTTCAATCCATACAAGTTGTTCTTCAATTTGCAAGCTTAATTCTCCTTGCTTTGAACATTAAATCATTTTGGTTGCTCCATATATATCTCCTTTTCTAAATCTCTATGCAAGAAGGAAGTTTTCACATCCAGTTGTTCAAGTTTAAGTTCTAAGTTGGCAATTAGACCTAACACGGTTTGTATTGACGTCATCTTGACTATTGGTGAGGAAATTTCATCAAAGTTTATGCCTTTCTTTCTATTGAATCCCTTTACTACTACTCTTACCTTAAGCTTATTGGTGAGGAAATTTCATCAGAGTTTATGCCTTTCTTTCTATTGAATCCCTTTACCACTACTCTTACCTTATGCTTCATCAGCTTGTCACCATTTTTCTTTATCTTGAATATCCATTTATTCTTTAATGTCTTCTTGCCCTTTGGAAGTTTCATTAGCTTATAAGTTTCATTTTTCTCTACGGAATTTATTTCCTCTTATATAATTGTGAACCAGAGATCTTTATCTTCATATGACTCTACTCTTGTACATCTTCAAGCTCTCTTTTAGTATATTATCTCTTGTGTATATATATTTTCGAGCGGGGGCATTATGCCTATTTTATTTTATCATATTATTCAATCACTTTCACTGCAATAATGAAATCTGGATTTCTCTTGTTCCATATGGGTGTGAGTGACTAGATTCCATCCATATAAGGACTCCCCTTTCTACCGGATTCATGGAATACAAAACATAAGAGCTAAGAGGCGAGGCCTAGTGGGATGAAATTATTGATTTATTTTGTGAAAAAAAATATTGTGGTAAAAATGAAAAATGGATTTTCATCTGATTTAAAAAAGACGAAAATCTATATAAATCAAATGGATTTAGAATGAACTCCTTGGTAAATCAATTGCAATATATATATATATATGATAAGAAAATAAATTGAATACTAGATATATGTGAAAAACTCTTCAGTATAGAGGAAAAAAATCACAGGTCAAACTGACAAGCAAATCCACTAATTTAAATAGGAACTTATAAGAGTTTAAAGATTCTAAGCTATTATTCTTAAAACTATGCCACAAAATAGCTACAAGTAGTCTCACCAAGTTTTAATATTGAGTCCAAGTCAATACCCAAAATCAACAATACTTTCAATTTAATTATGAAAGAAACACTCAAAAGACAACTTGTTTCCAAAACTATCAATTATAGAATGAGAAGCACTTCCCAGTTCACTCTCGCTCTCTTTCTTTTCCTTTTTCGATATTCTTTTCACTCATATCGATAAATCTCATGATATCAATGTTACGAATACCGTACCGGGTTCCGTACCGGATTGGGCTCTGGAACGGAATTGTACCGGTACCGGTCGGTACCGGGTACCGTTTCGGGATATTTTTGAAATTTATAAAATAGTCCCTAAACTTTTTAAATTTGCAAAATAGTCCATATTGATATATTATACAGCTGTACTGTAT
>JAOQMR010000008.1:29374789-29398892 GCA_027563865.1 Erythroxylum pelleterianum | reverse complement strand
AAGGAAGCATTAAATGTCTTTAAATGCTTAAAAGACAAATGGCAATACAAGATAAAGAGGATGATGGTCGTGAGATACCAAAGAGTTTTTAAGAAGTTAAAAGACTAAGGTTTCAAAAAGTATCATCCGAAGCTTCATCCTCATCTCCATCGTCTACTTCATCTTCTCCTCTCCTTCATTTTGTGCTCTTCAAGAATCAAGGTAAGAGCTAGCACTCTCTCCTTTATTCAAGCTATATCCGAACCAAAGAGTTTGATTCGGTTAGATTCTCTGACCTCTGCGTGGATACTGTTAGAGACTGTCTCCTTTGGTCGTTGCGGTTTGAGTCTTTGTATAGACACATAGATCCTGGACTTTGGGAAGGTCTCGGAACAATTTTTTTTGTTTTCCGTACCGTGTGTATGTGAAAAATGCACCGGAATTTTTCTACAGTGGTATCAGAGCCACTTGTGTCGTATATAAAGAAGAAATCATAATAAGGTTGATGCTGCCTATTGGTTGTGACGATTGTGCATGCTGAATGTTTTGAATTAGAAATCAGTGTAGAAATCTTTTTTTCGAAATTTTCTTGCCCAGATTTGCTTATGAGATGTTTCTGAATATGTCTACGGAAGGAAAAAATGTATAAATGTGATTTGATATGGTTTTGCTAATTTATTCCCTAATGTTCTGGTTGCTGTGTTTGTGCACATTCAATGAACAGGCATGCTTGTAAATTCGAGAATAAATTATAGAAAAATTGTTTTTGGGATTTTGTTTCACCAACATGTCTCTAAGATGTTTATAAATGTCTATGAAGATGGAAAAATATTTTCGAGGTGATTGAATATTTATTTGAGAATTTCTTGTGTGCTGCTGGGAATGTCTGTGTTGAGGAACACATATTATGGATTGGATTGGTTGCTAAGGTTGGTTGAGTTTTTCTTGGAAATAAATTCTAAAACCATTCATGGAATATGTTGTGAATATTTTGTAGCCTCTGTAATTTTCTCAGCATTTATTGAAATTGTTTCAATGATTTTTTCAAGCAAAAGACAGAACTTGGCAGTTTTGAGAAAGCCCAATAGCCTAAAAATTGATATGATTTTTCCTTTAGATAAGCCCACTTGAGCTTTATTATCCTTTCTTTTTGTGCTAACCACATTATATGCTTTAAACGTAATTAAATGTCCTACCTAAGCCTTAAAGCTAGTAAAGTATTTGTTGATTGTTGATGATTGTGGATGCATAAAAGTATAAGTGTGAGGATTTGCATACATGCAGGTTGATTATAATTTATGGAATTCTATTTTATGTCATATCAATGAATTCCATTATTGTTGTAGCTTATCTCCATTTTTGATGAATAAAATAAAAAAGAAAAAAGAAAAAGAAAAGAAAGGAAAGGAAAGAAAAATATGTTTAAATAAAAGTATCAAGGAGGAAATGCATTTGTTTTGTAAAGTTATTCATGATTAGTTCTTTCTCCTAAAGGTATATGGAATGAGTGATTTGAGTATGATGCATATAAGGAAGATGTTGTTTTGAAGGATCACCACTGATGGTTATAATGTATTATATATCATAAATTTTTATGAGAGATCCCTCCTAACTGCTTATGTTTCATGACAGTTGTGGTGTGAGAGCTTGAATCTGAACTATGAAATATAGTTTTGCATTCATCATAGCTGATGGTACCCAGTTTCGAGTGAATGTTGCCTCAGCCCAATCTTGAGTATTGCTTATGGTGTAGATCTGACCAACTCCTTCTCTGCTGGCTATTATCAACTGTAGATGATGACATCGTTAGCCTTGTTACTCAAGCTTAATCTTCTGTTGAAGTTTGGGTTACTCTTGAGATGCTATTTGCTCAAACCAGCATGGTTAAAGTCCTACAATTAAAAGAGCAGCTATCATCTATCAAAAAGGGATCTGACACTATCAGTGTATATATGCAGAAAATAAAAATTATTAGTGACTCCCTCCTTTTGGTTGGTCATCCAGTCTCTGAATCTGAGCTAATTCTCAGTGCTCTTGCTGGTTTAGGACAAGATTATGATCCTATTGTGTGTCTATTATCGAATACTATGGCATTTTCCTCCTTACAGGATGTCCAAAGCTCTCTTCTTATGCATGCCATTTCATTCGTTTGCACAAACAATTTGCTCTCAAGACTCTTAGTTCTTTCAACTACTTTCTTGGTTTCGAAGTCCTTAGAAATTCTACATGTTTATATCTCTCACAACAAAAACATAATCATGATCTCCTACAAAGGGCCAATATGCATACCTGTAAGCCGTGTTCCACTCCTGTCTCTTCTGGCCAAAAGCTCTCTGCCTTTGATGGTGATCCCATTGCAAATCCTTCAGATTATCGCAGCCTTGTTGGTGGTCTTCAGTATCTATGCCACAATCGTCCTGATATCTGTTTCATTGTTAACAAATTAAGTCAAATTTTGACTAATCCACTTCAACTGCACAGGGTTGTTTTAAAGAGGGTTCTTCAATACTTACGAGGTACTGCTGAAACACAACTTCTTTTCGTTCTTCTTCGTCCCCTTTGCAGATCCATGCCTTTTCTGACTCTGACTGGGCTAGCTCTGTTGATGGTTGAAAATCCACCTCCGAAGGATATGTTTTTCTTGGTGGAAACCTCATCCATTGGAGCTCCAAAAAGCAACCAGTTGTCGCTTGTTCCAGTACCGAAGCGGAATATCGAGCTCTTTCGATCCTCTCGAATGAGATCATTTGGCTTTTATCCTTTCTCTCCGAATTAGGGTTTACATCCTCTCATCGTCTAATCATCTGGTGCGACAACAATGGAGCTCGAGCTTTGTCGCAAAATGTTGTGTATCACGCTCGAACGAAGCACATTGAAATTGATGTGCATTTTATCTGTGAACGAGTTGCTGATGGAATCCTAGAGATCAACGATGTTAGCTCTACAGACCAACTCGCGGATCTCTTCACTAAACCTATGACTATCTATCGACACTTCGTCTTATGTGGCAAACTCAATCTTCATAGCCCACGAAGCTTGCGATTGAGGGGGCATGTAAAGGACCATTCCACGTAACTCTCTTCAACAAATAAATCCCACAGTCCATCTCACACACAATCAGCCCATAGAGATAAAAGCCCATCAGCTGAGCAATAACAAATATTCTAGAAGGGACATCCATTACAATATCTGTATATTCTTTCTGTTGTAACGGTAAGATTTTTCCAGCTGTAGTTTTGTTACAAAAAATGTATATAAAGACTCACTCGGTAGTACACGATAATGTGAGAAATAAGATGTTATTCATAAAAATTGTAAAATCTTTCGTCTACCATCTTATCAGAGTTTAGTCAGTCGAAAAGGTCTTACTCCCCAAGAAATCGTGATAGACGTGTAGATCGTACTCCGTGGTGCCTTGAGCCCTGACAACGTCTGGCAACAACATGTCATGTCCGAGAGCTTGCAGAAGTCACTATATAGTGCCTCACGTGCTTCTTTTAGCTGTATAACCTCCCACTTTTTCTCCTCTTTGAGGATTGCTAGGGTGCTAGTCAGTCTGTTATTGTCCATAGAAAGTTGACCTTGGTCTAAGCAGACGATTCTATCTTTGTAGCAGCGGATTCAGTGGAAACAAGCTAGCAAGGACCTCAAAGCCCTTATAAACACAAGGATATAATGCTCAAGTAGACGTAGTGTTGATAGCAAATTGATAAAGGAAACCACTTATTGTGCTTTACAGAGGTGAAAATGCACTCCTGCGTCACTTTGTTCAAGTACTTATGGTTTCCATTATACAAAATCAATCACCTTCACGTCCCCAACTGTGGGAAGAATACTTGGATCTTAATCCTCGACCCTTTAACCTACTATGTTGAGCGATCATGCTTACAGAGTCAATGCTGCCTCATCTGTCACTTCCATAGGAAAAATGTACTCTACCGACCCACTAGGTTAACCTCCTAGTTTATGAGGGTCTCCCTCCTCTTTCTTGAAGGAGCAGCGCTTGCTAGTTGCTACACTTAATTCACCTCGTTCATAAGCTCGAGCAGATTTATATCTATTCCCATAAAAGATCGACAAGTTGAATTGTTAGAAACCTGAAAGAAACGCAATTAGTAGAAGGAAACAGCATACGTGTCTCTCTGTCAAAAACGTCAGCCTCAATTAAGTTTCCTCATCTAATATGGCATCCTTAGGTGTAACGGAAGAGACTTTTTTCAATAGAATATTTGATTTCTCATCGAACACTACGCGACTCTTATTACAAAACTAAAATAAGGGCTTATATACCCCTGTAAATATTTGAACCTCTAGCGACTTGTCCACTGGCCTGAGAACTAGCCTGAGAAAACATGAACTTCTCCATTTATGCATATCATAAGGATATATATACCAAGAGTACCATTTTAGGCTTGGAGTTTAGGCTATATCACCTAAGAGACTTCCCTGCAAGCTTTAGTTGCTTTATGTATCTCAAGGAGGCCACTAATGACTTCATATCACATAGATGAAGGATACTTTTTTGGTGGCAGGCATCTGTGACCTACTATACCGATCATGGGAGGTGCAAATGTAGCATGTGAATGGTGAGGAAACTAATGTGCAGAACGTCTCGCCTCTACTACAGAGTTGTCCAATCTAAGCCTTCATTTGCTTAACGAGCCTCCGATGATAATTATGGACTTACTGCATCGGACCAGCATGGCACCCAATCCCAGAGAACCTTGCGTTAGCTAGGAGTTTTGTTCTTTATTTTCTTTCCTTTGTAGAAAAAAAAGCTATAATTCCGCACATGTAAGAATGCAGCTTGTTTAGGCATATCTCCTTCATAATTCTATACATAACGTTGTAAAATGACAACCTTGTTCCATTCTTAAAGCTCTCATAATAGTCACTGCTCTCACTAGGCTTAGGACACCGTGCCCGTATAGACTCCAATGGTCGTTGAACCCTGACATGATGGGGTGACGTTGTATTTGACCAACATATCTTCATAGTCAAGTCCAAGTCTAAGCTTGTAAACCTCATACCTATAGTATTGACCCTAGGACAAAGGCCAATCGTCCACACGCCTTACCCCCCAAAGGTTCTTTCCTAATATCAATAGAGTAGCCTAGCCCTACCCGCACGGGTTGCCTGAGTGGTAAATTAACAGGGTAAGTTGGTCCAAGGTCCTAGGTTCGACTCTTGGAAACGGGAGGAGAAGACCGCTCTGTTAGGTGACTACTCAAGATCAGACCGTGATTCAATCCTCCAGCGGTAGTCGAGGCTGCGATTGAGAGCCCTTGGAGTTGGAGATCAACCTTTTGGTCCAAGAGTAGCCTAGCCCTTATATCTAGGCCTATAAGTAGACCTTAAGGAACTAGTAAACCTGCTACCCTAGTCACTGCCACTATGGTGAGATATGTACTACCTTCTGTTCTTAATGGAAAAGACGTATGAGCAGATTGTGGAATAAGAGTTGTCTTTAGATTTTAGAGTGCACTTTTAAGCCATTAGTAGGTTAGAGATTGCAGGTTGCAGGTTGACTCGCGTAATCTACGGGTTTATATTGGCGAAGATTCAAAAGCTACAAAGAATTCATGACAATGGAAATCTTCAAGTACATGTAGAAATAAACAATGGGTACTGGGTAGCTCAATTGGTCATTGAAAGGCCAAGTTGAGATTAAGGTCTCAGTTCGAGTTTTGACAATAATAATGTGAGAGTTTATCCAATGCGGTGATTACCAACATTGGACTACCCTTTTGAAAACCTGGCTACGAAACTTTTATCTCTCACCCAAATTTAATGCACGATAACCTGTTGATAGGGCATCAAGCGTCAGACCTGATGTTTGGTTCTGATATTGGGCGCCAAGTTGATAGCTAAAATCATATCAGCCTTAACTCAGCCACAGGACTTCTTTAGGACCTACAAGGGAAAATGATACACAATAAACAAATACATAGCCCATAACCTAAAGGATGAACAACGCATGCCACTGATTTTTTGGATTCCCTTAATAGAAATGGGACCAAAATTTTAAATTTACGCAATAGAATTGCCATTCTACCATATTAAGTGAAGTTTAGATAAAAATCCTAAAAAAGAGATAGGAAAAATCTTAAAGAAAGGCACTCGAAGTCCAAACCAAAAACTTTAGTCCAAAGATCTAAAAATAAAAATGGGTAAGGTATTATCTCAATATTATGAATACCGTATCAGCCTTAGTACTAGTTAGATTATGGTATTATATTATAACGGTGCCTGTCAATATTAGATACCATTTTGGACAATTTTTTAAACTTATAAAATAATCCATGTATTTTTAAAAAAATTACAAAATAACTCATTAGTATGTAGTATTGTATAATTTATAATTTTACATCAACTCTGTCTCTAAAAATCATAATATTAAAATATTAAATAATAACAATTTATTTATTTTATTAACAATAATTTTCAGATATTTAACATATAAATAATAACTGCAATTAATATGAGAAAAGTCAATCATCATACAAATTTAAAATTAAGAACAATACAAAATATTTAAAATATTACAATTTCATCATACAGGAAATAATAATTATATCAAATAAAAAGAATAATAAATATCCTTAACTTTCTAACTATTACAATTTACAATAAAAGTCCTGATGAATAAATAACCAAGTAGAATTGAAATATGAAATAAAAACATTTACAATTACATTGTAGATATAGAATTTAACTTATACATCAAATATAAGTAAAATTAAAAGAAGAGGATGAACAAAAACTTAGAACTTTATTCAATCGTCTAAGGGGATACTCGTTATAACTGCATTAGCCTCAATTATCACTTAGTACAAAATCTTCATCATTGAGAGGATCCTCATCATCATCATCATTTAAATTCAATACACCAAATAATGTGTCAATGCTTTCCTATCAAGATTATCTTCCAAGTCGCTCACATCTACCAAACCAAGTTCCTCAGAAATCTAATATGCCAAAAGTTCAATGTTATCAATACAAATTGAATCTAATGAACTACTTGTTCTATTAAGAGTCCTAGTAAATAATAAAATTTAATTATTAAAGATTATAATAAATTATATATAAATTAATAATGATAATAACATACATTTCCGAAAGCTTTAAATTGTAACGAACGAAGACCGAGTCATTCAATCTCTTATGCTCTAATCTATTTCTTTTATTGGAATGGATGAATTCAAATGTGCCTCGGTTTCGAATTGATCCCACCAAGAAACAGTAAGTAGTAAGATAATAAAAGTAGCGTTATAGACAACATAAAAAGATAATTAATTTTTAACAAGAAAAAGGAAAAAGGCTAATACTTGGAGAAAGTTTTGCTCTTTGTCAAATAGCAATTGACATCCCAAAATCCCTAGAAAACTGCTTATAGCGTTCCATTTGTGATCTCAGGAGATCTTGCATTATCTCATGGGTAACAACTGTTGTAATAGTTAATATTGTTCCTTTATTAACTTCAACTTTCTTTGTAAAATCTTGTCTGAAATAGACACTAGGATTAAAAAATGTCTCAGCTGCAAACAATAGAGATAAAGTTGCCTTTTCTATTTATCATTGATGATTGTAAGATAAGATGTGTACAAAGAAGGCATATTTTTTCATATTGGCCTTAATTGCTTCTTTAGCCCTCTCTATGGCATAAAAAAACCCATTGTTACCTTTTTAGCCTACCAGCCAAACTAAGTACCCTCACCAAAGGCTTACAAACTCATATAAAAAATTTACATTTGGACCAAAATTCAATATTTTCAAATATAATTCTGGAAACCTCCAATCTAGTATTAGACCTAATATGTTGAGATGCAACCTACTTATCACTTGTAAATATCTGTCTCATTTCTTTCTTCATCATAACAAAACATTGAAGTGATGAGAAATTCGTTGTAAATATTGTCACAGCAAGAGGACATAAATTACTACCATTGATAAAATTCTTTCTCATTAAATTCAAAATCCATGCACAATTATAAATGAACTTGGTCACGTTTTGGCTTTGTGCATAGTCTTATCAATAATAGGAAAATACCTAGTATTTCTTATATTTGCTAGCATTAAATCGATGTAATGTGTAACATAAGGAGTCCCGAAAAAAGAATTATACTTGTTTTGCAACCTTCTTCTTGCTATTTTATAAGTAAATCAATGTCAGTAATGAACTAAATAATATTTTTTGGCCCTACTTCATTCACAACTTCATCGAATATCTCAAGTAAAGTATCAATATTCCTAACAAGGCCAAATGCATCAATAGACTTCAAAAATACTAAGCCCTTTGCAGAATAAACCAGAAAATTAATAATACGCTCATGTCTCCTATCTATCAAACCGTCACACATGATTGAACACCCATAAGTAGCCTAATTTATTCTTCTTTCTTCCAAATAACTTTTAATTTCATAAACGAAGCAACTTAAAAGTTTACCTTTGTAGTCATCAATAGAAGTTATAGCATCCTTCATAGGCTGATAATAGTAAGATTGAGAAGCATTGAATGCTGCACCTGCATCATACAACCATCTAACCATTGTCATTTCTACAATGTGAGTCGCATCTCTTGATTGCATAGCACTACGAATTGAAGGCTCTAGAAATTATTTGTGGTGCAAAAAAATTTATAATCTGCCTTCTTTTTTTAACATTGGGTCTCGGTGTAACATTCACTTCTTGAAGGACCACTACCACTACCACTATCACCTTCAACATTTCCACTATCACAATGAAAATTAGCAAATGAATTTCCACTACCAATTTCATAATTCAATCTCTCCCTTCTATTTTCTCTTGTTGATTTCATTTGCCGCTTCACATCATAACTTACTTTTTTAGGGTTCCGCATCACTTTTAACCCTAGCTAAATGCTTATTTAATCGAATGATTCCTGCACCCTTTAGATGCTCATTACAGAATAAGCAAATAATACGGTTCTTCATATCGAAGACTAATGCAACATGAGCATAAGCTAGATCATTGTATCTTCCTGAGCGGTTTGATCAGAAGTACTTGAACTTCCTTTCATTTATCTGTAAAAATAAATGAAGACATATATCAAAATAAAGAACATATAATTTTATTACAGAATACACATATCCATCTTATATAATATAACTCATTTTCTACGATTACATCATACACAATTAAATTTCATCAAACACAATTCAATTTTATCCAACACAATTCATCAATAAGTCAAAAACCAACAATTCAACTATTCAACAAATACAATTACACAATACGCATGTGCATTTTTTATAATATAACTCATTTTGTATGATTATATAATACACAATTCAATTTAATCAAACATAATTCACCAATAACTCAAAAATCAACAATTCAAGTATTCAACATATTGACCATCAAAACATGAAAAAGTTGGCTATACAAAACTTTTAGAGTCCCATATAAAGAGAATTTTTTTCTTATATCTTAGTTTTTAAATATTTTCTATTACTTGTATAAGTACCATTATAACATTATTACTATTAAAAGTATGAGTTAAAACAATATCTATTTTAATACGAATAACTAAAACTTGAACAAGGACGAGGACAGATTTGTTGTAATAAGAAAATTTCAATTGGACTACTTTTTCTTTTTATTCCAATGGTAAATAAAACAGTATATGAATTAACCTATATAATATCTATGCATTAGGCTTATTAAAATACATGATTTTGTCAAAATTAAGAAAATAGAGAGAATCATCTTTCCATTTTATCCTTGAATAATATTTAGTATATTAATTTAATTTAGGTAAAAAATCTATCAACCACTCTTCTGCAAATACATACCATATGTTCATGTGTAGAGATTGTAACAACTACCTTGAAGCTTTAAGTGTAATATCCTAGTTCGATTATTGTACTGTGTAATGGGTTGTACAAGCATTTTATAGAGCACGCTCTATTTATAGTATACTAGAGTAATTTAAGCGTTTAAATGTATTATTGAGATTATAACGAAGATCACGGATAAACTGGAGACGATTCTGGACTTGACTGGAAATTTCTCAAATTTTTTTTGAAAACTTTGAAAAGTTACGAAATGAATCCGAACGAGTTTTAAAGCCCCGAAATGTTCTTTGTAGATTTAGGTTATACTTTTGAATGAAATTCGGATGATTTCAGTGACATTTAGTGATTTATGGGTTCAATCTGAAAATTCATCCGGGTAATCAAAAAGTTACTGAATAATTTCAAAATATGATGAAAAGCTCCAAAATTAGGATTGGAGTGTATAGGAACTGAAACGGGTCAAAATAGAAGTTGTCTGAATAGAATTCGGGTAATCCGAAATTATTGGACTGAAATGTTCTTTTTGGAAAATAATGGGTATTAATGATTTTGAATCTATTCAAAATTTTTGGGGCACCTAATTACTAAGTATTGATCCTAATTAAGTATCCGATAGTCAATTTGATGGTGAGATAACTATAGAATATTTTCGGGATTTAATATTCTATAGCTGTAGTAATCCATGAAATGGTGAATTGGTCTTTTTACATAAATGGAGTTAATTAATAAATTTTAAATGACTTACATTTATTGAACAATGATACATTTATTGAACAATTACAAGACTCCATATGGTTTAAGAAACTTTAAATTAGATGATGACGTCTCATTTAAGATGTTTAGTAAGAAAATGACATGTGTAATGTATTAAAGTAGTATAAAAAGGCAAAAAAGGACAAAATTTGGTTCGTTTGAAAGGAGGATTCATGAGAACCAAAAAGAAAGGAAGAAAAAGAAGAAAGAAAGAGGTAGGATTGGGCCAAGGAGAAGAGGAAGAAGAAAGGTGTCATTTTTGGTGGATTTGGAGTAGAAATTGAAGAAATCTTGACCTAGGATTGGTGTTCACTAATTTCCTAAAAGATTGGAGGAAAAAGTGATAAATTTCCTAGCTTAAATTTCTAATTTTTATGGGTTTTCTTGAGTGAGATAGCTTTGTTTAAGATCAATGTTGTCTTGGTATTACTTTGATGTTTCTTTGTACGAAATTAGTTGAATATGATAAGAGAGGAATGTGTAGTAGGATTCTATCTTATATTAACTGGAACTAGTCCTAATGTTTTGGCCATAACTTGGCCTAAAGACCTCCAAATTGAGTGATTGCAATTGGAGCTAAAACCTGAGACATAGTACTAAAACTCTCTAGAAGAGACCTAGACCTAATTTTGGATGAATGATATTGCAATTTGAGATCGCAAGTAGTAACCTGATACTACCCCTATATTGAAACAACATGTGACATTTGGTATATTTTTTCATGATTTAGAAGTTGAAAGGACATGATTTTCGATGATATAAAAACTAGAGACGTAGGGGAACAAATGTCTAGAAGATCTCAAAACCTAATTTGAATGTTTACTATATGAAAATTAAGGAACAAGTGGAGGTATGGATTTTGGACATGGGACATAACCGTGACTCATCATGCATGATTGTGATATGGTGAATTAAATTGGGTGAGATTGTGTTTTGAAGGAATTGGTAAGTTGGAATGGATAAAATATGGTATTTAAGTGACTTTTGAAGTTAGATTTAAAAATGGAGAATGATAGCTTTCAATAGTAAATGGAAATATGATTAGTATATGTGTTACGCTATTAAATACTAAGCTCGACTTTGATTAAACCAAATTTATAGTTTTAATGCCTTATTTCCTAATTTGGAAATAAATGCCCAAACAAAATACATTTTGTATAGGTAAAGGAGAGGCACCGAACGTGTGAGTGTGCTTGGAAATAAGTTTGGAAAACTGTGAGTATATTTTAACTGTTTTATACGACCTAATTCTTTACAAAAGAATCGATGATATGTGAGTGTATTTTATTTGTTTTATATAACTAAATTCTCAAATGAAAACCATTTGATCATGAAATGAATATTTATGTTAAGTTTTGTGCAAATGATATTTTACAAGTGAATATTGCTAGTATAAGATTTTGCTTTAGCAATATATTTTAACTTGAAAGTTAACTTTTATATGATTGGGAATTGCTTTTGCTTATGGTACACCACTAGGCTTTATACATGTTATTATACCGGTATATTTATGACAGTTAACGTATTACAGTTAAGCGATGTAGAATCAGCTTCATAAATAATGGTTAACCAGTCACGAGTAAGCGATGTAAAACTAGCTCCGTGACTTGTTACGGGTAAGGTATGCAGAACTAGCTCCGTAACTACTGGTCTATAGCGAATAACCTATTACGGGTAAGCGATGCAGAACCAACTCCGTAAATAGTGGTTAACTAGTCGCAGGTAAGCGATGCAGAACCAGTTTTGTGACTTTATGCCTAGTATACCGTATGGTAAAGCAACTAGTGGTGGGCTATGTTGAGTAAGAAAATTCATGACAATAATAATGCCACCACTATTTATATTAAAAGTGATTTTGAGAGGTATCATGTGGTACCAATGCTAGTAGTTAGCCTAGTTTTCAATATTAAAGTTTCAGAAAACTTGTTGCCATCACTGTTTATTGATTAAGGAAAATAGGAAATGGAAACTTTTATATGATGAGTTTAATTTCGAAAGGCGTTTCAAAATAGTTTTTCAAAAAAATGAAATTGTGTTTTATGAAATGTCATGTTACTACCAGATTTGATGATGCACGAACAAATTGTTATGAAAAATATTTTACCATGAGCTTTATGATTGTATGGAATATTGCAATTATATTGTTATAGAAAGTTCAATTTTCTTGTAAACTGATTACACTCACTGAGCTCGTCTAGCTCACCCCTTACTTTTATGTTTTTAAACAAACCACCTCAGGTATGGTTACGGGTGCTACGGTAATTGGGACTCCACCTTAAAATTAGTTTTACTATTGGGTGTTGTTATGCTTGTGTCATTTTGCTTTGTACATTTTTGTAAAGAATGGATGTCTAATAAAGTTTTTAAATGAAATGCATGAATATGTTTTAGCTTTTAAACGTTTATTGTAGTGACTGTTGAGAATTATTTGTTTAGGTTGCTTGTGAGTGGACTTAAAGTCCAAAATTTGTAGTTGAGAAATTGGTGTGAATATAGAAGTGTGTTCAAATTTAACAGGGCTTTTAAAAATTTTGGGAATGTTAAAATGCAATTATTATGCTGCCGAAATTTTCAATAAAATGATAGGGAAAAAAGTTCCCACTATCTTTCATGCTTTTAATTATTAAAGTATAAAAGGTTTTAAATAGTCGAATGACTTGGCTTTGTGGGAACCCTTCAATCGAGTTAGATATTAATTGGAGGGCTACAGTGGGGTCGTCGGGGGGTCTCCACTCAAGTTCCAGAAGGGAAATCCTGAGATAGGTCCTTTCAGGTGGTATCAAAGCCTGTTTTGAAATAGGGTTGTCTCTATACTTGTTATGATTCCATAATGCATTTTATGAGTAGAAAAAACAATTGAAAACAAACTAAAAAAGAATCACAAAGTCAATTTGCTTCGGTGGGTCGAGTTGGGTTTTTGGGTCTGGTCGGGTGAAAAACTAGATCTGAAAAATCTGGTTTTAAATCTGGGTCGGCAGCGATGGTGGTGGACTGTGGAGTTGTAGACTTATGGAGGAGAGCAATTGAGTAGTTGGTGGAGAGGAGGGAGAGGTGGTGAGCAATAGGTGGAGGGAGGAGGCTTAGGCGGGGACGTGCGGTGGACAGGTGTCGCGTTGGTGGCTGGAGGTTGACGGTCACAATGAGAGTGACGAGCGAGAAGAACGATGGTGAGTGAGAGGGAGAGAAAAACACAAGAGTGAGAGTGAGAATTAAGAGAGTGCAATTGTTGGTAGGGGATTGTTAAACTTTTTTTTTTTTGGGCATGAGGAAGAGGAAGATGCAAGAGAGGCATAAGCTACAGCCTGAGAAAAGTCCATTAAATTTTGAGAGAATTCGTGAGTAGAAGGAGTAAAAAAATGGAGTTAGTAGAAAAGACAAATATTGTTTAAAGTCTAAATTTTAAAGTGGAGAATGGAGCAAAATGTGAAGAATTTATATCAAAAAAAGAAAAATCTAGGGGAGTAGTAGAAATTTGAAATTCAAATGAAATAGATATTTTAACTTCTATAACATATGAGGAATTGGGAATCATAAACACATGAGCATCTTATTAGAATCTTTGCACCCAATGCTCCTTCTCAATTAAGGATTCTTTCTAATTTAGGGCTACACGGAGATCCTTCTATAGATACTTCTAGGCATCTTTTTCCAACTGGATTCTCTTTGATTCCTAAACTTTCCAAAACTATTTTTCCATATCTGAGAATTTAACTATTGGTCTTATACCCATTTATAGAAGGCTAGGAAGTCTTCATCAACATATATTTGGTATTCGGTCAAATATATATAAAAGAAATTATTCTTAAGCTAAAAGAAATATAACCCAGAAGGCCCATAAGTGAAAGGAGCCTAAAATATAAAAGCCTAGTAAATGTTTAACTAGAGAATTCATGGGCATATGGGATGGCAAAAGTCCATAACATAGGGGTTACATGGAGAACATACTAAATGTAACGAATATGATGGATAAACGTGGCCAAGTGGGCTAAAAGTTAAGAAGTTTCAAGAGAGATGCTTGAAGCTAAAGTTAAGGGAGAAATGTGTAAGAGATAGTTAACAGGAACGTGACCAAAATGGGAAATAAGGAAAACTACCTAAAGTTAATAAGGCTATATAAATCTACCATCGTTATGATAGAATCACGCAACACATCCTCAAACACACAGACAAATAATCAAACTACTCTAAAAACACCTTGTTATTATTTCCTAGTTTTCTTTACAATGTGTATTCATTTTTATTATCTTAAATCCCCTTTAAAGCTTATACCTTTCTTTTGCTTAAATTAAATCATTTCTTTTTCCAACACATTTTAGCATCTTAGTAGCTTAGAATTTCATATTTTAAGTATTCTGAAACCCTACGTATATCATCGATAAGAATTCAGGTATAAGTTAAGGGAGAATTCCTCGCTAGCAAGCTAGAATTCTAGGTTGATCATTTAAATGACCAAAAAACAGAAAAATGAAGCTTTCAATAAAGATAAGGGATAAGAAGTCAAAGAGGTAAGAGTAGTTAGGAGACAAACAAGAGACAAATAATAGATAAGAGACATAAGGCAGTAAAGATAGATCTTTTGGTTTTCATTCATACAAAATGACATTATTTTATTACATTAACAAAATGATATTATTTTGTGTTATGAGGATTAGGGCTCTAAGTCTAACTTAAAGCCTAAATTTTTTTAAAAAACTCCACTTTAGCCAAAAGTCTCATCAACTCTTGCTGAGTTTGTTTACTTTGAGTCAAATTGGTTGAGCTATATTTTTTATGCCTAATTTTTAAATTAATGATTAAGTCTTCCCTTCATTCCCTACTTTTTGGAAATTAAATCAATTGGAATTCCAAAAAGAATAAGGCGAGGCCTTATAAGAGTTTAAGTATATGGCAACTAGATAAGCTCATAAGAGCTTATTAACAATAAAGATTTTACAAGTGCTAAAGGATCTAACCATTTTCAATTAACAGTTTAACTAAGCTAATGTAACAAGTATTTCATCTCAAGATCAAATGATATCTTCCTTCTTTGTAATAATGACAATGTTTCCATTAATACGATAGGCTTCAACCTTAGATGATTAATCAACAATTTATCTTGAATTCTTCAAGTAGCATATAGAGATTGTTACACAAATCTCCATATTTGGACAAATGTTTTTGATCTGGTTGTCAATTTTTCAACCTTAGCATAACAACAAGCCAACATATTACAAAGGCTTTAGGCACTAAGGTGTAAGATAAAAAAAAAAAAGGTCAGATCATACAACTTTCTAGTAGTAAAATCTTAGGATTTCCAGGAAAGATTTGTTAGTAAAGACTTGAGATTTGCTCTGCAACCATATTGTGCAATTAGATGTACTGACATTTAGATAGCAAATTGGAATATTGGCTTCAATTGTGAACATTCCTTTATAGTTGCATCTCCAAGTATTCCTATCAACCACTTCCACTACTTTAGTTTTTAAAGATATCCTCACCCTAAGTGCATTCAACATATTCCTTAAGTGAATTGGACTCAAAGTTACACCATTTATTAAACCAAACTAGGTATCTTAGCCATTTCTAATCTATCTTTTGAAACAGGATATAGAATTCCCTCATTCTCAACATTTATATGAGTGACCATGAGTGTTTTCTACTTTTAGGCGATAGAAGCTAGTATTAGATAAATTATAAATATACATATATATTACCTATATATCCTCTTTATCATTAAAAAATATATGAATTATCTTGTTCAACAACAATTGATTTATAACTTTAAGGGAAACCAATCCTATACCTCCTTCTTGCTTTGGATAAAAATACCTCAAGCCATTTGAGTTATTTTTATCTATTTCTTGTTTTTTGTATTAGGATCTTTCTATCCATTATTTTTGTTTTTTTTACCTAGTTGATCATTTTGTTTTATTGATTTTCTTAATTGTCTCGGCTATTTACTCTACTCATTTGTTTCTATTTTTCCTTCAATGCTTAGCCTACAAGCTTCTCTTTGATGACAATGTCGGTTAATACTACAGGATCTATGTCTTGTCATCTTTTTTTATAATTTTTTCTGAATTGCCCTTTGACTACCATTTTTTTTTATCTCTAGCCCTTTCTCATTTTGCAATTAAGCCTTCTAAATACATTTTTGATTTACCAACTCTCCTTTTTTTATAATTTTAACCCTAAAATCTATTTTATATTCACCAATTTGTCTCAAAGATTTTATAAAATCACATTTTGAATATAAAATTAGTCATGTGAAAAATTAAAATAAGTTTTATACTGAACCTAAAAGAAAATCAAAACTAATACAAATTAATTATAAAAATAAATTCAAAAAGTAATGACCCCAGATTAAAACAAATAAAAGTATTGAGTAAGGTTAGACAAACTATCAACCTTGTTAAACTTATCTAAAAAACATTTAGAAAATAAAAATGTTAATTTTTGAAATCAATAATTTGCTATTTAACCCTAAAAAGCTGTCATGAAAACGAAATTGGATTTTTAAAAAAAGTTTAATGTTTAAAAGACATTTTTGTTTCTTAAAAGAAAAATACATGAAACAAAATTAATTGTTTACAATACAACACGGGCTATTCTTTCCTCTGTATATTTTCTCATAATACTAATAACCTGTCTCAAATCAACCCAATACTAGAAAGGAAGACAAAACATCGCCGTCTATGGGAATCGAACCCACGACCACATGGTTAAAAGCCATGCGCTCTACCGGCTGAGCTAAGACGGCTACCGTTGCATATCGAAGTCGACCTTTATAATCTTCTCACATTTTAAAATGTTAACCGTTGTAAATAAGAGTACTTATATTGTTTTAGTTTAAACGTTCACCTAATTTAAATCGATAGCCAACAAAAATTTTCTCTCACATTCTAATAGATTTATTAATTACATAAACCGCATAAAGATCACAAAAATAAATTTTACTTATTTTTATTTAAAAATATCTATTTTTATTATCTTGAATATGACAATATCTTAAAATTATTTACTATTTATTATGCATTATAATTATTATGTAAGGTTTTAATTAGTGTAACCAAGAGAGGGAGTTTTTGAGTTTTGTGGTTGTATAATTGTTGCAATTCAAGAAATAACTTGAAGTAGTCTTTTTTAAGGTTACTCTTAACATCAAACAAAATTTGTAAAGGATTCCTCTTTAATCACGTCAAAGTAAGACATTCTAAAGAATTTCTCTTTGCCTGTGGAAAAGAAGATACTGTATAGGATTTCTCATTCACCTATTAAAGGTAGAAGATAATGAATTCCTAAGTGGAGTATAGAGACCGAATATAGGTTAATGGCTTACTCTTTTTTTCTCACTTTTGTGTTTATTTCATATAAAATTTTATAACAATTCATTAAAATAAGCAATTCATTAATTGATTTCAAATAAGGACTTTCATCCTCCTATCATGAAACATTTAAGGATCAATAATTGTTACTATAGTTGGTCTCATTTATTGCATATAAATTTCTAGTGATCAAAGACCATTATAGCATAACTTTTATCACTTTTTAGGCAAGAGGATGAGATATTAATATTGCTCCATTCTTTAATGGAAATGATTACAAAGGCAATGTATATTTCATTTTTTGCATTAGATAGAAATATGTCATAAAAAATATGAGTGTTAACATTCTCATAATATTTGGCACACATTTGATCTTGCATATGTTAATGATTGTCATTACGATATTAATGTTAATGATATTAATATTATTCATTGATGAGCTTGATGAGAATTTATATAGCAATCAAGAATAGAGTAGAAACAAGAATGATCAAAAGAAAAAGAGAGCACAAAAGATCATATGAGATGATTCAAGTGATTCCGAAAGTAGAGAATCGACTAATAAGGTGGTTTATGTGCGCTTTATGAAAAATGATATATAAGATACACTCTAGTTCAAACTCTCTTAATGATGATGATTATGCTGGTATGATGATAATTTTTTCTTAAGAAGAATTTGTTGAATGCTTAGAAATGTTGAACTTTAAATGGAAGGGATTATCTTCCAAGTATAAAGAGGTTCAAAAACTCTTAGAGAAATGCATGATTAAAATTTAGAATTTGAAATATGATAAGCAAGACATGACAAGATCTAAAAGTGTACTTATTGCTAATGATAATAAGCATGATTTGTTGCATGAAAAATGAGACATTAAAAAATGAAATTAATGTTTTCAAAGATTCATCGTCTAAATTCACTTTAGGGAGTGAAAAATTAAACATTATTTAGATACCCAAAAATGTTAAACAATAGGTGTGAAATGGGGTGCTTATGGAAGTGAATCACCTAATTCCAAGATGATTTTTATGAAGTGAAATCATGTGTATAATGACCAGTCATGGACAAAGTCATCATTTGAGCATATATCATTTAATTCTAGACATGAAAACTTTAATGCTCATGCATCATCTTTTAGGTCTTAAAGTAAAAAAGAAATTTCATGCATTTATGTATGGTTCACATTCTAAACCTAGAAGATAGGATTTACATGGCACCAAAAGAGCATGTAATATTCTTCTCATTCATATATTCCTCTTTAGCATCAAAATAACATGAAACAAGCTCATATCATCCTAGGCCTTACGAGAAACAAAGAAGTATGACATTTTCTTTAAATTACCTTAGGTCATATTATCATAAAAAAGAGCAGACCATAGGTTAAATCATCTATTAGGCCTTATTATCATACAATGAGAGCTTTTAATTTTCCACATATTCAAAAGAGAGCATTATATATCACCCACTTCATCCATCAAGACCTATAAATGCATATATGCTATATTCTTACAAGTCCCACACATATGAATCCAATCCATAGTATGATGTCATTTTTATAATGATTATGGGCATATATGATGAAATTTCTTTTTAAAAATATTGTTAGTTAAACTCCAAAAAAAGATTTAAAAATTTAAGAACGAATCAACATAGACTCAAGTTTGTGTGGGTACCTAGAACATATTTTTTTTCCTCGTAGGTCAATATCAAATGACATCAAATGAATAACAACAATTAGTATCAAATAAGAAATAAAAATAGCATCTCTAACAATTAATTTTAAAAGGAAAGTCATATTAAGCACTCATAGAAGCCAAGTAAGAAAATTGAAATAACAAAGACCAGTTGTTAAATCAAATGAGGAATAAAGGAGGTTATCATTGGTGGCACATAAAAGGAGGTAACATCTTGCTTTCATATTGATGATATTAAAACATATAAACTTGATATATTTAGGGGAAAAAAGCATTGTAAAAGTTATATCAATATTTGAATTGGTACATGAACTTTTTGAAAATTATTCTTGTATTTTACAAACAATTTATATGTGCTCCTTGCTTATATGATATAGTTTTGCAAAAGGGAAAAAGAGAACTTATTTCCTTTTTTACCTTTTCAATGTTATATATTTTATATCTATATACCCTTTTGACAAAAGGTAGAGAGAGTGGGATATTGAAACTTAATCATTCATGATGTATGAATTATGGGGAAGCAGTAATACATATTGCTTTGATATATATGAACATACTAAATGTCATTTATTTTCTCATTACCAAATGTTTTGTCATCATCAAAAAGAGAGAGAATGTTAGACTAAATGAGGTTCTAACTCATAGTTTTAATGATAATAAAACATATTCCTATTGATAAATAGTTTTTTGGTGATATTAGTAGATATATTATAATAAAAATAAAGCAATATGTGAAAGATGAAATTTAGTAAAAGGGGAAAATGGGTAAAGGAACCTATTAAATAAATTGAGCAATAAAAAAATAAAGAAAATGAGCAAAGTGGAGCAAATATGCAACTTAAGAGAAATTTAAGGAATTAAAGTGAAGAACCAAGAATAAGAAGAAATAAAGCATATTAAGATTTAAGTAATTAAATTATTGCAATCTTGTAACCTTACCTTTATCATTTCATTGAATTAGGGGTTCAGTGATTATATAATCATTTGTATATATGGTATAATGCATAAATTTTTTCATAATAAATAGGAAAATTGCTTTTATATTTAAAGAAAATCTCTTAATCTTCAATTTTAACTTCTAAAAAGTTACAAAGCTTACAAAGTATGTAGGGATGAACTCTTCTTAGTTTATGGATGGTTGCCAGTAGCGAAGCTACTGCTAAGGATTTGCCCACCCTCAATTTTTTTTAAGAAGATATATATGCATATAGAGGTTGCCCACCCTAAAAAAATGTCGTTGCCCATGGTGGATTGGATAAAACTCGTAGAGAGTATGTTTAAAAACAATTAGTTTAAATATTTTGTATTTAATATTGCAATATTTATTTTATGTTCTTGTTTTGGCCCCCCTGAAACAAATTCCTGGCTTCGCCACTGATGGTTGCTGACCTATTTCTAATAGCTAACTAGAGTACAAAGGAGGCCTTAGTAGATCTATCAGGGAACTAGATCAACGTCCACCACAATGCTTATGGTTTGTTGATGTTGAATAATTCTAGGCATGACTTATTTGTAAAAGTCTTAGTATCCTCTTCATTTGGCTGAAGTCAATAAGTTGGAGAATTATCCATTATCAGAGCAAGTGTCGTAGTTTTATGATTTTAGTTCCTATACATTATCACTCTATTAACTTAGCATTAAGAGAGATAATTAACTTTAATTGTTCTAGTCTTGAGATATGATACAAGGGACCTAATCCATTTTAAAAATTGTATCAAAGCCAAGTATTTGCTCCATTGCCATCTTTGAACCTAAAAAGTTGGTTCATTTCCTTCCTTAACTTGAGAAATTGGTTGAATGGTCAAGAATTGGAGGGTTTATTCACGATGCTTTAGAAGCTTTGTACTTTGATATATAATTGTGAACCCATTTGACCCATACAAATTAAGGATTAGTGAAAAGCTTCTATATTTTCCTAGCTAGAAGCATTTTATTGGCATTTCTTACGCTGCGTATGATTGTTGTCTCCTGTATGCAGAGACGGAACGAAACAAAAATTTAGAGACGGAACAGAACAAAAATTGGAGGCAGTGAGGTGTTTGGTTATGATGGACAAAACAGATAAAACTGTCTCCGTCTCGATGACAGAAATGTGTTTGGTTGTAGTTGACAAAACATAAAAGCAGTGTTAATGTCTAAATTACCCCTACAGTATAATATGATTGGAAATATGAAATTCATTGATTATTTTAAAACGAATGATTTGTATTTGTAAAAAAGTTAAATACTAATAATAATAATAACAATAAAAAATTAATATCAAATAATAATAATAAACAAAACAAAATTTATTATAATAATAATAAAATGAAAATGAAAATGAATAATAATAATAATAATAATAATAATAATAAGAAGAAGAAGAAGTTCAAAATTTATAATAATAATAAATAATAATAATCAAAACAAAATTTATGATAATAATAATAAAAATAATAATATTAAAAAATTGAAAAATTAAAAATGATAATAATAATAATATGATAATTAATTTCATATAATAATAATAATAAAAATAATAATAATAAGTACAAAATTTATAATGATAATAAATAATAATAAAAGTAAATACAAAATTTATAATAATAATAATATAAATAATAAATTAATATTAAATACAAAAATTAATAATAATAATTATAATAAAAAATAATAATCAAAAAAATTTATAGTAATAATAATAGTAGTAGTAGTAATAATAATAATAATAATAAGTACAAAATTTATTATAATAATAAATAATATTAATAATAAATACAAAATTTATAATAGTAGTGGTGGTGGTGGTGGTGGTGGTGGTAGTAGTATTAGTAATAATAATAATAATAATAATAAATTTTGTAAAATAATAATAATAATAAGTACAAAATTTATAATAATAATAATAAATAATATATATGAAATTTATTATTATTATTACTATTACCACTACTACTACTATAAATACAAAATTTATAATAATAATAATAATAATAATATAATTAAGAACAAAACATTTGCTTACGTTGGAGGAGGGATATTTCTGAAAATTGTTTATGTGTTTTGTCTCGAAGACGAAGACAAGAAATTTTGTCTTTCGGTTTTGAAAGGAACAAATACTTTTATTTCTGTCATCCGGGGACAGAAGACAAAACTCTAGAGACAATAACCAAACATGAGGGAGAGACAAAATTTTTATGTTTTGTCTTCTATCCCCACTAACGAAAACAACAACCAAACACTATGTAATAGAGACCAGCCCTAGTCCACCGTTAGCTTTTAGCAAAACAAATCTCGGTCAATTTAACTTTTTCTCCTAGATGATTCTATTTAACAAGAAGAGTTTCTTATTAATTTCTCAATATCCTTACCAATTTTTGAGGTAGGAACAATATAAAAGTGATAAACTAGAGTCTTTCAATATAAGAGAGGAAGTAACTATTCCAATAATTGATTCTTTTCGTAATCGCATCAAATAGAGGTTGACACTCACCGTAGGAAATCCTTTTGTTTAAGCTGGGAATGCCTAGATACTTGAATCTTAAGTTAAGGTACGATAGACTTGTGATTGTTGAAAGATTAAAAGCCTAATTTGAGGAGTCTATTGATACATATAAAGCACTCTTCAATTGTTCATAGATAAACTAGGTAAGGAGTTGAAGAAATTCAAAGAATCCATAAATAAATCATCACCAAAAGCAACATTAAACAAATTCAATTTCTTACAACCGATGACGGAGCCAGAAGTTTAAGATAGGAGGGTTCAAATATTTAATTTTTTAAAATCTTGAGAGGCCTAATACACCAATAAGTTTCAAATAATTCCATCATTGTATATATAAATTAAAAATAAAAATATTTAATTTTTTAAATATTACACTGAGCTCCCACGTACCTCCGTCTATGCTTACAACGGAAGTAAAAATAAAAACTGTGATTTATATATATATATATTAAAAATAAAAATATTTAATTTTTTAAATATTAAACTGAATCTCACATACCTCCGTCTATGCTTAATAACGGAAGTAAAAATAAAAGCTGTATTTTTTAAATATTACACTAGGCCCACGTACGTCCTTCTATGCTTACAACGGAAGTAAAAATAAAAGCTGATATTTAAACAAGTCTTGTCAAAACCTCTTTGTATCATGAGCATTATGCTTACAACGGAAGTAAAAATAAAAACTGTGATTTAAACAAGTCTTGTCAAAACCTCTATGTATCATGAGAATAAATAGGGCGAGCTAGGGTCCTCAATGAAATCTCTTAGAACTTTGGAATCAATGAGTGTGATTGTCATTGATTCCAAATTTTATAAAAGAAAAAGGCATTAAAACTATATGGACCGAATGCCTTATCAGGGTTAAGGCTGAACAATACTTATTGGTTCAGTCAGATTTCGCTGATCCGGAATATATTTGTTTTGATCCATATCCTTGAGTAGTTTTGGTTGCCGAATACCTGCAAAACGAACAAAGGCACGTCGGGGGTTGTTTCTCGGGGGCCCCTCCGACGCTCAAGTCAGTATTTTGAGAGAGTTTTAGGTTTTGGAGAACGAAGAGACAACTAGGGTTG
>JAOQMR010000008.1:29309024-29328766 GCA_027563865.1 Erythroxylum pelleterianum | reverse complement strand
ATATCTATAATTTCATTAGCTTTCTTAATAAGTGTGCATTTTTCTAAAACGACACTTATTATGAATCGGAGGGAGTAATAGCTACGCACATTTACAAAGACAAAAAAACAAGTGTCACACATTTTAAGATGCATGTTTCTAATACTCCTTCCGATTCATAATAAGTGTCGTTTTAGAGGATTGCACACTTATTAAGAAAGTTAATGAAATGTCTGATATACTCTTATTAATTACATGTTAAAGTGTTTTGAAAATATAATCTGTGCAATTAAGATGTGAGAAATTAAAGGTTAATTTTGGAAGTAAAATTATAAACATGCATACAAAGTCAAGAACGACACTTATTTTGAATAATTAAAATGTATCTAAAACGACACTTATTATGAATTGGAGGGAGTAACATTTACACACATTAACTAGGATATGAGCCAAGTGTCATGCTTTTAAGATGTAGGCCTATATTAGCAGTTGTGAACTATTTTCTTAAAAACAAACTAAATGTTGTCTGATAAGTGCTAACTAGGTTATGTTTTTAGTATGATTTAGGAATATCTTGCTTGTGTTTGGATGTTTTTTTTTAGGATTTGATATTTAATTTGACTTATATATTATTTTTAGGCCTTGTTTTAGCTCCTTAATAAAGAAGGAACAAATTTGAACAAGTTAGAGCAAGTTTTGGGTGATTTTAGAGGAAAATGGCTCAAAACACGATACTATATTGTATACCAAGGAATATGATTCTACGTTTTAGATCTATATTAGTGTTGTTCTTTTATATATAAATCCTAGTTTTTTGCTAGAGGGAGGAACAAAGATCCAACACAAATTTGTAACTCGTGTTTGTCGAAATATTTTGAAATCCTAGGGTTTTGAATATAAAAAAGAGAGAAATATGAAGAAGATAAGAAAGGAGTTGACAAAACATCATTAAAGACGTAAATTGGAGCATCTTTAGCCAAAATTGAAGCAAATTTAGAGAGGAAAGAACATATTTCCATTAAGACTTAAGTCAAGACTTTAAGATTTCAAGATTTATAAGAATGACTTCTTTTGTTTTGTGATATTTTTTAGGTGTTATTGGTTTTATTTATCTTAGGATGAATTAAATTAGGATAGATCTAGATGAGATGAGCCCTATTACTATTTGTTTGGACTAATTATTTGATTTAATAAAAGACTCAAGTTTTATTCCAAATTATTTATGATTACTTATCAAGATTAAATTGAAATATGCTAACATTTTGATTCAATTTCATATTTCATATATAAAGATCAAGAAATTATATGTATGAATAAATTATAGCATGGATATAATAAGGGTTGTACGGAATCCTAGAGATAAGACTACATATATCTTCTAGGTCAGAGTCAAATCTAATAATGAAATTTATAGAACAAGTTAATGTGTTCCTAAGGATTTTGATTAGAAAAAGATTTCAATCAATCAACTTATGGATATGAGTTACACTTCTTGAGAAATAATATGGTTACTGCTTTAGAATTTCTACCGGTCTAAGAAACTAGAGTTAATAGTTGAATTAAGATAAATTTAACATAGAAAGGTTATGGAAGGATGCTAAATAGAAAGGTTATCGAAGGATTCTACATATAGGTCTTATTTATCAATTGATTTCTTCAGTCTTGTTTATTACTTTGGTTCGTTACTTAGATTATTAATTTTAATTTAGCTAATAATTTCTTTTAAATCAATCATTTATTTTATTACATTAGATCATAAAAAGATAATTATTACTAATACTTGTAAGCTTTATAGGAATGATACTAGTATTCACCTAGACTATATTATAAGAACAGTAGGTGCACTTACCTAGTTAATCTTTATTACAATTTTGAACATACACATCATTATGCATTAAAGGACATACCCCTTTACTAATAAATATCCATGTTTTCCTAAAGTCCTATGCTTGATATTTAAAACTACATTTAAAATTACACTTTATACACATACATAGACACAGATACAGACACAGACCCAAACCCAGACACAGACATAGACACAGACACAGACATAGACACACATACACAGGCACACACACACGCACATGCGTACAACCCTGTAATGAATGTACTGATCTAGACAAATAATAACACTAAAAGTAGCCTCTCCATTACATAAAATATATACACAACCCTAATGACCAATAAAAACATAAAAAACACACACACACCTTATACTAATAGGGGGAGAAAAACAATTCCTAAATAAAAACTTGTAGTCAGTTAGGGAAGCTATAGGCGGTGAATGTCTTAGAGCATAGTTGTGAACTCATTATTTACGAACTCATCTTTAGCGTCCCCTTAAAAAATGTTACCTTCAACTAGAAGATCCTACAACAGAAGATTATCAAAATTCAGGTTTAAGCATTGAACCTCCAACAATTTATGAAATTCAATGAAGCTTTTTATAAATGAATCCATCATCTTATGATAATTCATTGATTTAAATGTTTTACTCTTTAAAAGTTTCGATAAATCTATACCTTATGATTGATAATAGCTTAAACTATGAAGGCTTCTTATAAAACATCGTTTGTAACATACAACTTTTTGAAATTGCTCTGAACCATCTCAAGATCATGCTTAAGCTTTATCACCTCTCTCTCCATCTCTTCGTTCTCTACCTATATATCTATGAAGAACTTAGTCAACTTATCATTATCAATGAAAAATTGACCTTATGTCCAATTTGACAGCTAAAAGTCTATTGTTGTCCTTTTGATGCATATAGAAAATGAGTTTAAGGCTTATTAAAATATTGCTTAGAATAAATTTGCTAAAAGTAAAAGCATTGAAATATTAATTAGCATTAGCCTAGCTTTACTATTTTACATTTGGACAACAGTCAAGTAGTTTCCCATATGCCCTCATTGAGATACTTACGATCTCTAAGGAGAAGTCCATTATATATATATGAACCAATGCTAGCTATTTTCCTCGAATATAAAGTCAATCATTTCAACATTGTAGTTAGGGTAGTAGATGTCATTTTTGGTTGATTTTCCAACTAAGAGCTAGGTTACAATAGGTCTAAGAGTTGTTATAACCTCTTCCCTTAGAGATTGAAAAAGTGTTGTTGATAGTTGTATGCCTAATAAGTGTGGGTGAAATAAGCTATTAATGAACTTATTGCTTGAACCATTACACTAGGATTGATAAAAATACCTAATGCAAGGATAAACTTGGGCTTAAGGCTATCTCACTTAAGATAAAAATAACGACTAAAGGTATGATTTGCACCTTAACGTTTTACACAAATTTTAAATAAATTTCTACCATTATCTCTAGTACCATTATGCACACTAACATTAGTAAACTAGTACTCATTGCATCCAAAAATTACTAAAATACTATTCGTTGTACTATAAAAGTGGTAACAGAGATAATGATAAGAGTTTATTTAGACATTTTGTGAAATGTTAAGTTAAAAGTCGCACCTTTAGCTAATATTTAAAGAAATTATTCTTAAGATTATATTAGCATCTTGTAAGTCCAAATTGCCTAATTGTCACTTGATATAGACTAAATTTATGATTAATATGCTAAAAACTGTCAAAAACTTAACTCAGTTAAGATTTAGGATGTTAAAAATATAATATAATACCATAAATAACATTAATGACTAACTGAAATTTTTCAAAAAAAATATTAAGTGGCAATCTCTACCTTTTGCCTTTAACCAACTTCAAGCAGGTTACATGGTTGTCTCACTCATTTTTTAAGTGGCAAATGAACCTTCGCGAGGGGTTTATATATGACTAAGCAACTAATCGTATCAATGTGGGATTGAAGATGTATCAATGTGGGATTAAGGATCATAACTGTGAGACATTCCCAGTTCCTCAGACTTCCTGCCCAAAAGTTTTTATTAAATATCGTATTTCTCGTGTAGTTAATGTTGGATATTTTTAACATTTCCCGTAAAATTGAACAACATTTAATTACATTTTTTGGTTTTTCAATAGCTTATTGGTTAAATTACGTAATTTGATCTAGATAAAGATAATAAAGTGGCCCAATAAATGATCTAAGTTGATAGGTTGAAGTTCAGGAATAAAATGGATCCCGATCAGTGTGGATCAGACTCATATCAGGCCTATGATGAAGACGCCTGGCATGAAAGCTATATATAAAAGTTAAAGTCTTTTGCAATTGCTTATGTCATTTGTAAGCATAAGGATTCTCTAACCTGTTAAGAGAGCTTACATTTTGAGAAAACTATAAAAAGACTTTATTGTGTCCCAATGAACAGTTCTCGTGAAGACGGCGGTAGATTCACTCTCATTACAGCCTCGGAAAGCTTGTTTGAAGTTATGGAACCGAAATTAAGTATTTTCCGCATTTCTTCGATTATGTCCTTTTTACGTTTGATCAGAGACACGTAACTAAGTTCTCATTACGTATTACAGCTAATGTACAATAGCTAGAGTTCTCGCACTTATCATCTGCATCCCTTAATAGGAGCAATTGTGAGACTTCAAACGTCTGATATGTTTGAATTTTAGGTTTTGAAGAAATATCTGTATCTTCCTTGAAGAGCTACAAGAGTATGCTATACTTAACTTAACAGCTCATCACTGTACTTGACTGATAGTCCAACCCATTACTTAGCAGGACAAAACCTACATCCCACAACCAACTTACCCGAACCTTGCAACAATTATCTTGCAAGCCATTCTAGCTCCATCCACTCTCCTGTCCATCCCGGACATCCCCTGTCTGAAACTGTTTGTTGTTCTAAAGACCAACGTGTAGGAGATTGATGCGTACTTTGCTCAAAAACTAAAAGCCTATTAGATCGAAGGAACTTCATCACTCAAAAAGATGGTCCTAATTATGAGAGAATCTAGTTTCATATAATGTTCTTTTTGTCGGCAAAAAATTACCAGTTTCTAAAAGCCTTTGTCACTCTGTTCCTATTGGGATCCATCTGTCCAATAAGCACAAGCTTTTGGAACATGTGATATGAGCCGCTTTTTGTCTACTGAAAAGTTATCAATATTGGAAGCTTACCTGTCAACAATTGTATATGTAATGGGTTATTGATATGTGTAGAAATTGATTCATAATTGCAACATTCAAAGACAAATCTTCTCTTTAAATGTACGCTAAATGACATAATGAAAGTTAGAATGACTTTAAGTACAGATTTGAATGATCAACGATGGAATCTTAATATCTCTTAGAATTACACTTATTCTCAAAAGCTAGCTTAAGAGGGGAAGATTTGCACACTATTATAAACTCTTAAATGCCCTCATAGTTGTCCGATGTGGGATTCCTGACACCCCCTTAGTCTAGAACAGGACTGAACATCTGATGGACATATTGGACAAGGGGACATAATCGGACACCGCCCCAAATCATCGAGACAACCTGGCTCTGATACCATATTAGAAAGTGCCTAACTCATTCCCAAAAGCTAGCTCTAGAGGAGGAGGTTTGCATACTATTATAAACTCTTGAATGTCCTTATAGTTTTCAATGTGAGATTCCATACAATATCTATTAACTCTTACATACAAAAGGGTAATATGTCAAGCAGAACCTGGCTTGATGGAATCTTTATCAGTCATTGATGGAGGAAACGGTAAAAAGATTTGAAGCTATTTAACAGAAATGTACTCTTGCAAAGTTGTCATCACTAGACACTCGTGTAAGTTTTGCTTTTTCCCTTTTTACTGTTGACGTTGATTTATTAAAAACAGCACATGAACATATAAAATATGTGCATGATGCACGAGCTACACTATGATATGTTTTCCAGGAGCATCATATTGCACGTCACGTGGTGTTGAGCATCGCTATTCGTGCCTCTTCCATGACAATATCCTTATACTGTACACCAACTTGGATTGAAGTTTATCCTCCTTTTTGTGTTCTTTGACATCTGCTCGCCCCGAAAGTCAACTGGAAAAACAAAGTGTGTACCAGTTAATAGGAAGGGGGCGACACAAGGAATAAAGTGAACAATGAGTGTACACCCAACCCTTGCTAAGTCCACTTCTGAGAACTTTCTCTCATGCTAATGATGGCTAAGGAGAAACTAATAAATCAAAGCTTTGTTACCATTATCAAAGACTTCCAACAGTAATATATGCTTACCAGAAAAAGCATTGGGTTCTAAGTTGGAAGTCGGTTGAAAAGGGGAAGGCATATGTATGTATAGATAAAAGAAAAGAGTAAGAGCAATGATTAATCTGTTGGATTTTTTATAAAGCAAACACACCCACTTGTATGTCTCTTTATAGCAACAGCTCAATCCACGTGATTCGGAGCACCTAAAGACAAATCCGGTTATAGGAATCAATATTTAACATACATGCCATGCTTACCAAGTAAAATTGAAGTTTACACTTAGAAAAGAAGAATAGTTGGTGAAGTCAGGAAATAGGGCAAACGTTTTACGTGTTACTGCTTTAAATCTCAATCTTTAAACCTCAAGTCTGTGACTCCCCGGCTGGAAAAATGAAAAAGGGAAAATATGTGGTGTTATTGTTGACAAATTGGACTTGTAAGTAATGAAGATGTCGAAAGGAATGTTGATAAAAATCATAATAAGCCGGATTCTCTACCCCATACCTGTGAGCGAAAACCTTTGATCATTCATTATAGCTTAAAACTAACCAAACATTTCAATTAGAACACTCAGTTTATTTTTTTTCTTTCTTTTTTGATTAAAGGGAAACAAAAGAAGTAGGTTACAAAATAATTACGAGAAAACAGATTTCCGACATTTCCTCTAATAGGATACATTGGCACCCAATTAGTATATTATCAAAATATGTGACCAATTTCAAAATGTTCTGTTGGGCGACAAATCAATCTGCGCATTTGTTGTTCTCTCGGTATATATGTCGATGAACAACAAACCAGTTCTGGGTGAACAGTTCATGAATACCCATGATTATGGGGTTGAGTGCTTGAGCGCAAGTAGCGCTTGGGAGCAGGTGTCCGAGGAAGAGATAATCTTGTGTACCGCAAACGAATCCACTTTTAGTTCTATCCGACGAAAGCCCAGGCTCCAAGCGAGCGAGAGTCCTGTAAAAATTTTCCAGAATTCTACAGACAACACAACGCACCATCCTAGGTTCCGTGTAAAGCCTCCAAGCCAATTGCCTTCACTATCTCATATGAGACCACCAGCTGGACACCACTGCGTGTACCATCTATGTTTAGTTTTACTCATCCCGGTGGCGGTTTACTCCAACCGAAGAGTTGCTCTTGGCGGGAACAAAACCTGGTATCAGCCCGGCTTTGCCACTCGGTATCCGAAAACAGTGAATAGTTAAAAATTTAAACAGCTAGCTCCGTCGTTCTTAATCATTAGTGGAATTAATTTAGATACAAATAAATCTTGCATGTCTATAGATAGGGAAAAAGAAGGGCTTATTCAAGAGGTTATTCGGATTCAATAAGCAGGCAGTAGAAGGGAGGGCTTCTTGTACATAAAGTGATAAGGAGCTCTGACAAAAACTTCATACAATAATTCAAACCCTCGTACACGCAAAACCTAAAGCTAGGAATGAACCAAGCAAGCAAAAATTGGCATCTCATCTCAGAATATTTCTGATTTATTCTACACTTAACCAGTGTAATTGGATAAGTGAGTGCACAACCTAAGTTAAACAGTTTAACATTCAAACAAGTGACTAAAGGGACGGATGTTCACTGATCATTTCTTCACTGTTGCAGACTTGATGATGTCAACGAACTCCGGCTAACATAGGAAAAACATAGTAAGAGTGAGCCACCACTGTGGGAGGTAGAAAGCAAACAAGAAAGTCAAAAGTTGTTATGAATAAGACATCCACCTTCAAAGAAGCTCCACCAACCAAAAATCCATCAACATCTGCTTGTCCGGCCAACTCCTTGCAGTTTGCTCCATTTACGGAACCTACAGTTTGCCAGGGTTCGATTAGAAAGAAGAATATGTCACCAAACAACCTTACCCAGCGGAGAAGATAAGGATTTGGAAAATTCTGAAAGCAAAGTATGTGACTGTGGTACCATCTAACAAAATATACCTCCATAGATAATTCTAGTTGATGAAGCCACCTCAGCACCAACATTGTCATGAAGCCATTTCCTCAATTCAGCATGGACCTGTTATATGAATCCAACAAATCTTGGTAAAAAGTTTAAATAGAGTTGTCTACACCAGATAATGGAAAAATCAAGTGATGCTTTTATCTCTTGATCAGATAATTAGAAAAATGAAAGAAAGAGAATGTGTGCATGTCCATGCATTTAAGTGACAAAACTACGTGTCTCATTAAAATGCAATGTGCTCACATGGATGGCACCACAATACATATGCACACAAATATGAGTTCAAAAAAACAAGATACGCATTACCCCGCAGAATTGAAGAGGAGTAGTACAAGTTTGCAGCAATAAGTAACTTCATACTTACTTCTTGAGCCTGAGCAGGAGTTGCAACCTTTCCAGTTCCAATGGCCCAGACTGGCTCATAAGCCAAAACGATATTTGCCCAGTTAGTTATTTTTTCTGCATAGGGAAATAACATATCACTAAAAATATGAGTAAAATGGAACTGGGAAGAAGTAGATTAGTCAATTCTCTGTCATATATGGACAACACTTCTAAGATTACCCATAGAGGAGGAAAGCCAGTTATCACTAATGCAGGGTAGAATCTATAAAAAATCTTCTTACACTATTTCATGTACATCCATGAGATCAAACAGTAGCAATGCTTATAGCATTCAAGAATTGTGGTGTTGGGGAATTTGAATGTCAACAATGCTCAAGTACCTGCAATTGCTTTTGCTTGTGCAGCAACAACGGCCATTGTGGATCCTGATTCTCTCTGCTCTAGTGTCTCCCCAATACAAGCAATCACCTTCAAGCCTTGAGAAAGAGCGTATGCAACTTTATCTCCAACAAACTGGATACATAAGCAGAGTGAATAAACTTGATAAATATTACTCTAAAGGATGGCTCGAGAGTGAATAACAAGAAGTAGATGAATTTGCTAATGAGCATTTATCTATAGGAAATAAAGTGTGACGAAACCTACCTCATTTGACTCATTCAAAAGAGCTCTTCTTTCAGAATGGCCGAGAATAACCCATGGGATGTCCAAGTTCACCAGCATCTCAGCACTGTGCATAAAAGATACATCCCAAATATTGGAGATATAAACCAATGACTTATCCAGTATATTAAACAGGGTCAATAATGATATGAAAAAAGGAGCAAAAACTATCAACTTATTTTTTGTCCCCTTAAAAGTATCAAATACTTGGAACCAAGCATCAACATTCTTTAAAGTAATTGCTATTGTGAATTGATTATATAGCCTTGTTTTTACTTGAACTTGCGTGTCCCATAAGAAACATTGTGAACATAAATAAAGAAATAAAGGCACCTAGAAAGCAGTGAAGCTAATGCAAAATGGTCCACATTAAGTCCAACATCTTAGCAAAAGAAGAAAGCTCACTTGCTAATATTTGACGTACTATTTGTGAACTAACAATCAGTAACATAGAGTAAAATACATATTCCCAACTAATAAAAAACTAAACATGAATATTCAGCTCTGGAACAGAGATAGATCATATTCAAGCATACCTGACCTCTCCAGTAAAAGCACCACCTTTGCGTACCCAACAGTTTTGTGCCGCAACATGGAAGTCAGATCTCAACAAATTCTTTACCAGAGGAAGAAATACAAACGGAGGGCTTACAACCACCTCTGTAACAAAGAAGAAAGACAATCCAGCCATCAAATACTAGAACAGAAGCATAAATTAAGTTCTAATTCGTGCAAACATGCACACACACAAAGATGAAACATTATCTGAAGGAAATACTAATCCACAAACAGATACTTGACAGAAAATCACTATGTATACTAAATGAACTAATATTTTATTTTTTTGAAACCAACAAATAAAATAAACACAAGTCAAAGTCTTAAGTAAAGCTGATTTAGTTGCTTAGAAATTACATTCACATAAAAGCCTAACAAATATAAGAATCCTCCATTGCAGCTTCTTATTGCTCCAAAACTTCAGACTCTACTAAAAATTCAATTTCACGAACATTTGCCTTTGAAAATATCACTAATATCGCTGAAATTCAAAACTGAAAATGCCTGTGGAATTTTTTTTAAAAAAAAAGAAACAAGACACAGCAGAAAATTTTGCGATACTTGAAATTGAGTGATTCAAACATAACAATAATATATTCAAAAAACTATTCTCTCTACACAAGAAAGTCCCAAGCCATTTGAATCTATGTCACTAACAAGTAACAATGTCATGGCACTGTATCTGAATGTGCCAGCTAAGGCTATTCCAACCCAAGCTCAATATTAACCAAACACAATAAAAGCATAGAGATCGTGAAAAGCATAAAAACACAAATAGGACACTAAATTTGACGATCTGAAAATGAAAAAGGATAAAAGCAAATCATACCGACAACATCCTGCGAAGGAACTTCAGCTTCGTTCAAGGTGGTGACAATCTTCTTCACCTCCTCGTTGGTTCCGTTCTGCAACAAAAATGAGAAATGATCAAACTCCAAGCCTATCACAAAAACGTTCTTTTGTCTTTTGTTCTCTTTCCCTAACACAATAAACATAATCCGATTTTATGATTGCATCTATATTCTCAACAAACACAAAAAGGATTAAACCAATCAAAAAATAGAAACTACTATTCTCGAGTAGAAAGGTCTAGATCTGACACAAAACAAGAAAAACCGCCGAACAAAAACATCAAAAGATCGTTAACTAAGTACATATATATATATAGACTAAAGAGATCCGAACAACTCAGTAGCGAAATCCGAATTTGTTGTAAGAAGAAACCGAAAAAGAGGAGCAAATCAAACTGAGTTAGGATACGGAGAGGAGATGGAAGAGATGACATACACATTTCCAGTTGCCGCCGACGAAGAACTTTCTGGTCATGATTAACTGCGTTTCGTAGCTTAGTACAGATTACAGACGACAAAGATAAGAGGATTACAGATTGCCTTCCTGAGAATATATTTACCCTTATATTGATTTTGCGTGGGTTGAATCTTTGGAATTGTCGATGTTTAATGTGGGGTCCACCTCCACGTGATCGATCAGACGGCAGGCAGGGCATCTGTACTTTATTTTAATTATTTATCTATTTATTTGCAACTGTTATATCATGTATATTTTATAGGTAATCTCCGAAAAGAAGAGTCGTCGCCTTTAGATTCATATTTCACAACCTCGGTTTTTGATAAGAACTGGGCCCGCAACATTTCGTATTTTGGTGATTCGTTTTAAAGGTTTCTCCTTTTTTTTTTTAAATACTGAGGAAAACTCAAAAATACGAAAAAAAAATAGTGCATTGCTCTACGGTACAAGATTTCTTGCTTGTCCCGGTGGATGAGCTCCACTCCTGACATTGATGACTCCTGAAGGTAATGCATGTCTGGGCTGGCTCGGACTGCAAGAGCGGGCAGGTTATCCGCGCACTGGTTCTTTTTACGATGCACGTACTGAAGTTGTGCCTCCTAATCTCGTTGGATTAACCTACGGGTACTTACCAGCAAAAAATATTCTCAGAAAACTCTGTATGTGAAGAAGAGAGGATATTAATGACTTCTAAGGAATTCACTTCAACAATGACTTGGCGGTACCCAAGCGACTAAGCCAAGGTTAGGCCCGAGTAGATTCCTCGGTGTTCGACAGCTAACGACGATCCTCGTCCAATGTGCTACATAAACCCACCGCTCCACTGACCATACCAGTCTCAAATTAAACCAATAGTTGTAGCGATGGACGACCCTTGTTTAACCGCTCCATTCGTGTTAAGTTTGACCCAGTCCTTTGGCGGTTTGGTCCACCCAACTAGACTGTCCACTGATAAACCCTGTGCTTGAAAAACACAGCTTTCCACCGCTCTCGCCCTTACTATCCACGTCATATACACTATAACTGCTCTCGTACCTTCTTCCAGCCAAACAAAGTTAGCTTCAAAGAGACTTTTGTTACGCTAATGCCATAGCATCCAGCAGACGACTCTAAAAGTAGTAGACCATGCCCCTTGCATCACCTGGGAGTGTTTCATAAGGCTGGATTTCACCTCTACTTCCACATCTTGTTGAAAGAAGGCCATATCAACCACCCCTGAGGGAAATTTTTGCCAGAAAGCTTGCACTCTCGGACAGTCTCAGATGACATGGAGGGTGGCCTCTTCCTGACCACATGTGTGACAACTGCTATTCGATGCAATATGACGTGCCTCTCTTTATTGGTTGGCCAGAAGCTTTTTCTTGCTCATCAACCAAAGGAAAGCCTTGGTCTACTGGGGCCCCGCCCATTTCCAAATTAGATCCCAGAGGCTAGCATTAACATCCATGATGCTCCCTTCAATTAACTTGTAAGCTGATGCTATTGTGAATCCTCCATTCGCGGTTTGACCCCACCTCATGGTATCCTCTGCTGTTCCATCTGCATTTGGGGTTATTTCTGCAATATCCATACAGATTGAGGAAGGGAGGTAATGTTGGAACAAGTTCCACTTCCAGTTGCCAGCTTCATTTGTCAAATCCGCTACTTTAGCATGTAGAACGTTATCGGGTAATGGAGATGTCGCCACAAAGATTAGAGGGCCTCAATCCTTTGCTCAATTATCCATCTAAAAGGAAATGCGCCTACCATTGCCTAACTTCCATTTTATACCTTGGCGTACATATTGCCAAGTGGTTGAAATTTCCTTCCAAATGCATAAAGCTCTGCGCTTATCTATTGTATGAGGGATTTGGTACGATTCCATTCTATATTTGGCCCTAATGATCCTGACCCATAGGGCTAAAGGTTAGGTAATCAATGCCCAGCCCACAAAGCATCGTTGGAAGACCTAATACGTTTAATGCCTAAGCCTCCCGTCTTTTTGGGCTGACATACCGCATCCCAATTAACAAGGTGCATTTTCCTCTTCTCTCCCGTGGATCCTCAGATAAAATTGCGCATGATTTTCTTCAAGTCATCACAGAGTTGCCTCAACAGTCTCACTATTTGCATCGTGAAGATAGGGAGGGCCGATATCACAGATTGGGTTAAGATGATTCGTCCCGCTAGAGATATCTGCCGTGTGCGCCACCTTGTTAGTTTCTTTTGGGCGTTATCTAGGATATGTTGATAGGTGTGTCTCGTGGTATGCTCATGTAGCAATGGTACTCCTAGATATCTACCCAGAATATTCATACTCCTAATGCCCAGGGTTTGACTGAGATGGTGTACGATTCTCGGAGAGACGTTTTTGGAGAAGAAAATCCTTGCTTTATCCGTGTTAACTTTATGCCCAGAAGCTTTACAAAATTCCTCCAGGGTCCTTGCGATTACTTGCATCTGGGAATCCGTAGCTTTAGCGAAAAGAACCAGGCCATCGGCAAAGAAAAGGTGGGGGGCCCTGTAGGGCTCAGCTTTAGCGGTCTCCATAGACCTTGTCCCAGTTCTCTCATTATAAGCTGGCCTAGACGTTCCATGCACAGGACAAAAAGGTAAGGTGAGATTGGATCGCCCTGTCTAATACCTCTTAAAGGCCTAAAAGGATCTGAAACTGTGCCTTACCAAGCCACCTGCATAGTTACTGTCGTCACACACTGTATAATGAACCAAATTAGATGTTCTGGGAACCCTATGTCCTCAAAGGTGTCTTGAATGAAGTCCCGTCGAATCTGGTTATGAGCTTTTTCTAGATCTACTTTGATCGCAAAATACCCCTTTCTCTCTTGCTTTTTTCGCATCGAGTGAATGACTTCCTGTGCAATGATGATATTGTCAGTTATTTGACAGCCTGCAAGAAAACTGCATTGATTCTCCTTCATTAGATGATCCAAATAAGTTTTCAACCGATTAACAATGATTTTGGAGATTATCTTGTAAATCACATTGCAGAGACTAATCGGTCGAAATTGGGCAATACTATTCGGGGAGGGAGTTTTGGGGATTAAAACTAGGATGGTGTGATTTAACTCCTTTTCCCAACATTCCTTCTTGAAAACTTCCTGTATGTACTCTGCCATTTTGGGGCCGAACATGCACCCATTGCTTTTGAAAAATAATGCATTGAACCCATCTACCCTAGGGCCTTATTCAGATTCATGCAAAAAACTACATTTTTGATTTCGATGTGGTGTATTGGCTGGGCTAAGTCTCGGAGACTGTCCATCGAAAGAGAAGGAAAAGCTCCTGAAAGTGGAAACTGGTGTAGAGGTCCTTCCTCTTGTGTATACAGGTGGACTAAGAAGTCTCTGGCTAAACTGCTAAGTTGTCCTTGATCAGAGACTATCGCCCTTTGGGAGTCAGCGAGACTCTCTATCTTCATTTTCTTTCTTTTGGAAAGGGTGAGAGTGTGGTAGTAATTAGTATTCCTATCACTCTTCGAAATTCATTTGCATCGGGTTTTCTGGTGCCAATAGATTTCCTCCTCACTCTGAACCTGCATCAATTCGCCACTTAACTGTTCCTCCAAGGCTAATAGGTAATCCAAATTATCATCAGTCATGGCTCTTTAGATGTCCTGCAATCTTGCTAACAGTCTTTTTTTTCCAATGGAAAATATTTCCAAAATCTGAACGATTCCAGCTCGTGAGGTGTTAGGATAATTGGGCTAGCGATTTACTCAATATCGCCTCGTCTGGAGTCTAGTGCTCTGCTACTACCTCATCAAATCCTGGATGAGTTAGCCAAGCATTTTGGAATCTAAAAGCCAGGGTGCCTAGATGTCTGGGTGTCGGATGATAAAAGAGAATCAACATAGGTCTATGATCGAACCCTAGCAAGGGTAAGTGCTAATTTACCTCTGGCAGGAAATTTTGAAGCCACTCTGTCGAACCAAAGACTCGATCTAACCTAGCTTGGACCACCCCTTGGTGCCATGTAAACTTGGAGCCTACATAACCTAGATCATGGAGGCTACTCCCGTGCACCCAGTCTTGAAAATGTTTGTTCACTACCAGCGTTGCCTTGGCCCCTCCCCTTTTATCTGCTATCTCCATTTTTGCATTAAAATCTTTGCTTACGAGCCAAGGTCGATGGTGGGATCTACCTACCCACTCTAACGCAGGGCAGATAGTTTTGGGACGAGACTTGTGGGCTGGCATAAACAACGATAAAATCGAACTAGTAAGAATCATATTTAATGGTGGTATGAAAAAAATGACAGTGAGCTAATATTATTGAGATATTAAAAAAATCTTTCCATAATATCCATATCCCTCCTGAGAAACCTTTAGCTTTTACTTTAATCGAGTAGTCGAACTCCAAAGTATAGACTACTTCGTGGGCCCTAGCTCCACTAATTCGGGTTTCCAGCAAAACAAGGATATCCAAATTATAGTTTCGAAGGTAATTACACAAGATGACATGAAAACTAGTTCCCCTGCCTCTTGACAATTCCAAATTAGGATCGACATAACAAATTAAGAATTCGACTTTTTAACTAAAATGTGATGCCCCGATACCCTTTGGGAGGATACAGAACGCCACGCAGACAACATATCATATATGCATACAGAATCGAGACCAAACCAAAACATACGAAGCATTCATCATGCATTCTCAATAGCTCCAAGCAGAAGCAATTCAGAGCAAACATACATCATAATACTGAAACTAGCTTGAATTAAAGATATTACAATCCTTCAAATAAATCCAAAGTCACATACATCAAAGACAAGCCAAAAACAGATTCCCAAAAAATATAGTTTTAACAGAACAAGACTTAGACTCCATTGGCCATTGCGGTTAACTTGTCCCAGTCTTTACAATCTTTTCTCTGAACCTACACAGGGCAAATCCACCGTGCTAAGCATATAGCTTAGTGAGTAATAACTAATCTATTCATGAAGTGACAATTCATCATACAGAATCATATAACAGCATAAGCATGCATTAAAAGATTGCCTAACATTAAATAAGAGATAATGCATTTCAGAACAGATTTTTATACTTATCAGAACTGAGTATCACAAGAGGGTATAAACCCTTTAGAATCATAATACATTTTTTGTTTATATGAACCAAACATAACTCAGATTACAAAATCAGAGGATTGTAAATCCATTTACAAAGGCGGGTAACGAGACTTATACAGGAGAGACCGAAGTCTCGACACTAAAGTGTCCAGGAGAGACTGAAGTCTCGACACCGAAGTGTCACAGGAGCAACTGCAGACCCTTCTAGGCATGCCTATTTACCCATAACTAGAACTCAACAGTTTTAAAGCAAAACAAAGTCATTTCAGACATTTTATGTGCAAAGTAAGTAGTTAATCATATTCACATACAAGTAGCACTTCCAATGATATGATCATGCATCAAACGCCTGGGACAATCATTGTCCGGAATTCAGAACACAATCAGTATAAATCAAATTCAACAAGTAGAACAAAGTAAGGTGTGACTGTCTAGATTACTTACAATCGCTCCCATTTGCTTATTGCCTTGAAGCTCTGGCAATATCTAAAAGTGGTCGCTTTATGCGTTCCTTTATCATTTAACACATATACAAATCATTATTGTGCATGATTAAAAATTCATTTATGTATACTAAATATGTATGATGCATGGTCATGACAAATTCTCAGGTATATGTTCTTACTAAACTGATGTAAACATCAATTGTACTTCAAAAGTTCCAAAATTCATTCATTCGATAACTATTCCAGCTTTTGCTTGACCTCATTCAGGTCAACTTTGTATAATCAATAAGATCAAGGGAATGATGTATTTATGTAACACTCTCTTTTAGACAATTGTTCTTCTGTGTATCAAGTTTCTAATGATACCAAGTTCAACCAATTTGGTTTTGTCCTCAATCCTATCGAACCTTTTTCTTTTGGGACTATTAGCATAAATTTTGGCTATAGGTATCGAATCAAGATCATATTAGAATGATTTCAATGCGGCCAAAGCAAAACAGGCGAAGCAGATGAAACAAGGCAGACGAATGCAATAAGCAGACGAAGCGAAAAGGGCAAACGAAACAAAGGTCTTAAGACGAATGACGCCATCACAGACGATATGGCGTCATTACAGACGAAGCAGAAGTCTTAAGACGAAGCAAAAATCTTTACAGACGAAGCAAGAGTCTTAAGACGAATGACATCATCACAGACAATATGACGCCATTGCAGACAAAGCAGAAGTCTTAAGACGAAGCGAAAGTCTTTACAGACGAAGCAAGAGTCTTAATATGAATGATTTCATCATAGACGATGTGACGTCATTATAGACGAAGCGGAAGTCTTAAGACGAAGCGAAAATCTTTACCAACAAAGCAAGAGTCTTAAGACAAATAACATCATCATAGACGATGTGACGTCATTACAGACGAAATGTCTTTACAGATTATACACAGAAGAATGCATCCCTTGCATAACCAACTTTCCTATTCCCCTTTAAGCTCAACAACACACAATAAAACCAAAATCCAAGATTCAAACATAACATCTAAAACAGAATTACATACGGTTGTTCATCATTTTCTGCATATGCTTTCATCAGCTGCACTTTTGCATAATTTCTTTCAACCCAAAACAGATCCTACTTCAATACGTTTCTCTATCACATTTATCTCTGCATTTATACTCCCCTTTCCATTCAACTTACTCTCAAACAACTCAAGATTCAAGATTAATTTCAAACATCAAAAAGAAAACTCCTATGCGGATAACACCATTTTTCTGCTCTCTCTCTCTACTGCACCAATTTTTCATTTTATTCTTTCATCACCCACACATGCATCAACACCATTTACATATGCAGCACTCCCCAAGCACGAAAATATACACCATTCATGCATGCATTCAGTTACAATCACTAAAGCCTCTACAGAAATCATTTATACTATCATAAAACTTAAAGCATCACTTACTTGGTTTATATTTCAGAAAATTCCAGAAATGGGAGAGCAAATAATGGGCTTTGGAGATGGCAACGTAAGGAGGTAAGATGGTGTTTTAAGTGGAATCAATGAAAGGAGTTGCAGAAACTTTTGCCTAAGGCTAGGTGTCTCTCTTTAGGCTTGACACATGTTTCCAATGCAAAATTTTCCTAAAATTTTCAAAATAATACTAATAGTCTCCAAATAAATTTTCAATGTAAATAATTCATAGTTCATATTTTAATCGTATTTATAAATTAATTATACCCAAAAATGTCAATGAATGCATGTACAATTATTTTAATGTCAAAATTCATATGCACATATTAGCGAATACTCAATTATGCAAAGCATATGATGTACTGGAAAATCCTAAATTTTCTATCCCTAACACAATTCTTTCCTCCTTAAGAAATTTCGTCCTCGAAATTCATACCTAATCTGATACTAAGCTTTCATGGTTTCCTCTAGATCCCATGTTGCTTCCTTAAGTCCATGATGTTGCCAGAGAACTTTTATCAAAGGCACGAACTTGTTTCTAAGTTGTTTGACTTCTCTGGCTAATATAGAAATTGGCCCTTCTTCATAAGACAAATCTAATTGCACTTGAATTTCTTGCATAGGAATCTTATGTGTGTCATCAAACTGATATCTTCTCAACATAGAAACATGAAACACATCATGTAATTTGGCCAATTCTCCAGGAAGAGCTAATTGATAAGTTACGGGTCCAACTCTCTTCATAATCTCATAAGGACTAATATAACGTGGACTGAGCTTACCTTTCTTCCCAAACCAAAGTATGTGTTTCCATGGTGACATTTTCAAGAATACCTTATCACCCACTTGATACTCAATATCTTTCCTTTTTAGATTAGCATAAGACTTCTTTCTATCATTGGCAGCTTTCAATCTTTGTTGAATAATCTGAATCTTTTCTTTAGCAACTTTCACAATTTCTGGCCCGATCATCTTGTTTCCCCTTAACACTGTCTAACATACAAGATTTCTACACTTCCTATCACACAACGCTTCATAAGGCGTTATGCCAATGCTCGTCTGATAACTGTTATTGTAAGCAAACTCCATCAAAGTCAAATAATTGTTCCAACTCCCGAAAAACTCTAAGACACAACCCATAACATATCTTCCAAAATCTGTATAGCTCGTTCATATTATCCATCTATCTGGGGACGGAAAGCAGTACTAAACTTAAGCTAAGTACCTAATGCTTTCTGTAAACTTTTCCAGAATCTCGAAGTAAATCGAGGATCACAATCTGAAATGATAAAAATGGTACTCCATGCAATCTCACTATTTCATTTACATACAAATCTGCAAGCCTATCCAAAGAGTAGTCAGGACGAATAGTTAGAAAATGATCAGATTTGGTAAACTTATCTACAATCACCTATACAACATTATGCTTCCTTTGAGTAAGAAGAAGTTCAGTGACAAAATCCATAGTAATGTTATCCCATTTCCATTGAGGAATAGAAATAGGATGTAACAAACCAGATGAAACCTAGTGCTTAGCTTTAACTTGCTGGCATGTTAGATATTTTGCTACACAATCCACAACATCTCATTTCATACCTGACCACTAGTAATGCTGCTTTAGATCTTGATACATCTTGTTTCCGCCCGGATGTATAGTATGTAGGAAAATCCCGGTCCATATATCATATACACGGGGTGCGGAAAACAAAAATTTTTGTTGCCGGGACCTTCCCGAAAGTTAGGATCTATGTGTCTGTATGCAAACTCAAACCTAAATAGCCAATAGAGACTATCTCTAAAGGTATCCACGCAGAGAT
>JAOQMR010000008.1:29282943-29298999 GCA_027563865.1 Erythroxylum pelleterianum | reverse complement strand
CCAAATCAGTCTATGGGGTGAGACTGATCGATCGGCCTATGGGATTGGGCTCGGGCCCAATATATCCGACCCAACCAAGTTTGAATATCTTTATTTTGTATTTATTATGTTCATATTTAATAGGTGTAGATATTTATAACATTATATTGAGTTGCTTTTGATTAAATTTATCATTGACTTTATTTGAATTATATATTTTTGTGGCATTTCTTATAATATTACTTTCATATTTTTAGAAAAAAACATATTTAATTTAGAGTTTATGTCATAGAGTCATTATTTTAACATGATATGTTAGTTTAACTTAACAATAGTATATTTCTAATGACATTTGAAGACATAAAATGAATGTCATACTAATATATCTAACTATTAAATCAAATTTTAAGAGTTCAAAATTAATAATCTGATAGAATGCTAACCATGATATATACACAATTGTGTCTCCACAATTAGTAATTAATTTGACCTAATTGCTCAATAAAAACAAAATACTAAAATTTGACATGAAAAAATAAACATTGCTCTATACAAAAACTTGATCATCAAATAAAAATTTAAATATTTCAAATTAGTATTATTAATGAATTACAATCATGGTACATACAATTGTGGCTCTATAATTTGTTATAAAGGGAACATAAATCTTTTAGTGGTAAGCTGTTATTGATTCTTTTTTGCACACATCTCAACCAACTTGCTTTACCACTTCAACTTTAAAAAGAAAAAATAAAATTTGTACAAGAATCTGAACCCATAAAGTACATAAATCAACTAATAGTAGTAATAACCAAGAGTTGAACTCTCAGCTTTCTCTGCTTCTTGATGCGTTTGACTACTTTTTAAAACTTTTGCAAACCTCTTCTAAGGCCATTTTTTCCCAAATCTTTCTCAGAGAGCTTATGCTAAATGATGCTAAATCACGAAAAAATACTCATAGATTGAATGGTAGTCTTGGTAATCTTGGATGACCATCACCTGGTCGATTCAACTGCGTGAAAATCAATAAAACTAGAGCTGCTCAAATCAATAAATTAGCCTAAATCCTAATTATAATAAGCTTGAAGAATTATTTTTCGTAAAAAAATATTGCAATTAAGTTAGGTAAACAAATTATCTATTCTATTATTATAATGTTTCTGTCTTATTGTATAAGCATTTATTAAAATAAGATAGAGTAATAAAAAAGGTGATATGAACCCACTAAATTAGTACCTAAACGTTGTTCCTTTCTTTCTTTCTTTTTTTTTTTTATATATAAGACATAATTCAAACGGAGGATCAAAACTGATTATAGTACAGTTTACATGAACCAAACTGATTTCATTTAAGGCCCATTTGAGATTTAGGCTTCTTAGTTTCAACTTTGGCTACCTCACCATGAGCAAGACGGAACTCCAACAAAAATATCAGATTTTGCGCCATTTTAGTTGGGCCGTTGCGCATTTTCAACACTTCCGATTAATCATCTCACGGTAAAACTGCAAACTTTTTTTTTTGACAATTAGTTCAAAGACGCTCACCTTTTTTTTCAAATTCATCCATCACAAAACAAAAAGGTAAAGAGCAAAGGACATGAAACCGAATTGGTTTTATGTCCTTAATTTGACATTTTTCTTAAGGTTGCTTATATAATGCTAGAGAGACCTCTTGGACATCAAAACTAGTTAATGTTGTACATCACTGGTCGCAACTATCTCTGCGTCTCTTTGTTGTCCCCACTTCCTCGTTCTAACTGAAACTGAACCGCGGCCGCCAAGAACATTATCTGTCGACAGACCCGCCTCACCATCCTCTTCTCACGATACCCGCACATGACAACCAGACGTACATTTCATCAACTATAAATAATCATTACGGAATATTAGTTCGTTAGATGAGAGAGAGATTTTTTTCCTTTCCAGCTGCACGTAACGTTCGTACAACAATATATCTGTATATATGTAGTTCTTACGTTCTTTCAATAGAAAGTGAGTTATCTTCTTCTTCACAAAATATATCATGGTATTAGAGCAGTGTTTCTGCCTTATCTTATAAAACATACTACTCTACAACTCCAAACAATGGAGATGGAAGACAGTACGGAAAACGTCGTAGATGAAGAAGCCTATAGTATTACTGCAGCAGATAACCCTGAAAATCCACTCGTAAATACACCTCTCGAAGGAGCAAACTATTTATCGTGGAGTCGGTCCATGATTATTTCCTTGAAAGCCAAGGGAAAAGTTGGTTTCATGAACGGAGAGATTCAACCCCCTGTTGACAATGAAAAACTTATGATTTCTGGGATGAATTAAAGGGACGTTATGGTGAAAGCATTGGGCCTCACGTATATGAAATCATGCAGGAAGTCAGCAACTTAAGACAAGGTAACAACAATGTAACAGTGTAACACCTACATACCTCCTGAAAGGATATAAGAATGCCACACACACAGAACATACAGAATACAAAACATTTCGTGAAAGCATAGCACTCAAAAATAAACATTCCAAAATGTACGCAACATTTCATACATGAATTTCCAGAATCTTAAACAAACATATATTATATCACAAGAGCTTAATACAAATTTGTTTCAAAAATCGAAACCAACCTGAAACATAGTTATTACAAAAACTTACAACAATTCTGAATCAAACACTTTATATACAAGCCCAAAACAAACTCCAAATGCATTTTTATCGAAATAACACTCAGACTCTATTGGCCATTGTGGTTGACTCGTCCCAGTCCTTATAATCTTCACTCTGAACTTACACGGGGCAAATCCACCGTGCTAAGCATATAGCTTTGTAAGTAATAACTAATCTATATTAAATGATTTCTTTAACCATAAATCAGACATAATGTATTTCAGAATATATTTTATAATCAACAGAACTGCATAACATAGGAGGTTATAAATCCTTCAGAATTAGAACATAATTTAGCTTATGTCAGAATCAAACAGATATCAGAATACAAAACCAGATGACTGTTAAATCCATTTACAGAAGCGGGTAACGAGACTTATACAGAAGAGACCGAAGTCTCGACACCAAAGTGTCACAGAAGAGACCAAAGTCTCGACACTGAAGTGTCAATAACAGAAGACACCGAAGTGTCACAGAAGAGATCAAAGTCTCGATACCAAAGTGTCAATAACAGAAGACATTGAAGTGTCACAGAAGCAGCCGCAGGCCCTTCTAGGCATGCCTATTTATCCACAACTAAGGCTCAACAGTTTTAAAACAAAACAAGGTCATTTTAGACATTTCATGTGCAAAGCAAGTAGTCAATCATATTCACATGCAAATAGCACTTCCAATGATATAAACATGCATCAAACGCCTCGGACAATCATTGTCCGGAATTCAGAATACAATCAGCATAAATCAAATTCAACAAGCAGAACAAAGTAAGGTAAATAGCACTTCAATATCACATGCATCAATCAATACCTCGGACCTTCATGTCCGGAATCAGTACACAATTCAGTACACATTAATCAATATCAATTTCAATTCAGTAATAAACAAGACAAATCAAGGTAAGACCATTTTAGGTTAGTCACAAAAGTTACCGTCTAAATTACTTACAATTGCTCTCGTTTGCTTATTGCCTTAAAGTCCCGGCAATATCTTGAAATGGTCATTCTATGCTTTCCCCTATAACATTTAACACATATACAAATCACTATTGTGCATGATTAAGAATTCATTTATGTATACTGAATATGTATTACGCATGTTCATGACAATTCCGGGTATCTTATTGTAATTTTCATCATCAAACCGATTAGATATCAAAGCCCTCATTAACATTTGGTACTTATAATTTGGACCAAAATAAAATAAAGTGAAAACAATTTCATAACCTAATTGACCACTTCAGATTTTCTACCCACATGATTTCGGGTCAACTTTGCATAATTAACCTGATAGGGTAAATGACAAAATTAGTCAACACTTCCTTCTGGAAAGTTGTTCTACAGTATCTTAAGTTTCTAACGACTCCAAGATCATCCAATTTGATTTAGTATTCAATGAGTTATGCACAAAATACCACAGACTGTACACATGTGAACTTTTGGCTAGAACATGATCATTCCCTCGAATTGTACAACTCATATCTTTTAGCTCAGATATCTAAAAATTACAAACTTTATACTAAATTAAAGCTAAGAGAATAAGCTAAAACTTTGGTGAAGACACCTTAGTCTAATTCGACCTATATCAATACAGTTTATTCAAAAACTACAGGATATGATTTCTGTCCCTGACAGTGCTTTAGCTTAAGCTACAACTCACTTACATGCCAATTTTGAAAATCTTAGAGACAGAATTAAAATTCAACTTCTCGAAGAAAGTTGCAGAACTATGTCTCTAGTTTAATCTGAATTAAGAAACAACTTGTTTGAAGATCCACAGTGCAAGTTATAATCGAAATACCAAAGCAAGTTAAGTGAAAACCCTTCATTTCTTCCAGCTTTTCCACAAAACAGACTTTCGGGTTAATGTTACACGGTCATTTTGACAATGAAAATAAAGGATTTAGGCCAAACATTCTTCTAGACATTTGTTCCTTTATGTCTTAAGGTTCTACTGATACCAATTTTATGCAATTTGGTTCAGTATTTTGAAACTTATCCCCAAATGAATATAGACTGTTCACAAACAGTGACAAATTCCAGATACTCAACTTCAAGCTAACTTTTGACACACTTAATGATAGAAATCAGATATGATGCCTTCATGAAAATTGTAGATATATGTTTCTACTAATTTAACATGAATTTAAATTCATCCAATTTAGATGCCTACAGGGAAAGATATGGCTAAAATACCAAAATCTGTCCAGTATAACTACTCATCTAAACCAGTTTCCAACATGTATCAAACCTTAATTCTTTCCCATTTCAGTACACAATTGATCCATATCAAACATCAAACAATGCATGTTATCAAAGGATACACTACCGCTGTCTCATATTGAGTTCCTTCTGGGTAAGCAGATGCTTCAGAATTTTATGATCTGTGAAGATTCTACATTTTTCACCATATAAGTAGTGTCGCCAAATTTTTAAGGCAAACACTACCGCTGCAAGCTCCAGATCATGTGCAAGGTAGTTCTGTTCATGAGTCTTTAGTTGCCTAAAGGCATAAGCAACCACCTTTCCTTCCTGTATAAAAACACAACCCAAACCAATTCCGGATGCATCATTAAACAAAACATACTCCTTACCAGAAATAGGTTGAACCAATACAGGAGCTTCAGTAAGCATACTTTTCAGCTGATCAAAGCTACTCTGACATCTATCAAACCATTCATACTTCACTCCCTTCCGTAACAGTTTAATTAAAGGGGATGCTATCACCGAGAATCCCTTAACAAACCGTCGGTAATAACCAGCCAGACCCAGAAAACTTCTCACTTCTGTCACATTCCGTGGTGGCTTCCAATTAAAAATCGCCTCGATCTTACTAGGATCAATTCTAATTCCTTCAGAAGAGACAGCATGCCCTATAAATGATATCTCCCGAAGCCCGAAATCACACTTACTCAACTTAGCATACAACTGCCTTTCCCTCAGAGTCTGTAATACAATTCGGAGATGCTCACCATAATCATGTTCATTCCTAGAATAGACCAGGATATCATCAATAAATACCACAACAAACTGGTCCAAATAAGGCCTAAACACTCTATTCATCAGATTCATAAATGCTGCTGGAGCATTAGTTAACCCAAATGACATTACCAGAAATTCATAATGTCCACAATGGGTTCTAAATGTAGTCTTTGGTACATCCACACCCTTTACCCGAAGTTGATAATACCCCGATCTCATATCTATCTTCGCAAACACTCCTGCATCTTTCAACTGATCAAATAAATCGTCAATCCTTGGCAATGGATACCTATTCTTCACTGTAACTCTATTCAACTACCTATAATCGATGCACATCCGCAGTGTGTCATCTTTCTTCTTAACAAATAACACTGGTGCTCCTCACGGTGACACACTGGGTCTAATAAATCCCTTATCCAGAAGCTCTTGTAACTGCACCTTCAGCTCCTTTAACTCAATAGGAGCCATTCTGTACGGTGCTCTGGATATAGGAGCAGTGCCAGGCATAACTTCGATAGACAATTCCACTTCCCTTTCAGGAGGGAGTCCAGACAGTTTCTCAGGAAAAACATCTGGGAACTTATTCACTATAGGAATATCAAGCAGTTTATCCTTACCACCCTCCTTCTGGGAATCAATCACAAAAGTTAGATAAGCTTCACACCCCTTCTTGAGAAGCTTTTGAGCTTGCATAGCAGATACTACATTACTTAAAGAACTAGTGCAAACACCATGTAATACAATCTCAGGCTGATCTGGCCTCCTAAATATAATTGTCTTAGTACTACAGTCAATTACTGCCCGATATTTAGACAGCCAATTCATACCCAGAATCAAATCAAATTCGTGGAATGGCAATTTAATCAAATCTGCTTCATACTCACTTCCTTTAATCATAACAGTATAATTCCTAACCACCTGATTCACCAACACACTACTACCCAGAGGACTGGTTACATGCATGTCATATTCTAACTGATCTATAAGCATCTCCTTACCAAACATTTCTTCAGCACAGATATATGAATATGAAGATCCAGGATCAATTAATGCATACTTTTCATAATCAAAGAGAGAAACCATACCAGCAATGACATCCGGTGCATCCTGATCCTCACGAGCTTTCAGTGCATAAGCTCGAGTCGAAGCAGAAGACACAACTGGTCGATTAACAGTCTCCGACGGGGTACTCAGATTAGGTCTATTCTATCCAGGTCCTCCTCGACCTCTACCACGTCCTCTATTCCCAGCAGATGCATAAGAAACCGCTCTACTTACTTGTGATGTCTGAGATTGTCTGAGAGGGCAATTGGCTATCTGATGCTTAGTACTACCACAGTGAAAACATGCTCCCGTAGCCCTTCTACAAACATCCCAATGATGCACAGAACAATGAGGGCACTTCGGGGGATCAGAACCTCAGCCTGCAGAAGAACCCCTACTAGAAACAGTCATTAAGGGATAATTTTGTAACCTTCCCCGAGCCACAGATCTCTGAGTAAACTCTGGTGCAGAGGAAATTCTATCCCGACTTCGTTTGCCCGAGGACTGACCTCCTCTTGCAAAGCCCCTTCGTTGATTCCTTTCCCTCTTCATCACCTCTTGCCTCTCTATCTTCATAGCAGCCTGTACCAGCTGATGATAATTTACTTACTGCAATAGAGTAACTGCTGCCAAATGCTCCTAGATAGAATCATTCAATCCATCCTCAAACTGATGACACCAGAACTCCTCAGTAAGCACTGATTCTGGGGCATACTTACTGAGACGACTGAATTCCCAATCGTACTCAGCAACTGATAAGTTTCTCTGCTTTATGTTCAGAAATTGCTTCCATTTATCCTTTCTGTAATCCTCTGTCACATACTTATCTTTAAATTCTTGGACAAAGAAATCCCAAGTCAGAGGTACTGGCAGCTGAGGACTTCTCATAACGAACTTTCACTATTCATAAGTTGCTCCCTGCAGAAGGGAGATAGTACAGTGCACCATCTCCTCAGCTGGACAACTGATCTCATCTAATACCCTCTTTACCTTCTCAATCCAGAACTCAGCCCTTTCAGATTCCTCCAGAGATGTCCCAGTAAATTCCTCGGCTCCATACTTCCTCAGTTGATCAATCGGAGCCTTAGGTGTTGTCATCTGATGCAGCAACGTCATCATATCCTGGGACAACTTAATCAAAGCCTCTCCTTGAGCTAGAGGAGGAGGTGGCACCTCAGCTTCACCTTGATTGACCCCCGAGGGTCCTGGTATTTCTGGACGAGTTTGTTTCGGTTGATTACTCTCAGCAACTTCGTCAACACAGTCACGAGATCCTTCTATCATAAATTCTATAGACAAAACATGGGACACCAAATTAGGCCAAAACACAACTTGTACACTCAATAGAAGCAATAGTTAAGCGCTGGTTAAACCAGAATCGCCTAAACCAGGCTCTGATATCAAAAATTGTAACACCCACATACCCCCTGAAAGGATATATAAATGCCACACACACAGAACATACAGAATACAAAACATTTCGTGAAAGCATAGCACTCAAAAATAAACATTCCAAAATGTACGCAACATTTCATACATGAATTTCCAGAATCTTAAACAAACATACATTATATCACAAGAGCTTAATACAAATTTGTTTCAAAAATCGAAACCAACCTGAAACATAGTTATTACAAAAACTTACAATAATTCAGAATCATACACTTTATATACAAGCCCAAAACAAACTCCAAATACATTTTTATCAAAATAAGATTCATACTTCATTGGCCATTACGGTTGACTCGTCCTAGTCCTTGTAATCTTCTCTCTGAACCTACACGGGGCAAATCCACCGTGCTAAGCATATAGCTTAGTGAGTAATAACTAATCTATATTAAATGATTTCTTTAACCATAAATCAAACATAATGTATTTCAGAACATATTTTATAATTAACATAACTGCATAATATAGGAGGTTATAAACCCTTTAGAATCAGAACATAATTTAGCTTATGCCAGAATCAAACAGATATCAGAATACAAAATCAGATGACTGTTAAATCCATTTACAGAAGCGGGTAACAGGACTTATACAGAAGAGACCGAAGTCTCGACACCAAAGTGTCACAGAAGTGACCAAAGTCTCGACACCGAAGTGTCAATAACAGAAGACCCGAAGTGTCACAGAAACAGCCGCAGACCCTTCTAGGCATGCCTATTTACCCACAGCTAGGACTCAACAGTTTTAAAACAAAACAAGGTCATTTTAGACATTTCATGTGCAAAGCAAGTAGTCAATCATATTCACATGCAAATAGCACTTCCAATGATATAAGCATGCATCAAATGCCTCGGACAATCATTGTCCGAAATTCAGAATACAATTAGCATAAATCAAATTCAACAAGCAGAACAAAGTGAGGTAAATAGCACTTCAACATCACATGCATCAATCAATTCCTCGAATCTTCTTGTCCGGAATCAGTACACAATTCAATACACATTCATCAATATCAATTTCAATTCAGTAATAAACAAGACAAATCAAGGTAAGACCATCTTAGGTTACTCACAAAAGTTACAGTCTAAATTACTTACAATTGCTCCCGTTTGCTTATTGCCTTGAAGTCCCGACAATATCTTGAAGTGGTCGCTCTAGGCGTTCCTCTATAACATTTAACACATATACAAATCACTATTGTGCATGATTAAGAATTCATTTATGTATACTGAATATGTATAATGCATGTTTATGACAATTCCGGGTATCTTATTATAATTTTCATCATCAAACCAATCAGATATCAAAGCCTTCATTAACATTTGGTACTTATAATTTGAACCAAAATAAAACAATGTGAAATCAATTTCATAACCTAATTGACCACCTCAGATTTTCTACCCACATGATTTCGGGTCAACTATGCATAATTAATCTGATAGGGTTCTACAATATCTTAAGTTTCTAACGACTCCAAGATCATCCAATTTGATTCAGTATTCAATGAGTTATGCACAAAATACCACAGATTGTACACATGTGAACTTTTGGCTAGAACATGATCATTCCCTCAAATTGTACAACTCATATCTTTCAGCTCAGATATCCAAAAATTACAAACTTTATACCAAATTAAAGCTAAGAGAATAAGCTACAACTTTGGTGAAGACACCTTAGTCTAATTAGGCCTATATCAATATATTTTATTCAAAAACTACAGGATATGATTTCTGTCCCTGACAGTGCTTTAGCTTAAGCTACAACCCACTTACATGCCAATTTTGAAAATCTTAGAGACAGAATTAAAATTCAACTTCTCCAAGAAAGCTGTAGAAATATATCTCTAGTTTAATCTGAATTAAGAACCAACTCATTTGAAGATCCACAGTGCAAGTTATAATCGAAATACCAAAGCAAGTTCAGTGAAAACAATTCATTTCTTCCAGCTTTTCCACAAAGCAGACTTTCGGGTCAATATTACACGGTCATTTGACAATGAAAATGAAGGATTTAGGCCAAACATTCTTCTACACATTTGTTCCTTTATGTCTTAAGTTTTTACTGACACCAATTTTATGCAATTTGGTTCAGTATTTTTAAACTTATCCCCAAATGATTACAGACTGTTCACAAACAGTGACAGATTCCAGATACTCAACTTCAAGCTAACTTTTGATACACTTAATGACAGAAATCAGATCTGATGCCTTCGTTAAAGTTGTAGATATATGTTTAAAGTTTAACATAGAATTTAAATTCATCCAATTTGGATTCCTACAGGGAAAGATATGGCTAATATACCGAAATCTATCCAGTATAACTACTCATCTAAACCAGTTTCCAACATGTATCAAACCTTAATTCTTTCCCATTTCAGTACACAATTGATCCATATCAAACATCAAACAATGCATGTTATCAAAGGATACCAAGTTTATAAGTCCATTACCTTACTAAACTTCAAATTCAACTCCAAGAATCCAACTATTATAGCACCTTCCAAGCAACTAACACACTTCCAAAACCAAGATAGATGTAATGTGTTTTTAACACCCAAAGCACATCAGCCTAGAAATTAGTACGAGAGAGCTTCTTCATGCAGCTTATGACAAGGAGTTTACAAAATCAAAGTACAAAGGTAGAGCAACCAGCGGTGGAGAGAAGAGAGCCAAACAAAGGCTACCAAAGTCTTGTAAAGGCTTGACACCTAAGTTGCTAGGTGTCTTCATTATGTATTGCCACATATATCTCCAATGCATGACTCCCATTTGCCTCCATTTATGATTCCAATTGCAACACTTCCATTTGGCCACTTGTCAACTTATTAACCATGCCATTTGTTACATTCTTGCCTAGCCATATGTCAGTTAATTACTCATGCCAAATGTGACTAACTCATAGACTTAATCTTTGCAATTTTCATATATCTATTTATCTTGCCACTTGAAAATTTTCCTAATCTAAATATACATTTAAATACCTCAAATTTTCAAAAACTTTCCTAAAATTCTCCAAATAAATTTTCAGCTAAAAATAATTCACCAAAAATTTCAAAATATCTAAAATATACCAAAATTTTTGAAAATTTCTAAAATTCACCAAAAATTTTGAAATAATAATAACAGTCTCCAAATAAATTTTTAACACAAATAATTCACAATTCGCATTTTTAATCGCATTAATAAATCAATTATACCTAAAAAATGTCAATGAATGCATGTACAATTTTGTATGTGTCCAAAATGCTTATGCACAAATAAGCAATTATTCACATATGCAAAGCATAAATGTACTGAATTTTCTTAATATCCTAACCCCTAATATGAGGTGTTACAAACAGTATATTTTATGAAACTAAAGGGCCTGTGGAATGACCTAGACTCCTTGATGCCGATGAGCACATGTGGCTGCGAGAATGCCGGAAAAAACTTGGAGTTTTTCAACATAAACAGATTGATGCAGTTTTTGCTGGGTCTCCGAGAAGAATACGCCACCATGGTAAGTCAAATCTTGCTACTTGAACCATTGCCACAGGTAAACAAAGCCTACTCTATGATATTAACAATAGAAAAGTAAAAAACATGTAAATTCTGAGAATACGATTCCAATGGAAGTGGCACTCATGGCCAGTCCAAGTAACTATAAAAGACAGGGAAACAAGGAGTTTATTAGCAAGCGTTTTGGAAACATAAGGGACGAGAAGTTTTGTGAGCATTACAGGGAAAAGGGACACATGAAGGGCCCCTGTTTTCAGCTACATGGAATACCGGAGTGGTACAAAGAACTACAAAAGAAGAAGGGACGAATGACATACTCTACAATGAACGCAGATAGCTCACTTGAGGAACAAAACCCAGAAACTAAGTCTAAGACCGAAGTGGATATTGCAGCACTCACGCTGCAAGTTCAAGACCTGATGTACATAGTTAGGGGTAAATCATCGGCTGATGCTAATCACGTAGCTTACAATAGCTATGCAGGTACAAACCCAAACCTTCCTAGTTTTAACAGTAGCAAATTTGACAATGGTACATGGATAGTGGATTCGGGGGCCTCAACACATATGAGCCATGATCTCACCCTCTTCACAAACAGAACCAAAGTTTCCCACCTCACACCAATAACCCTCCCAGACAATTCACACAGAAAAATCGAACGTGTTGGAGCTAATGATTTTAATGAAACCCTAAACTTAAAAAACATCCTCCACATACCGACGTTCCACCATAATTTAATGTCTATTCACAAGCTAGCCACCCAAAATCACACTGGCATTATCTTTGTAACTGACAAAGTGTATTTGCAGGACCTGTGGACTAACGATATCGTAACTGTCAGTGAGGCGGAAGGGGGAATTTATAAAATAAGCAAAGAAAACCAGTTACTGCCATCCAGCCTAAGAGATCCCTCTCTGCATTTTTATATTAAGAACCCAGTTGCAAATCACATACACAGTTTTGATGTTTGGCATTTACGCCTTGGACACATATTAAAAGAAAAGTTTACTCATTTGCCAAATTTGAGTGTTTCGATTCCTAAATTTGTTTCATGTGACATTTGCCCTTTAGCAAAACAAACTCGACAACCTTTTCCAAGTCACAATTTATCAACCCAACACCCTTTTGAACTCTTACATCTTGATCTATGGGGACCTTCTGGGGTTAAAAATCTCGATGAATCAAGCTTTTTCTTAACAATTGTCGATGATTTCACAAGGGCCACTTGGATTTATTTATTAAACAGTAAGGATCAAGTTTATGAGACCCTAAAAATATAGATAGCCATGATTGAAAACCAACACAAAACTTCCATCATTTGTGTACGCACTGATAATAGAACCAAGTTTATCAACCACAGATGTAAGGAACTTTTACAAACCAAAGGCATAGCACACCAAAAATCTTGTGCCCATACCCCTCAACAAAATGGCGTTGTTGAACGTAAACACAAACACCTTCTCCAAACCACTAGAGCCCTGCTTTTTCAAGCCAACTTACCTAAACACTTCTGGGGGGAGGCTCTACTCATGTCCATATTCATAATGAATCGACTTCCCACCAAAATGCTTTCTTGGCAAACCCCATACGAATGACTTTATCACAACCCACCATCCTATGACAACGTACGAGTATTTGGTTGTCTTTGTTATGCCACAAACACCGCTCCCTACAAAGACAAACTAGCTCCCCGTGCCAAACAATGCATTTTTTTAGGATACATGCCAGGACACAAGGGATATAAATTGCTTGACCTCACGACTCAGACCACCTTTGTCTCCCGAGATGTGCATTTCCATGAAAACATTTTCCCTTTTAACAACAACACGCACAAAAAATTTCTCAAATCTTCCCAACTATCCTTTCTAACCCGATCGATCACCTCCCCTTCCAAACCACATACCCAACATCCCCACCTGCACAACCAACTATTTCATCAACTTTGCCCACTACCTCATCTCCTGACCAAACTCTCACTCCTGAGTCACCATATTTACCCAGTAGCAGTGTTGATACACAGCCCCCACAAACCATCCAACTTGTCCCACTTCGACACAACACCCGGATAAAATCTCGTCCACCTTACCTCCAAGACTACATCACCTCCCTTCCTCCTCTCGACGCAGCTACAACGTCATCCTCCCAGGTTCGTCCTCCTCCCAGCTCTGTTTTTTCTTCATTTTCTTCATTCATGGCCAACGTAGACACTAAATGTGAACTATTGACATTTTCTACTGCTATTACTAATCCACTTTGGGTCCAACCTATGTTTTTGGAGCTCAATGCACTAGAACGAAACCATACCTAGAACTTGATGACTCTACCGCAAGGCAAACGAGCGCTGCACATGAAATGGATTATTAAAATTAAGAGCAATGCTGATGGCTCGGTGGATCATCCGAAAGCGCGGTTGGTCATTCGCGGTTATTCCCAGCGAGAACCCTTGGATTACACTGATATTTTTTCACCTGTTACTAAAATCGCCACTGTTCGCATTTTGATAGCACTTGCCGCAGCTTACCGTTATCCATTACACCATTGCGACATCAACAACACATGCCTTCATGGTTCCCTCACCGAAGAGCTGTATATCCATCCTCCATTGGGGTACTCCAAAGTTACTACTGGTCAGGTTTGCCGTCTACGTAAATCCTTATATGGCCTTAAACAAGCGGGCCGCCAATGGAATCAAGAATTTACATCCAAGCTACAGTCTTATGGGTTTGTTCAATCGATTCTGATTCCTGTTTATTTATTAAAGGTTCCGCTGACACTTTCATAGCTCTTGTCATATACATAGATGATGTGCTACTTACCAACCCCTCAGAGTCTTTACTTGTGGACGTCAAAGCTTACCTCCATGATCAATTCACCATAAAAGACATGGGCAATGCTAACTACTTCATCGGCATAGAACTGCACCGCTCACCTCATAGTATTTTTCTCTCCCAAGAGAAATACATCAAGGACATCTTATCCGAAGTACAATTGCCAGATATCAAACCCTCCATCATACCTTTCCCTCAAGGATGTAAACTCACACCTGATGATGGTCCCCTCCTGGATAATCCAGATCACTACCGTCGCCTCATGGGTCAACTCCTGTACTTAAACTTAACCACCAGACCGAACGTGGTTTTTTGCAGTCCACCAGCTCACTCAATTCACCTCCACACCCAGCCAACCACACTGAGCAGCTCTCCTCCAACTACTACGTTACCTTAAACACACCACTGCTTCTAAACTCCTTTATCTAATGCAATCATCAGTGCAACTACATGCTTTCTCTGACTCGGACTGGGCCGATTGTAACTTCACCCGAAAATCACTCACCGGTTACTGCATCATGCTCGGAGCTGCTTTGATATCCTGGAAAACCAAGAAACAGAAAACGGTGAGTTGTTCCTCCGCGGAAGCTGAATACCGCGGCATGGCCAGCACCCTTTGTGAAGTTCGATGGCTCTCCTACGTCCTTCGCGACATGTAGATTCCTCTATCATTGCCCATCCATCTACATTGCGACAACAATGCGGCAATCCATATATCACGTCGAAATTGACTGCCATCTTGTTCGCAACGCCATCACCGAAGGTTTTATCTCCACCCTTCACACTCCCTCATCCTCATAATTGGCTAACTGCTTCACCAAATCCCTATCTTCCACGGACCTATCTTCTAATGTCTTCAAGTTAGGTCTGTCGCCACCGACGCCAACTTGAGGGGGGCTATCGACAGGCCCGTCTCACCATCCTCTTCTCATGTTACCCGCACATGACAACCACACCGCACATGACAACCAAACGTATATTTCATCAACTGTAAATATTCATTACGGAATATTAGTTCGTTAGATGAGAGAGATTTTTTCCTTTCCAGCTGCACGTAACCTTTGTACAACAATATATGTGTATATATGTAGTTCTTACATTCTTTCTGTAACATCCCACCCTCGACGGGAAGGGTAGAATAGTAATTTGGCATAGGATGAGAGTGATTGAGCTTAATTAGGACTGTTCATGCATACTATTGGTACACAGTGAAATTTGTGCACATGCAAATAACTGTACATGCATACATGACATTCCCGATAATTGTGCCTAAATGGAAGTTGGTTGTGAATAATGTGGTATTTGTATGTGAAAAATTATTCTGAGTGATCCATTGTGTGTTTTATATTTTAAGGGCTTTTTAGAAATTTTTTCGGAGAAAATTTCAGACCAGAAAAATAGCCAAGTGGCGAACCGGTTGATTTTCGGTCTCAAAAATTTCTATCCAATGGCACTACAATATTAAGTATATTATTTTGGGATTGAAATTAGGGCTATTGGACTTGAATGGGTCAAATTTTATTAGGGTTTCTTAATAAATCCATTACATGTTTTGTCTTTTCCTTATTTTGTTGTTTTGTTAGAAAAATGCCAAGTGTCCTAAGGATTTATTGCTTTTGTCTTATTC
>JAOQMR010000008.1:29250629-29267464 GCA_027563865.1 Erythroxylum pelleterianum | reverse complement strand
AAAACCAAACCATCAATACACATGTGACCATCTACAATTAGTGGCACACCATATTATTTCTATCTTTTATAACAAATATGTCATATTAGATTGAGTGTGCCTTTAATAACTGTATTATTTTTAGTTTCCCTTGTCACGATGTACTTCTTGTTCCGCAACTTGCTGTTTTTAATAACTGTATTATTTTAGTTTCCCTTGTCACGATTTACTTCTTGTCCCGCAACTTGGTATTTTGGTGCTTTTCAATGCACACAAGCAAAAAGCTTAACCCAAATAATCAAGTAAGATTCTCAAAATTGATAATATAGTGATATTATTGAATTTTTGTTTTATTTGTTCAAATTTCTTGAAAAATGAATCAAGAATAAGTTGAACAGATTTTTAGTGCATTAAGTATTAGTTCATATCCTTGTAGTCAATCACTTGGTTGCAGTTGCAGTTTTATGTATGACATATTATTTCAGTTAATAAATACATTATTTATCTTTATGTATTTTGTTAATTATATTTGATATTTTAATACTAAAGATAAAATCTCCAGAATTATAATTGTACAATTGAAATTATGATGAGATCATAATTATAAAATTTAATCTACATTTATGTATTATTTTTAAATTATTTCTAGTTATACTTTCATCAAGATTGAATATTAGTGAAGCGATGAAACTAATATATGCTATGTTTCTTTTTTCTGAATAAAGTAATTGATTTTATAAATTAAAGTATGGAGATACTTTAACAATTACGTTAGTACTTATTAGATAATAAGTTCATTAAACTGGCCTAATTATGAGGATCTTAAATAGAATATTATTTATATATCTATAGGTTTCCTCATTGTGATGGTTTTATAATTAATCTTTAGACTTAAGATTATCAAGGTATCTTATGTGAGAATTACTATGCTTTGATGCTACTTATGACTTATCTTATTTAGGGTGGCTCACTCGGTAGTACTTGAATATAGTATGAATTATCTGGAGATAATTGAGTAAGTCAAAAATGGATTTGTCAGCCTAACGTAGCTAGAGAGAATGTTTCATTGCCCTTAACTAGTAGTGATTTACGAAATTCTCTATTTAGAGTGAATTGAGATTTAAAAAGATGTTTTAAATATCAATTATAAACCAATTACCAATTTGCAAGAACAAATAAGATTGGATTTAAAAAAAGTAGACATTATATCCATACTCTGTCCAATTAGAAAATTAGATAATAAAATGATTAAATTATACATCATAACAATGTATGGATATGTTGAGTTAAACGACATTGACATTTTTTATTGGATATTGTGCTTAGTTTATAAATATGATTCAAACGAATGCATGTTTGAGTGAGATAAGAATGCTTCCGCAGATTATCTCTTTCGTTTGTTCCGACGAGTTATCCCGGGTTCAGCCTCGGGAAAGTCGGGACTCGGGCCCAATAGGTCTTCGTTTGTGTTTCCGTTCAGTATAGTGGGGCTCCGGTAACGGGGTCCAGTATTTTTAATATTTGGGTAGTCATGATATGTTGTCAGACATCAATTTTGATCTATAATTATAATTTTTTAACTAAAGAATTAAAGATTAATTTAAAAGAGTTTTATTTTATCTAATTATAAATATGAATTATAATTATAATTTATAATCATTGTTAACATATTAATAACCTAATGGGTCATACATAAAGAGTATTTTGAAAGATAAAAAATAAATTTAAATTAAGTTGGACTCAACTGTGAACTTTGAGGAAAACTTAAGGATCAAATAAGAGGTATTTGAATTTATTAAAACTAAATTAAACTATAATTAGATTTTGACTTTAATAATAATTCGAATATTTAATTTTAATAAAAATAAAAACCCTAATGTATTTTTTATTTATAGGAAATAAGCATAAAAGAGCTAGCAATCCTACTTATTCCTCTCAAAAGGTTGAGCTTCTTTTTCTCCACTTTGTGAATACTTAGAGATTGGACACTTAAATAGCTTATGATTGACATATAGAAAAGTTTTTAGGAAAAGTTTCAGTAGGAATTTTGAATTAGGTGAGGTTCTTTTTATTTTATAATTCATGTTTTTCAAGTTATTAAATTATTAAGATTGGATTAAGAATTCGTAAAAATTTTATTTTTTTGATGTGCCCATGATTTGATTATGGTTGGTTTCTCAGCAGTGGTATTAGAGCCATCTTATTTGTTTAACTTGAATCAATTGCTTTATTTTTATTAATTTGATAAAAATTAAGGTTTGAAACCTTGTCTTAATGAATTAGGGTTTGTTTAAATTAAAACTCTACCTGGTTTTCTGTTTTTTAGAAAATTAATTAATCCCATAGGCTTATATTTTTGTTTATGGAAACGTCAATTAAGTATGCCTCTTATTTGATCATTGCTTCTAGTTGATTGTGATTTCTAAAATACACTAAGGCATATCCCCCAGCTATGAATCAGATTTGGAAAACGAGTCTAATGCATGCCCCATTACTTTTTTTTTTCTACTTGTGGATTATTATGTTCTCAAATTGATAGAGCTTTTTGGAAAATGAAGATACATGTCCCCTTAGATTCGAATTAGAATTGTTTTCGGTGTATACGAATGCACTTTTGGGTCCTTATGTTTTTTATCGTGTTAATAGAGTATCACCAACATTTTGCATCATTGTTGGTGAATCGCACTCTATTGCTAGAGGCAACAGAGCCAGTGGTGATTGTCACCACTGGCAAAGGAAAGATTTGCCCTTAGAGGAAGAAGCCAGATGCTAGAGGAAAGGGAGAACCTTGGAGATAGAAGCAACATAGACCGTAGACTAGCAAAACTAGGCGGCGATATAGCTGAAGGAGAATAAGAGGGAGGCGACAGAACATAGAAAACCTGAATTGTAAAAACGATATACACCAGACAGTCCCCAATTCATTTTTATTTTAGTTATTATGTGTTTTTAAGCCTTTCCTTTTTTTAAAAATTAATTTAATGGAAATTAAGTTGGTTTAAATTCTGAATAAATTTGAGAAGTGTTTTTCTAAATGTTTGAAAATTGTTTTAAAAGAATTTTTTAATTAATAATATTTTAGAATTTAGTTTAATTTTCAAAAGTTAAAATATTATATTAAATTAGTTATCAAATAAATAACTAAAATCAAGCAAATGTTTTAAAGGATTTCTTTCATAATTTGATTATGTTAAAAATTATTAATATAATGAGATTATATTATTTTTAAGAGATCTAAATTTTTAAAATTTTAAATCCCTCATTTTTAAATATTAAGTATACCTTAAGAATGAGATTGTTTTCTTCTATAATTTAACAATAAAACTAGACTTCTATTTATTATAAGGCTTGTTGAGCAAACTCAAGGCTCCTTTAACCTGAATATGTTTTATCTTAAATTAATGGATCCTACTTAACTAAATTTGTATGATTTACTTGAGCAAACTCATGATCATATGAATTTAGAGACAAAGAGTTGGCACCTATCGAGTATAAAGTCATATATGATATAATTGATAAAATTATTGTCTACCTAATTTAAATTCTAGTTAGTTTGTTGAGCAAACTTAAGATCAACTAAGTTTGAATAGGATCCTATCCCACTAGAAAATTATTTGATAATTTCTCGATTTAATAGTAAGGGCTATTGTTTTGAATAAAATAGTGAGAGTGATTAAATATTTATTAGTCCTTATTCTATTTGGTTTTGTAGCATAAACTAATACTTGATCTTTTATGTCTTTTGGTTGTCATCACACCAATCTATCATCATTAGGGAGCATTATGGATGCTAACAAGCTAATTGAAACCAATTTCTCAGACATGTTTCATAACTTAAGAATTGCTCTTAGGCAAGAAAAAAACTATATTATCTTGATACTATTGTTCTACAATAGTTTAATTTAAAAGAGACTAGTGAGATTTGGGAGAAATCTCAGTGTTATAGTGATGATGTTGAATAAGCTACTTATGTAATGATGGCTAGTATGTCTCTGAAGCTTCTGATGCAGCATGAGAATATGGATGCTCTTACAATAACTATGGATCTCAAGGAGTTGTTTAATGCACAAAGCAAGGTAGAGAGAAATCAATTTTCTAAAGCATTATCTCAATTTAAAATGACAAAAGGATCCCTAGTGGAGTTATATATGTTGAAGATGATTGGCTATATTAAAAAAAATTAGGCCAATTAGGTTTTATCATAGGCTACGAGTTAAGCATTGATATGGTGCTACACTCTTTTAATTCGATCTTTTTAAAGTTCATTATGAACTTTCATATGAAATAAAAGGATGTTTCATTGTGTTAACTATAGAATATGCTTAAGACTGTAAAAAGTTGTCCTAAGAAGGGACACATTTATGTTCTTGTTATGGATTATTCCAAGAGCAAGAAAAAGGGCTCTAAGAAGAATAATAATAAGAAATAAGGGCGGTATCAAAAAGAAGACAAGTAATAAGGGCACATGTTTTCATTATGGAGTCGATGGAAATCTAAAGAAGAATTGCAAGGCTTATCTTGCTAGACCGGAAGATAAAAAGCTTAAGATAGCTTCATCTTTAAGTATATTTATGATTAAGATCAATCATTCTACTTATGTTCCATATTCTTATGTATTAGATACTAGATATGGTTCTCATATTTGTAATAATGTGTAGATGTTAACAAGGAGTACATCAATGAAGAAAGGAGAAGTGGATTTATAAGTTAACAATAGAGCAGGAGTTACTGCATTAGTTGTAGGAACTTATAGTATAGCTTTGTTTTTTAAACTTGAACTAGAATTGAATAATTGTTATTATGTTCCATTTATTACTAGAAAGTAAAAACATAACTTCCATTTCTTATTTAGATTTGAATGGATTTGTCTTTATTATTAAGAATAAGAGTTATTGTTTTTATAAAGATGATGTTTACCATAGATCTGGATTACTTAAAAATGGTTTATATTAATTAGATCCTGAAATGAAAATTAATAAAAAATAGCAAGAAAAAAGTTAAGTGACCTAAATCCACCTTATTTATGAAAAGAATGAAATTTGGATCCTTTTTATTATAATCATATGAAACATGTAAATCTCGTTACCAGGAAAGAGGACCAAGCTACCCTTTATTGGAAAGGGAGAGTGTATTAGTGAGCTACTAGAGCTTATGCATTTAGATATTTGTGGCCCTATGTCTACTCATATTTAATTACATTTATAAATAATCATTCCAAATATGGTAATGTGTACTTAATGAAACAAAAGTTTGAATCATTTAAAAAGTTCAAAGAGTTTAGGCTTGAGGTTGATAAACAAACTGTTGGATCGGAAAGAAAAACATGAAAGATTTGGTTAAACGGTAGAATTCAAAACTTTTTTAGAAATCATACCACAGCGAAAGCAAGATAACCAAATCAATATGTCAATCCATACATGATATGGAAAATCTAACTTCTATAGACAACCAAAAGAGCATCACATACACCATATATATTTCTATCACATAAAAATATGCAGCATACAAAAGTGATTGCCAAGCTATGCATCAACCATATAGGAACCAAAATCATACATTAGAAAACTAGCTCTGATACCAATTGTTGGATCGGAAAGGAAAACATGCAAGATTTGGTTAAACGGTAGATTTCAAAACTTTTTTTAGAAATCATAACACAACGGAAGAAAGATAACCAAATCAAAATGTCAATCCATATATGGTATGGTATAAGGATAATAGTTAATATAAGAACAAGATAGTGATATTACCGACTTCTTTGCTATAACTTTAATTCATCACTGCACTATCCTCTCCTGCTTCATGTATCCAATCCTTGCTTTTGAATCATTTCCTTTGTCAATCTATCCTCTCCCGATTGTTGTATCCTCAACCAACTTTATCTACCACTTGTTCTTCTTGGACAATTTGATTAACAAGATCCTTTAGTGGGAAAGGAGAAGAAACGCTTTTGGGGAGTTTTTTCTTAGAAGAAAGAAGACAAAGAATGAGACACTCTCATGCAATTTTCGAATTCTTTCATGCAAGATAGGAGAGAGAGTGATAAAAATGTAAGAAACAATTCTTGCACCCGCACAATTTCAGTTAACATCAAAGGAAAGAAGATTTTTCTATCCAATGCATCACTTCTTCATTTAATCAATCATAAAGAAGCCATTAAATGAGACTATTCACATTTGTCTTTAAGATGACTATATGAAAAGTCTATGACTATTAACCTAAATGAGACCTATCAATTTTGTTTTTGATGATGAAAGAAGGAAGATGGTCCATCCAATGTACATCTTTCTTATTTAATCTAATGAATGCTAATAGGTTACATGTCATCATTAAAAGATAACCATTAAACCATTTAATAATAAGATCATAACTCCATTTAATGATGATAATGCATGATAAATACCATCTTTATTTAGCAATTCAATGCCAAATGTGCAGTTGCACATTGAACCCTAATGAAAAACGAAATTGCACTTTACTTTCTTAAAAATTTTGTTTTAATTTAATTAATCAAATTAAACTAAAGTCTAGCCCATTTCTAAATATACATTTAGGTTTCTAATTAACCATTAATTAGAACAAGCCCAATATTCATTTATGGGTTTTAAAACTTCCATTTACATTTCTTACTTAGCTTGATAACCTTACTTGAAGCCAAGCGGGGAATCTTATTAGACTTAGATAATTCAAGCTCTAATAAGCCAAGAATTAATTTAATCTCATTAGAATTAATTCTAGCTTGTTAACAAAATGTCATTCCACTAAAGATAATTAGTTAAACTCTTAAATTACTAAATATTATGAGAATACTTATTTTCATTTCCAATTGCAAACCCTATTATGAACCTTATTATAGCCATTTGCACAACAAAGGGCAAATTTATTGCTTTGCCCTTACGTTAGTTTTTCCTTCTAGATCTTCCGTTTTACTCTATATGGTGATTAACACACAAGATCTCATCTTTGTGTTAAGACTTGATGGGTAGCTAGTCCATCAAACTATTGGTGCCAGTTTAATCACCAATCTCCTTAAAAACATCTAGAAGTGATGATATCACTATAAACTCTTTATTTGAATGAATGTTTCCTAATACATGTTTCAATTAATAATTCCAACATGGAGACACTAGATTAATACTCTGTAAAAATCCATTTCGATCATATCAAGAATTATAATGAAACACATATGAGTTCACCACTCATCAAGATTGTGATCCATAATAAGCGAATGCTTAAGTTGTATATTTTAAGATTAAAGTAACGGCCCACTTTAATCTTGAAAACATACTTGATTCCAGATTCATTTAATAGTGTCATTATCGATACTATCATGATATAAAACTCACCATTCCCTTGAAGTAAACTCATTTACTTACATGGAGATAAATCGCAACACTACAGTCTACACCATAATCAAGCGACCAACTTGATTATTCAATTGTGAATCCATTAATTTAGATTCTTATAATATACATGCTTCCCATACATCTCTATGTATATGTATATTACTTACAAAAGAACCTTGGTACCTTATGACTAGATATATAATACTCATAAAAACCAAACTCTTTTATTTTAATAGTTTTATTTTTGATTCATAAGCTTGATTAAATTTTGATTTGGTTATAATATGCAAAAGTTGTATATTTTGCGTTAAACTTTTTTCGTTGGTGATCTGAAATATGTTTTTGGAAAGCTACTGTGGTTCTGCACGTTTACTGTATGTATAAGTGTTTCTGCTAATTACACTTATGTATCGTTCATGTTCTACATGCTTAACAATTTTCTGGAAAATTATGTTTATTATTCCTGTTCATCTGAAAGTGTTTCTGGAAAAAGGTAAGACATGTTTTATGTGTTAGTAGACTGTTGTTAATGCTTGCTTTAGTATGTCTGGAAAAGATGTAAAATGGTTACATGGTTTTCTGGAGATGTGGAATGCGATTCATGTGTTTCTGGAATCTGGAAAATGTTTCGTGGGTTTCTGGAACTTATTTTTGTTTTGATCTTTGGTGCACCTATTTTTCCACTTGTGCGATGTTTCTTGAAAACCAAACGTAGAGTTGCATGCGTTAATGACAGATGAAGAGTTGTATGCATGCGTTATTGTTGTGTCTTCATTTGCATAACTAAACAATAGAATACGTAACCGATGGTCTTCTTCAAGTCCAGTTTATATTCAATGCATAATGTATGCTTTGGGTTACTAACTGCAAACAGTTGTATGATAGATAAAGGTTTCTGATCATTTACTATAGCATTTTTTGTTCATTTATTCAAACATTAGCATTTCAAGTGGCCTTTATGTCTGTTATTCATTGTTTATATACTTAACAGATGCTAAGGTTATGCATGCTTCATTGATTGTTGATGATTATTTGATTAATGAATATCATTTTGCTTCATAGTGATGAATCACAAGACCACCGGAGGCAATAGTAGCCACCGATGGTTAGAGAACCACCACTGCTCACTCTAGAGAGATTTATCTCTCTAGAGTTTTATGTATATTTATAAGTATGTTTATAACGATACAGATGGGTAGAGTGCCTTGAGATAGTCTGAAGGTGGAGTTAGCAGAAAAAAGTGTTGTTTTGTTCAGAAAAACCAAAAACTCGAAAGTTTATGGAGAAGAAAGGGCGCGTGCCATAAGCTAGGAGATGCGTCTCCTGGCCAGCTCCATTCACAGGCGTCTCTTGGCCATAATATCCAGTAACTGGCATAGCACTGCTTTTATTTAATTTTTTTATAATTTTTATATATTATAAAAAGAAATCTCAATTTATTTTTCATAATTAGATTATGTCAAATAAATTAATATAACGAGATTATATTATTTAGAATGAGACATTTTTTAAATCCCTCATGAAAATATTAAGTGCATGTTAAGAACATGAATAATGCCTTCCATTATTATAGGATTAAACCAGAGTTTTGTTTATTGTAGGCTGGTTGAGTAAACTCAAGGCTGCTTTAACTCGAAAATGTTTAGTCTTATAATGATTTTACTTAACTAAATTTATATGATTTGGATGAGTAAACTCATGATCATATTAATTTAGAGGCAAGGTTAGGAGTATATTATTAGATATATTTTGGCAAAGAGTTGTCTCCTAACGGATTTATGAATCACATAGGATGTGATTGAAAAACCGTTATCTACCTAATTTTAATTTAATTGGTTTGTTGAGCAAACTCAAGATCAATTAAATTAAAATGGGATTCTAGCCCACTAGGAAATTATTTGATAATTTCTTAAATTAATAGCGAGGGCTATTAATTTGTTTAAAATAATGGGAGTAACCAAAATGTTAAATTCCTTATTTATTCGGTTTTACAGCATAAACTAATTTTTGTTTTTTGACGAATTAGTTTTGAACAATGAGTAGGAACTTATCCCTGAGGAGCATCATGGATGCAAATAAATTGATTGGACTAAATTTTTCAGACAGGTTGCGTAACCTTAAAATTGTTTTAAGGTAAGAGAAAAAATTGTGCGTTCTTGACACTGAGCTTCCACCTGAACCTGCTGAAGATGCTGCCAATGAAGATTGGGAATATTTTCAAAGTCATATAGATGACAATGAACAAGTGGCATGTGTGATGTTAGTCAGCATGTCTCCTAAGCTTCAGAGGCAACATGAAAATATGAATGCAAGGGAAATGTTCTTGCACTTGTAAGAGTTGTTTGGTGCTCAAAGTTGGGTGGAGAGGTTTGAGACTGCGAGAGCTTTGTTTCAATGTCGGATAGCTCCTGAATCATCAGTGGAAATTCATGTTCTACAAATGATTGGCTACATTGAAAAATTAGGCCAATTGGGATATGACCTGAACCTCGAGTTGAGCATTGATTTAGTGCTCCAGTCTTTTACTCTGAGTTTTTTACATTTTATTATGAACTTCCATATGAACAAAAAGGAAATGTCATTGGATGAATTACTCAATATGCTCAAGACTGCTGAGGGATGCTTTAAGAAAGAATCTAATTATATTCTTGTTGTTGGATCTTCTTCTTCTAAGAATAAGGGTAAGACCTTTAAGAAGAAGAACAAGAATAAGAACCAGAAGGCTTCTGCTAAAGTAGCAAAGCCAGTAGGCGGTGTCAAAAAGAAGAATGACAAGGGCACCTATTTCCATTGTGGCATAGCTGGACATTGGAAGAGGAACTGCAAAGCTTATCTTGCTAGCTTGAAGGAAAATAAGTTAAATGTAACTTCAACCTCATGTTTGTTTATGATTGAAATCAATCTTTCTACTTCCGTTTCACAATCTTGGGTATTAGACACCGGATGTGGTTCTCACATTTGTAATAATATGCAGGTACTCACAGACAGTAGAGCATTGAGAAAAGGTGAAGTGGACTTACGAGTCAGTAATGGAGCAAGAGTTGCTGCATTAGCTATTGGAACTTGTAGTTTAGCTTTGTTTTCTTGTCTTGTACTTGAACTAAATAATTATTATTAAATTCCTGTCATCACAAGAAACATTATTTCTATTCCATGTTTGGACATGAATGGATTTGTTTTCAATATTAAGAATAATAGTTGTTCTTTTTATAAAAATGATATTTATTATGGATCTGGTATGCTTACAAATGGTTTGTATGAATTAGATCTTAAAAGACCAATTCTACAAATAAATAGCAAGAAAAGGAGATTAAGTGACCAAAATCCTTCTTATTTATGGCATTGTAGGTTAGGTCATATTAATGAAACAAGAATCACTAAGTTACATAAAGAAGGATATTTAGATCCTTTCAATTATGAATCATAAGAAACTTGTGAATCTTGTTTAAACAGTAAAATGAAAAAACTTCCCTTTAGTGGAAAGGGACAACGTGCTAATGAGTTGTTAGAGCTTATACATTCAGATTTATGTGGCCTTATGTCTACTCAAGCTAAAGCAAGATTTTCATATTTCATAACATTCACAGATGACCATTCTAGATATGGTTATATGTATTTAATGAAATACAAGTCTGAAGCATTTGAAAAGTTTAAAGCATTTAGACTGGAAGTAGAGAAACAAACTGATAAGAGTATTAAGACACTTAGATCTGATCGAGGTGGCGAGTACTTGGACCATGAGTTTCATAGTTACTTAAAAGCGAATGAAATTCTCTCACAATGGACTTCGCCCAGAACTCCACAACATAATGGGGTTTCTGAAAGGAGAAACTGTACTTTATTAGATATGGTACGTTCCATGATGACTTATGCAGTTCTTCCATTTTCATTTTGGGGATATGCTCTTAACACTGCTACTTACCTATTAAACAGACTTCCATCTAAAACTGTTGACAAGACTCCATATGAGATATGGACTAGTAAAAAAAATCAAGGTTGTCACACTTAAAAATTTGGGGATGTGATGCTTACTCGAAACATGCAATGACTGATAAGTTGAATCTAAATAAGATAAATGCATGTTTGTTAGGTATCCAAAAGAAAGTTTTGGATGTCAATTTTATCATCCACTTGAGCAAAAAGTGTTTGTCTCAAGACACGCTATATTCTTAGAAAGAGAATTTATTCTCAAAAAAAGTAGTGGGAGTGATGTGGAGCTTAGAAAAGTTCTATAACCACAAACACACATCCAAATGGAACAAGAACCACAAGTTGATACATAAAATGTCCAATTAATGGTTCAAGAAACACATAGTCCGTAACGATCTGGAAAGGTACATCATCCTCCTGTTATATTAGATCTACATGTTGGAAAAGGAAGTGATGATGCTTCACTTATGAATGACGAACCTACTAATTTTAGAAAGTAATATCAGACATCGATTCTGTAAAATGGAAAGAAGCCATGAAATCCGAAATAGAATCCATATACAGTAACCAAGTATGGTTTTTGGTGGATGCACCTGAAGGTATAGTACCTATAAAGTGCAAATGGATTTTTAAGAGAAAAATTGACATGGATGGAAATATACATACATACAAAACAAGGTTAGTGGAAAAAGGTTACAGACAAAAACTATTGGACCCCAACCTTGTTTTTATTTGATTAAGCATAATTTAAACGAATTACGAGAATGGATGGATTAATTTGGAACTAATTTCGATGTCGAGTTTAGTAGGACTGTTATGACATAAATTAAATGAATTGAAGCATTAATGTTATAAGATTTGTATAACGGCAAATTGGGCATGACACTTAAGGGTATAAGTTATAAGGTTTGAGTGAAGGGCAAAATGGACATGTTATATTTAAGAAAGAGTATAAAAAGAAGAAAGAAATAGAAAATAAGAAGAAAAAGAAAATGAAGAGAGGAGGAAGAGAAGTCGTCGAAGAAGAGAAGAGGAAGAAGAGGGGAAAATAGGGTTTTGCGATTTCTTGAAGATCTGAAGCTTCAAAGATCTTTATACGAAGAGTTTTACGAAATTCATTATGATTTCTATACGGAAAATAAACTTTTCAACTGTTTTGCTTATTCCTTGTTATAAACCTGTTACCCACGAGCTTTAAGCTCACCCCCCATTTTCCTCCCCATGTCCAGGTAATGAGTGAAGACAAAAATGAAAGAGAGTCAAGCACTAATTCGGATTATGTATAGTTGGTACTTGAAGCTAGAAATTGTAGTTACATTTTCAGTATTATCAGTTCAAGTGTCTTATGTATTTTGGGATTTTGAGGCATTGAATGTATGTCAGCTTATAAGAATACTTATTCTCGAATTATGACATATGTACGGATGATGTTAAATAATGTAATAGGAGACTTAAGCTTTAATGTATTGGATTATGCCTACGTTCGCACAACGAGCAATAGTATGTACACGTTTTGTGGTTCAAGAGTTAAACTGCAACGGGGCCCAGCATGTTCGGTATCAGAGAGAGAGAAGAGATTTCGAGGTACCACGCTCAGGTATGAAGGTATGTTTGTTCCGAGGTTGGGTTCCGGTAGCGGGATCCAACAAAAACAAGGAGTTGATTTGGATGAAACTTTTTCACCAGTAGCAATGCTTAAATCCATAAGGATTTTATTGGCCATAGCAGTATATCATGATTATGAAATTTGGCAGATGGATGTCAAAACAACATTTCTCAATGAGAATTTGCAAGAGGATGTGTATATGACACAATTTGAGGGTTTTGAATTCAAATAATTTCCTGATCAAGTATGCAAGTTGCAAATGTCCATATATGGATTGAAGCAAGCATCGTGGAGTTGGAACATCTGTTTTGATGAAACAATCAAAGAGTTTGGTTTTATCAAAAATGTGGATGAACCTTGTGTTTACAAGAAGGTAAGTGGGAGTGCAGTCATTTTCTTAATGCTGTATATGGATGACATATTGCTCATTGGAAATGACATTTCAATGCTCCAGTCTATTAAGATATGATTATGTAAGAATTTTTCCATGAAGGATATGGGAGAAGCAGCTTATATACTAGGTATAAAGGTCTATTAAGACAAATAAAAAAGGTTGCTTGGCTTGTCCCAATCCTCGTACATAGACAAAGTGTTAAAACGGTATAGCATAGAAAATTCCAAGAGGAGATTTTTACCTACATCGCCTGGGATTTCTCTTTCCATAAGCATGTGTTCTAAGACATAAGAAGAAAGAGATAGAATGAATGGTGTTTCATATGCTTCGGCTATTGGATCGATCATATATGTGATGCTATGTACAAGACCAGATGTTGCTTATGCTTTGAGCATAACAAACAGATATCAAGCTAATCCCAGTAAGGGTCATTGGACTGCTGTAAAAAATATCTTGAAGTACTTGAGAAGAATTAAAGATATTTTTCTAGTCTATGGAGGAACTGAGCTAAGTGTTTAGGGTTATTCAGATGCTAATTTCCAGTCTGATCAAGACGATAATAGATCACAGTCAGGGTATATTTTTACTCTTTGTGATGGAGCAGTTAGTTGGAAGAGTCCAAACAATCAACCATTGTAGATTCAACAACTGAAGCTGAGTATATAGCAATTTCTGAGGTGGCAAAGGAAGCAGTTTGGATCAATAAGTTTATTACTGAACTTGGAGTGGTTCCTAGCATTGTTGATTCCGATAGTAGTGTACTGCGACAATAATGGTGCTATTGCACAAGCGAAGGAGCCGAGGTCTCTTCAGCGATCCAAGTATGTACTCAGGAAGTTTCATTTGATCCGAGAGATAGTGGAACAGTAGGATATCTAGATAGAGCGAGTTCCTACTGAAGAGAATCTAGCAAATTCTCTCACTAAGCCGTTATCTCAAAAGAGACATGATAGACATATGGATGGCTATGGTATTCGATACATTGGTAATTGGCTTTAGTGCAAGTGGGAGATTGTTGGGCTATGCCCTTGCTGCCAATTTTGGTTGTACTTTTAATTGTATAAAATTTGTTTTATTCAATAAAAAGCAGCCTTTATCTTTGTATATTTTAATTGTTTAATTATTAATCATACAGATAAAATCCCTAGAATAATTGTTATGTAATTAGAAATTATAATGTGATTATAATTATGAGATTCAAATTGCATTTTGATATTATTCCTAAAATGTTCCTAGTCAAAGTTTCATTAAGACGGGGTATTGATGAAATAGTTAGACTAGCACATATTTGTTTCTTTCTTATGAAAAAAGTAATCGATCTCATAGATTAAAGTGTGGAGATACTTAAACAAACATGTGGATGCTTATTAGAGAATAAGTTCACTGAATTGACCTAATTATAAGAATCCCGAATGGAACATTACTTGTATGTCTATGGATTATCTCATTATGATGGTTGTATAATTAATCCTTAGACTTGAGATTACCAAAGTTATCTCATGTAAGAATTACTGTGTTTTGATGCTACTTATATTCTATTCTTGGAGTAGATCAATTCCGTAGTTATTGGATATGGTATGAACTATGTGGAGATAGTTGAGGAAATCAATAAAGAATTCGTTATCCTAAAGTAATTAGTTTGAATATTATGTTATTCTTGATTAGTAATAATTTTGGGAATCTTTGGCCAGAGTAAATTGAAATTTGAAAAAGTTGTTTTCAAATATCAATTATAATCATTTACTAATTAGCAAGAACAAATATGATTGGATTATTTAGAGTAGACACGAAGTCCATACTCTAATTCCAATTAGAACATTAGATGACAAAAGGATTAATTTATACAAGATAACCATGCATAGACAGGTTAAATCAAACCAATTTGACATTCCTAAATATTTAGGTAGTCATGATATGTTGCTAGACGTCGATCATAATCTATAATTATAAATTGTTTACTTAGGGAATTAAAGATAAATTAAAAGGTGTTTTAATTTATCTGATTATAATTATGAATTAGAATTAGAATTTATAATCATGGTCAACATGTTAGGAACCTCATGGATCACACATAAAAGGTCTATAAAGGAGAGAGTGAAATTTGAATTAAGTTGGACTTAATTGAGAAATTTTAGAAATTTAAAGGGTCAATATGTGATATTTGATCTTATAAGGATTAATTATAATTATAATTAAAGTTTAACTTTAGTTGTAATTTTAATAAAATCCAAGGACATGAAAAATAAGATTTTTCATATAAAAGGAAAATTAGGAGAAAAATGGAGGCTAACACTTCTTACATTTTTCCTCTCAAATCAGATTTAAGTTTTCTCTAAATAGATTTGTGGATACCGTTAGAGGCCGAAAAATTGAACGGCTTGTGGATTGATAGATTCAAAAAAGCAAAAAAAATTGTAATGCGAAATCGCAATAGGTTAGTAGTTTTTTTTGGTCAATTTCTTGTTTTATGTTTCTTAATAAATTCTGTTAAAGTTGATTCTTTGAAAAAAAATTATGTTATTTCCGCGGCACGAAGATTTGATCTTGCATATTTTTCCAACAGATCTCTAAAGATCTAAGGTTTGAGTATCATAGTAAATGCAAAAAAACTAAACCTCTTTAACATAAGTTTTACCAATGATCTTTTATTGTTTTACAAACCTAAGGATAAATCCACTTCACTACTTACAACTTCCCTACAAATATTCAAAAACATTTCATGATTGGAAGTTATCTTAATGAAGAGTCGTATAATAATTTCAAGGAGTGGGAAGCACCTTATTAGTTGGCTCTCCTCCATAATAGAGTTTAAGCATATAGATCCCTTATTCACATACTTAGGGCTGCCAATGTCTACCAAAAAGCTAAGACATTGAGAGTTCTCTCTACTCTTTTACAGGAAATTTAACTCTCATACAATCCATATTATAATCCTTACACACATATTAGTCTACTCACATCTTGTTTAAAGGAGTAATCAAAGATATTAAGAGATTATTCACGAGACAAATTTAATTGGGACATAGTATGTAGACCCAAAGATGCTAATGGATTTGGAATACATCCTTTGAATTTTACCAATAAAATCTTACTATATAAAGACTATGGAGGATACTTACTAATATAGAAGTTCAAATTCTCTGTCCAATATTATAGTATTTTATTGTATCCAATATGTCTCAGTTATTTATTTATATGGTCCTACAAAATAAATGACTGAGATTTCAATAGACAGAATAAGACATAATAATATTAGATAAAGGCATTGGAAGTTAACCACGTGTACTTGGTAAAAGGAGTCTATAAAGTGACTAACAACTCCAATAGTTCTTATTTCACGAACCAATTGCTCAGATTATGAAGATTTCCTTGATCAATAAATTTGTATGATATTACCAATGATGTGAAAACCGGACCGGACCGGCCATGTGTCCGGTTCGGTCCGAGGTAATAACCCTTTAATATTAAAACCGTCCGGTTTATTAGAGAACCGGCCGGTTTAACCAAGAACCGGTTATTTGATAACCGGTTGCAAACTTAAACACAATATCGTCTTCTCTCCTCAGTCCTCTCTTCTCTC
>JAOQMR010000008.1:29238181-29250529 GCA_027563865.1 Erythroxylum pelleterianum | reverse complement strand
TCTTACTTTTCATTTATATATTTCTCTTTGTTTGTCATCAAAATTATTAAGTACGTAAAGTCTATCTTGACTTAACACAACAATTCTCCCCCTAAAAGAATTTCGTCCTCGAAATTTTTAACTGAGTCATTGAAGAGATGTAGATACTTCTCCTTCATTGCTTCTAAAGGCTCCCCTATTGCCTCCTCTTTTGCATGGTTCTTCCATAATATTTTAATCAACTTTACAATCTTGTTTCTCAAGTCCACTGGTTGTTCTTCATAAGTCAAATCCTCCCTTAATTGGACTTTTAAAGGTTGAACTATGTGTGAAGGATTTGATCGATACTTCCTCAACATCGATACATGGAAAACATTGTGAGTCTTAGATAATTCTGATGGCAAAGCTAACTTGTAGGCTAAAGGCCTAATCTTTTCAATGATCTCATAAGGGCCTATGTATCTTGGACTAAGCTTGTCTTTTTTTTACCAAATCTTAAAACTCCTTTCTATGGAGAGGCTCTAAGAAACACTTTTTCATCTCCCTTCTATATGCATCCACATAAATTTTCATCCTATCTTGAGCTACTTTGAGTCTCTCTTTCACCAATTTAATATTGTCAACTGTGACTTGTACCAACTCAGGCCTTAAAAGCCTCCTTTCACCTTCCTCACCCTAACAAATAGTACTTAAATACCTCCTACCATACAAAGCTTCATAAGGTGTCATTTGAATTCCTGAGTGGTAGGAATTATTATAGGCAAATTCAATTAAAGGCAGATGATCATCCCTTGAGCCTTTGAAGTCCATAACACAAGCTTTCAACATTGCCTTCAATGTCCGCATCGTCCTCTCTAACTGACCATCAGTCTGTGGGTGGAAAACTGTACTAAAATGTAACTTTTTTCCTCAAGCCTCTTGTAAACTTTCCTAGAACCTGGAGGTGAACTTGGGATCTCTATCTGAGACTATCAAACTTGAAATCTCATGAAGTTGATTTGCTCATCTTTGCATTTCTTGGCCAAAGCATTAAAAGAATCTGTCTGTTTAATTGGCAAGAAACGTGCTGACTTGGTTAGCCTATCAGCAATCACCCATATTGCATCATGTTTCTTGCTAGTTCTTGGCAATCCTATCAAGAAATCCATCGTAATCTTCTCCCATTTTCATTCAGGAATCGACAAAGGTTTAAGCTTACCGATAGGCGCTTGATGTTCTACTTTAACTTGCTGACACACTAAACATTTTCTAGCATATTCTGCAACATGTTTCTTCATTCCTTTCCACCAAAAGTGCTCTTTTAAATCTTGATACATTCTCGTACTCACCGGGTGCATTGCATAGGGAGCATTTTGTGCCTCATCGAGAATCTCATCCTTCAACTCTATCATGTCTGGAATACTCAATATGTTACCTATCACCATCAATCCATCTTCTCTTATCTCTATTTTAGAAGGTTTACCATTTTTAATCTCTTCTCTAAGCTTGCTCAAATACTCATCTTACTCCTGTAATTCCTTAATCTTCCCATTCAACACTGGTCTTACTCTAAAATTAGCCAATACACAACCAGATTCAGCGTGCCTCAATATCACCCTGAGTTTGGCTAATTGTAGCACCTCACTCCGGCAAGACACGTACCTGAGATCCTAAGGGATATTCGAGTCCATGCTTTATTTACATATCAAAAGCCACACCATTGGCTTATTACAAAAAACAAATAGCAAATTTGAAGCAATTCCCTTAAGCTCTTGATCACTTGATCTCTTAGCTATCACTTGAAGATGGGACAAAAAGGGGGTGAGATTGAAAGCTTGTGGGTAACAATTTATAACAGAAAAATAAGCAAAAACCATTGAAAACATTTACTTGTCATAGAAAATTATCTTTGAGTTCATAAAGCACATATTTCTCAAATTCTCATCATGTAGTCAAAATCTCAAACTACAAAAGATGAATGCATCAAAATTGTTCACATAACATAAACACATATGCACTTCAAAATGTTTGGGTGGATCCATAAACATGACGCACTACACATTTCCACATAATAGTCCTGTGTAGTCGTAAACTTGAGAGAGTCCATGAAAGAGCTCCATGTCACTAGCGGGCAGGCGGGAGAAGCCTTTAACTTAGTCAACGTACACGTGACATTCTTGAAGGTACCACCATAAACTCACATAACACATATTTCATAACTTATGAACTTGTTGCCTAAAATGGCACTTTTTAGAAACTTGATTTTTTCATAAACATGAGATATTTCGAAAATCATTTCTGAAAACCTGATTTCATAAATTTGTATCCTTTCAAAAAGAATCATTTTCAAAACCTTTTCATAAATTATCAACACAATTCATATAACAAACATATAGTAATTTCTCAATTCGTTCAAGAAGCAATAAGTGCAACACTTATGATGCAATTTAAATCATTTAACTTTCTTAATTTAAAGAAAACATTAGTGGCTTATTTACTCTATTATAAACATGTACCCACCTTGATTTCCTTGCTTATAGACTTGCTCAAAATGCATCTTCTCTTATTCCTCTTGGCTCTTTTGATCCCTTTATACAATAACAAAAATCTAACTCAATAGAGTTTTCAATTGAAAATCCCTCAAAGCACAATCACTAAAATTAGTTCTAGAATACTTAAACCCAAGCATTTTCTAAACTCCACGAACTAAAATCCTTCCAAAAATCCAAAAAATTTAAAATGATCTTACCTTTATTTTTCACCAAATGAAGGGATCTTTAGCTCAAAGGGAAACTTTTCTCTTCCTCTACCTTTTCCCCTTCTTGAACAACTCCAAAATCTCTCTTAAAGACTAAGAAAAATTAAACTCTAGCTTGTTTTCTCTTTTTCTCTTCTTATTTCTCTCTCTTATTCATGACACTCTCTTTCTACTCTTCAATTTTCGTTCTTCTATCTTCTTAAAATGCAAGACCATAATTTCTTCTTCCTTTTGTGCCCTTAATGAGTCCAAAAAGTCCATTTTACCCTTCCTTATAGGCTTATGTTCTTTTAACCTTAAGTGTCTACCAAAAACACCCTTGAACATTCCTATAACCTTAACACTTTCTTCTAAAAAAATGTTCCCTTTGTATTAAGTTTCTAATGACACCAAAATCAATCCATTTGGTTCAGAAATCTGAAAGTTGTATCCCAAACATTTTCGGATTGTTCTTATTCTAAAATAGTATACTATGCGCAACTTCCATCCAAAAATTAAAAGTCTTAGAGACTGAATTAGAATTCAATTCCTTCAGATAATTTGTATTTCTATGTCTTTAGTTTATTTAGAGACAAAAATCATCTCATTAAGAGGTCAGATAACAAAGTTATGGGTGAAAGAATCAAACATGGTTTTGTTCTTAGTCATAATGAACCTATCTTGGGACAATTAGCACAACTTTCACTATGGATGTCCGATTAAGATTTTCTTAAGACGGTTTCAAAGAAGACTTTGAGATATAGAACTTTTGTGAAGACCTAGAAGAGGGATTATGTCATCTTAAGGGCCGAAATTGGACCATACAATAGGCCAGATGAAAGGTCACATGAAACAGATGAAAGGTCAGACGATTCGAAACAATTGCAATAAATTTATCTATAGATGTCTGATCAAGGTCATTCTTAGACGATGTGAAAGAATATTTCAAGATCTACAACTTTCATAAAGACTTAAAAACAAATTCTATCATCTGAATGGTCAAAAATGGACCAAATGATAGGGTTAGACGAAACTAGACGAAGGGTCAGACCAATTTGGAAGATTACCATAACTTTCCCTATAGATATCAAATTAAGGTGTTCTTTGGATGGTTTAAAAGAGGACTTCAAGATCTACAGCTTTTATGAAGACCATAAAGATAAATTCTATCATTTGAATGGTCAAAAATGGACCAGAAAATAGTGCACAGAAGAAGTTTAGGACAACATAAAAAGAAGCAAAAAGTCAACTATAGAAGAAGCAGAAGGTCAACTATAGAAGAACCAGATGGTCAAACATAGAAGAAGCAGATAGTCAATCATAGAAGAAGCAGGTGGTCAACCATAAAAGAAGCAGAAGGTCAAACATAGTAGAAGCAGATTATAGAAGAAGCAGAAAGTAGAAGAAGTAGAATATAGAAGAAGTAGAAAGTAGAAGAAGTAGAAAGTAGAAGATATGACATCATCATAGACGATACGTCTTCACAAATAATATGACGTCATCACAAATGATACTATCTATACTCCTGAGCATCTCCAATGATAAGGATCATAACTTTCGACTCCAAAGTCCAAAATTCTCATACTATATACCGTTGGAAAGATAAAAGAAACAAATACAACTTTTGAGAAGATAACTTTGTCTAAATCTGTCTATATCAATCCAAAATTTCCCTTGAAGTCAGAAAATGAGCTTTACATTTCTCCACCAATGTACTGCACCCAATTCTTAACTTTATGACAATTTTGAGATTCTTAAAGATAGAATTTAAATTTGATGTCTTCATAAGAAATGTAACCATATGTTTCTAGTTTAATCCAAATCAAGAATAATCTCGTTTGAATAACTAGTGAAAAAGTTATGGCCAAAAAACTTAAGCATACTCAGTGAACATTTTCCAGATCAACTACCCATTTTGTTTCAAAATCTTTCCTTAACTCATAACAAGATCACCTTTTCTACTTCATTTACTCCTCATTCTCAACTCCAATTCAAATCAATGTCATCCATAAAGAAATTATAGTCCATAATTAATCATGAACACTAATAACAGAACATACATATATATACATATCGTTCATCAACTTACTACACATATTTAACTTCATTTTTGCTTTCATTTTACTTCTAACTTTCACCTTAATTCTTCCCATTTCAAAATCTCTCATCCACCAAAAACACCAAAGCAAAACATGAATCTATCTAGATTTCTCATTCACTACTTTATTATTGTATATTATTTTTAATTCAAGAATTTTCATTTATTTTTTCTTTACTCATGACTAATCATCAAAAATTTCTCATTCAATAGTTCTAACTTCTAAGAAAAACGTTCGGGGTCTAACAGTGGTCCTATTGAAGAGGAGTTTTTGGGAGGTAACAAGCACTCTGTTACCTTTAATAATGATGCAATAAGTAAAACTTGGGTCTACATGTAGAAGACAAAGAGCCAATTCTTTGATGTTTTAACAAAAATTTCATGCCATTATGGAAAGGAAAACAGAGAAAAAGTTAAAGTATCTTCAAACTGACAACGGAGGAGAGTACAACTATAAGGAGTTTGAGAATTACTTTGTGAGGCATGGAATGAGACATGAAAAGATAGAAATTAGTACTCCACAACACAGTGGTGTTATCGAGAGAATGACAAAAAGAATTGTTAAAAAGGTTCAACGTATACTCAAAATGATTAAGCTCTCGAATATGTTTTGGGGTGAAGCATTCTGAACAGTTGTTTACTTGATTAATCGAACACCATTAGTCCTCATAGATCTAGACATTCTAGAGAGAATATAAATAAGGAAAGACCCCTCTTATTTGCATATGAGGGTATTCAGATGTAAAGTGTTTAAAAATATATGCAAAGAGAAGAGAATAAAATTTAACTTTAAGACAACTCATTGCATATTTTTCAAATGTGGAAATCAACAGTTTGTTTTTAGACTCTATGGCCCAGAAAAGTAGGAAGTTGATAAAAGTAGAGATGCCGTATTCTATAAGCACGAGATACGTCTATATCTTATTAAAAGAGGTAAGACTACTCTTAATAGCTTATACTATGGTTCCATTAATGTTTCCCCTATTTTAACTTCTATTGATTAGCCTATAAATGAAGGACACAAAGAATATGAGCAGACACATGATGTTATTGATTAGGTATAACCTGACAGTGATGAGCTATATGAGCCACATCTAAATGATGGTATATATGAGGCTAGTTAGAATAATGAGCAAGGGGATCAACCTGGTTTAGTGGTGGAGGATATTCAACTTTGAAGTTGGACTAGAGAAAAAAAAGTCTTCTACAAGGTATTCGAGAATATAATACCTTCTGGTTACTGCTGAGAGGGAGACTGAAAATGTGCAAAAGGCAAAGTCACAAGAAGATAAAGACCTTTAGCTCACAACTACACAGGAGGAAATGAATTCCCTGAAGAAAAATGAAACTTATGATCTGGTGAAACTTCCAAAGGATAAGAATTGAAGAATAAATTGGTATTTAAGATAAAGAAGGATGGTGACAAGCAGGCGAAGCATAAGGCAAGAATAATGGTGAAATGGTTTAGCCAAAAGAAAGGCATTAACTTTCATGAAATTTTTCACTAATGGTTAATATGACTTTAATTCAAATTGTCTTAGGTCTAACTATAGTTTAGATCTTGCACTTGAACAATTGGATGTGAAAACAACTTTCTTGCATGGAGATTTGGAAGAGGAGATATATATATATATATAGATCAACAAGAAGGATTTAAGGTTAAGGGAAACGAGACTAGTTTACAAGTTAAAGAAGAGCTTCTATGGGCTAAAACAGGCTCCAACATAGTGGTATCATAAGTTTGATTCATTTATGACAGGAAATGGTTGTAAGTAAACTTTTACCGATCCTTGTATATATTTCAGAAAGTTTATCAGTGGAAGCTTTATTATTCTCCTTTTGTATATTGATGATATGTTGATCAGGATAAGATATTGGGATCATTAGCAAGTTGAAGGAACATGAAAAGTAGATTTTAGGCTTAAAAATAACTCGAGACAATAAAAATAAGAAACTATAGTTATCACACAAAAGGCATATTAAATAGGTGTTAAAAATGTTCATTATGAAGCATGCCAAGCTAGTTAGTATGCCACTAGCACCTCATTTAAAATTAAGTAAGCATGCCTACCTTTCAATTAAAAAGGAGAAAGACGGAATGTCTTTTATTTCATACTCATCTGTTGTTGGTTCCTTGATGTATGCAATGCCATGTACAAGATTAACTATAACACAAGTTGTTGGGTTGGTGAGTAGGTACCTGTCCAATATGGGGAAGGTTTACTAGGAAGCATTGAAATGGATCTTAAAATACTTACGAGGAACTGACAAATAGAGCTTATGTTTTTTATAGCGGGGAGCTAATTTTAGAGGGCTACACAAAGGCAAACATGGTTGCAGTTCTTGCTAACAAAATGTTCACTTCAAGTTACTTGTTCAAATTTATGAGGAGGAACCATTTCTTGGCAATCCAAGTAACAAACATATGTAGTTGTTGTAGAAGCAAGGAAGGAGATGCTCTAGTTGAAATGGTTCCTTTAAGAGTTGTTTGTAAAGAAAGATGATTTGTAGTATTTTGTGACAGCTATAGTGTCATAGATTTTAGCAAGAATACTATATATCATTCCCGCACCAAATATATCGATGTCAGGTATCACTGGATGAGATTTGTGTTTAAAAAATAACAAATGCTGTTGAAGAAGATTCACCCAAATAAGAATGAAACTGATATGTTAATAAAGGTGGTTTTTAGGATCAATCATAAACTTGTAGTAAGCTCGCCAAGAAGACTCTTAAATAGTCATTGGGATGATTCGAGTCTCCTCCAAAATGGACTAAAGGGGGAGATTGTTGAGTGTTTAGCCCTACTGATAGGAAAAAGTGATTTCCAGTAATCTTGGATACTCTCGTGGATAAATGATGAACGAGAGAAGTCAAAAAGGATAACAGTTGATTTGAAGCCATACCTATGAGAAACAACCTTGTAAAGTGCAACACTCCCATATCCTTAACTTACACAACTGTATATGAATGCCACATAAGAGACTGTAAACGTATACAAGTTAGACAATGATTTACATGACCATGTAAGATTAAACACCCTGTGTCAATATCATACACGACCATATGTGAAGACTATGTAAGTAATTGCAAATGTGTATGGGTGAATGACAAGAGTCAAAGATATATATGACCATGTGGAAGCAGGAATGCTTGTGTCCCTAGTATATATGACCATGTGATTAACTGAGACTATATATATATATATATGCAATTTCTTGAAATTTGATTAGGATACTGTCACCTACACAATCACGTAAGTGACTGTATCTAGTTTTAAAACCCTATTTTTGAGTATACAAAGGGAAAAGATGGGATTCATCAGGATGAGTGAAGAAGAACAATAGAAATGGAAAAGAAAGAGAGCAAAAGTGAGTAGAGCAGGCATTCTCATTTCAAAATTGCTAGTTTTAGCAATAAATTGTCTTTTAAGTGGTTGTTTTAAGATTATATTAAGAACATTGTTGATTTAAGGTATCAAATTGTACTTAATACTGAAACTTGGTCGAATTACTTGAGGCTATATTGTGGTATAATTTTAAGCAGGGGCCAATAGCTCATAATCTTTAAACTCTTGCAAGTTCTTATTTGAATTAGTAGATCTGTTTTTTTGATTTAACTCATAATTTTTTCATCTATACTAGAGGATTTGTATGTATATCTAGGGTTTGATTTATTTTCTTGTAATCTATATTGTTTTTTTTTTAATTTTTTCGCTTAAGATCTTTAGATTAGTTGGTTATCTTGATTGACATTTTGTACGTCATGATTGAAGCCCAACACATTTGTATTTGATTCAACATTTGTGATATTTTATGAGTCAAGTTTGTAAGAATTGAATTCCCTCTTTGAAATCCTTTTTATTAAAGAAGAACGTTCTTCCATTTCTCTCATTATTTTGTAGTCCTAAAATTTATGCTCAATACTATAAAAAAATATATAAGAAAGCTATATCACTTACAAAAATACATCCTAGAATAATGGTATTCTATAATTAGTAGAAATCAAAATCAATCTAAACTTCTTAATTTAAATTTCTATATCGTTGCTACTTCAATTTTTATGTTAACAGCTCATGCCAATAGTAGATGCATGAATTATTCTGACCAGGAAACTGCAGACGCGTGGTAAGGATAGCATATACAATTCTATTAGCATAGAGAAGCTTTAACTTCGAAATATGTGTCGATTGCCAGAAGCAATTAAAGGTATTGAGGTCAAATGAAGCAGATAGATCGTGAAAGAGAAAGGTAAAGCTCGAATGAATAGGTCAGATGAAAGTGCGGAATCCACAATAAGGGGATACAAGCCATTCAAGGCCCACAATGTGAAATGGTGCACATTTATTCACACTTATAGGCTCTACTCTGTTGCTAGATATGATGTTTTTTTGCCTTTCAGGGCGCCTGCTTTTCAACGCAAAGATCCGGCTTGTCTTTTTCTTTTAAAGAGAGGCAAAGAAATGGGGGTGTTAAAGCTGAGTGCTTAAGTTAACCCTAGGCGCCCCCCATACCTTGGCCCGACGAAGCAGCTGGAGGGATGTAAATCAGGTATTCAGCGGCCCACTAAAGGGGAGGTGAGTCACCCATAAGCCTACAAGGAGCCCACCCTCAAAGCCTACAAGGAACTCAAGGATGTTGCCCCCACGCTGCAGACTGCGGGATTCAAACCTTGTAGACAACACTAAATAGTACATGATTAAAGCAACATAACAAGAACAAGGCGCTCCAACCCTGATTCAGGATGAGACAATGCACGTGGAAGATTAAGGCCTGAACAGTGAAGCTGGTTGCACATCATAGGACATGTCAATCTAAAGCCTCTTCGAATCAATTCTTGGATGGTTGGTTTTGTAAACCATCGATCCTTGTGACTTCTTCTATAAAGTCAGTACTTCCAGCTAGACCTGATTATGATTCAAACAAAAGCTACAAATGGAAAATGACATGGTATTGTAATTTGATATATCTATACAAATTTAAATCAGTTGGTATCTTGTAAAACTAAACGTAGAAGTCATGGCAGGTTAGGCAATTTTGTTGGTACTTATGCCAGGTTAGATGTCTAATTATCTATATTATCATCTCCTTTACTAATTGTTGTGATAATGTCTTATTGATTATTTTTTTTTATAAATCTGTCTTCATTTTGAGACAAGATCTTCTGTCCAGTTTTATGATGTCCTATTCTGTCCAATGAATCTCAACCATTCATTTATGCAGGTCCCATGTTTATTTTTGCGGGACCCATACAGAGCTCACATAAATAAATGGTTGGGATTCATTGGATAGAATAAGACACTATAAAATTGGACAGAAATCTGAACTCCTCCATTTTTTACATTTAACAGGTTCCTCTGATATTTTAAACTGAAAAAATCAATATAATCGTGACCTACGAGGTTTTGATTACCGCGTAGAAAATATACAACTGAAAGTAACTAATTTTAGTTTTATTTATATGCAAAATCGGACATGAACATGATCAATCTTCCACCGTTTAACTTGTACAAGCTTTTAACCATATGACCTCACGGATGATGCTTCCAAGAAGTGGCGTTTGTTACTAGAAAATTAACTTATCGTTTATCAAGTTTCAGAGTGATAAAATATCCTAATACAATAATGAAGAAATTTTGTCGAAAGAAAGAAAGAAAGAAACCAATGAGAACCGAGATGAGCCAACTTTGCACGAGCCACACTATAAATAGTACCTAAGGTGTGTGTCTCAAATCATTCAAGGACCTTGCTTGATTCGTACATTATTTTCGTCCGCAGTAAATCCTTGTTCTATACCCCTTTTCTGTTCCCTTACTTTCTTCTCCAAAAGAAAATGTCTTGCTGTGGAGGAAACTGTGGCTGCGGCTCTGGCTGCAAGTGCGGCAATGGCTGCAATGGGTAATTTTAGTTCAATATTATCTTATTGGACGTGTGTGACATATGTTTGCGGCATACTCCAGCTAACTGTTGGCTCTTGATTCCTTTAGATGGAGATTGACTTGTTTACTTGTTATATGCAGATGCAACATGTTCCCTGACTTGGGTGAGAACGCCAGGACCGAGACTATCATTGCAGGGGTTGCACCTGCTAAGATGTAAGTTTTTTACTGTCTCATACAGTTTAATATAGCACAGGCTCAAGCAACTCTATACTGTTTCGTAGCTCTTATTGTTACGCATAACAAAATTGTCTATTTGGTCTCAGGTCTTTTGAGAGTTCTGAGACCAGTTTTGGTGCTGAAAATGGCTGCAAGTGCGGATCAAACTGCACCTGCGATAACTGCAGCTGCAAATGAGAAAGTATTTGGTATCTGGACCCAGAAAAGCAGAAGTTATATTGTATAATAATAAAAGCTTAACAGTCAGGTTGGTCGATGTATGATGGGTGGGTCTTTAGATCCTATGTTTCATGGGATTTTACGTGCTACTGTTTCATGCTTACCTCCTTCGTGTCTTCTATCTTTCACTGTTTTACTGGGTTCAGCTAGTTTAACGTACTCTATGATCTATGGTGGAAGCTTTGTCTGTACGGAAATGAACGAAGAAAACATTGCTACCATTTTAAGTTATCGCTTCTAAACTTGTTTCTGCTCATCATATCTTCATATATAACTGCTGATTGTTCATCTTTTTAGCCTTTTTAATTCTGATTCACTTGGCAATAAATTAAAACAACTTGACAATGTCAGTGTTCGGTGGTACAATTAACCTCAGACTTTAATAAGTAGGCCCATAACCTGTGATAAGATAAATCAGCTTTATAAGTATGCCAATAAGTTTGCTACTCCAAGTAAAAAGAAGAGGAACCAGAAAAATCTAAGGTCAAGAAGAGGAAGTACTTTGGTTGAGTTCGACAATATATAATATTAGCAACATCATAATCAGAAAAAAAAAACCCACAACAGCCCTTTCGAAGGAGACAAGATTCTTTGTTTAGTTTTATAGTATCTTATTATGTCCCATAAATCTCGACCATTCATTTATGCAGGTTTCGCGTGGACCCCGCATAAATAAACGCAGGATCCGCATAAATGAATGACTAAGATTCATGGGACAGAATAAGACACCATAAAATTAGAAAGAAGATCTGGACTACTTTCGAAGTCAATTACTTTTCGAATAATAATCATCAAACCTAAAATCTCTCACATTGAAAGTACTTTTCGGTTAAAACTATTTACGAATTTGTATTAAAACTATATACGAAAAACGATGCACGTAGAACGGTCAATATGGTATAACTAAGGATGGCAATTGGTAGGGTTCGGTTCAGGTTTTACTCTATCTATATCCATATCCATATCCATTTTGTATGACTCAACTCATATCCATATCTATATCCATTGGTTTTTACGATTGATTACCCATATCCAAATCCATTGGGTTATTCGGATTTTTGGATATCCATCGGGTTGTATAGCACGTAAAAATATAACTTCTAAATAGAAAATATAAATAGTAGATTTTTGCGAACGCTCAAAATCAAAATTACTTTAATAATAATAAGTCAAGATTTTGATTTGTATGTATTAAAAAATCATAAAATTGGAATAAAA
>JAOQMR010000008.1:29226113-29238081 GCA_027563865.1 Erythroxylum pelleterianum | reverse complement strand
GTTCTATTTTATTTGCCTTTATGGAAGCAAATGAGATGATTTAGGGTAAAAAGTGACAAAGAACGCAATAAATGAAGTTATTGTAACTTAAAACGGTCGCATATGGGACTGTGTAAGTCATTGGAAACATATAGAAGCTCAAAGACAACATTTCAACCACCTCTGCAACCTACACGACCTTGTAAAGTGAGATACATAGCTGCGTAAATGGCTATGTGTGTTGCACCCCACTCCCGCTGGACCCGAATCCGACATCATGGGTAATATTCGAGTCCGTGACCCGCGAGGGTGGCATGCTAAAGCACTCAATGAGACAAAATTCAGTATAAAATTTTTTATTTTTGAAACAATCAAAAGCTCAGAAACCAATAGCTAATTTGGGTCTACTTTCATTCGTAAATATTTTCAGTCAACACACTACAATCATTAGAATTTTACTAGCCAATTGGGGACCACTATAAATACAAAGTACTATTTCACAAAAATTGCGGAATACAAATTTATACAAGAATAGGATGACACTAATGCAGACGTGAACTGATCCCGATCTCCATCTCTGACTTGTAGGCAGTAGGCATACTCCCGTTTGTCTAACGGGGTACTTTTCAAAGCCTGAAAAATAATTGCAAATTTTGGGTGAGTTTTGCAAACTCAGTGAGGTAACCATCATCAATGGTTCACTCAATTAATGTAACACTCAAGCATATCACAGTTATTTCATAATTTCACATTCAGAAGTACCACATGATTGTTATCACATAAGTATAAGGCAATTTTTGCCTTTTACTCAATCAAAACGATTCAATCAAATGCATATGAAATGCATATGTGACACTTTTTTTTAATTTATTACGGTATTATGACCGAGCGTATAAACTGTCCCAATATGGGAGCATTAATCGTTGAGCTTGAGGCTCTGAATCACTGTGGGCTCGATGCCCAAATACATTGAGCTTTTAGCTCTCGGTGGCTGCCTTGGTCACAACTATCATTGTCTGAATGCACATATCACAATGAAGCAATATACATATCCCAATCAACACATATGTAACAAATTATCACATCTCAAGCAAGTAATTCACAATTCACAGAAAAGTAGCACTTCTATGTCATAGCTCCCCAATACATCGAACTTTCTGTCCGGAATCCACAATCAGAAACAATTCGCAAGCCGACCATTATCCACCACAGTTTTCTAAGCAAATAATACTTTAGAGAACCGTCTAGGTCACTCACCAATAGCTTCCGAGCTAATGTCTGGAAGTCTCGGCAACGTCGACGGGTTGACGTTTCAAACGTGCATCTATAACAGTCAGAATATATAAACATTACCAAATGTACAATCAGAAATATTTAATAATGCACATATAGCAATTAAAATGTGTATAATGCATGTTCGTGACATTCCCGGCATTGTTCCAAAAATTCTCATCACAACAATTTTCCTCTAAATTTTAGAAATTCAAAGACACCAAAATCACTCAATTCAAACTTCTATAGATCCAAATATTGATAAAACATGGACTAGAAAAATAATTACCCGGTTCCCTCACTTTGACCTAACCAATCCACATCAATTTCAACTCTAAAATTTCCCAATTTCTCATAGAAATGAAATTAAATATTTCACGAATCCGATGCCTCGAGAATCAGGTCAATCGGATATCGAACAGAAAAGTTATTCACAAAAGAAGGCATAAACCAAAAATTAAAACAATTAAATAACATATATTTATATATTTGCGAGCCAGCTCGCCTCGCCTCGCAAGGGGCGAGCTTCCGCCCCAAATATTCATTTTTTTAAACACTAAAAATCCCTTTTCTTCTAACATGTATAACTTCTGATCTGGAAGTACAATTTTTGCAAATTTAGTGTCTATGGAAAGAGCAAAGAAAGCTCTACAAGTTTCATGAAGGACACAAAAACTAATTTCACCTCTAAGGGTGTCAAAAATGCAATCAAAGTTACTGCTTTCACATGAATATTTAAAACAGTATAACATTTTTCTAAAATCGTATCTTTCCATTCCCTTTGCCAAAAATTCCAAGCTTTATATCAAAAGAAAGATTAAAACATATTCTACAACTTTCAAGAACAGCTTGGAAGCAAGTTCAACCTATAATAAATAGATCAATTTCTCAATCAAAGTTTCTGCCTATATAAGTGTCATCCTCAACAGTAACACAATCTTTCAAAAATCATAACTTCCTACACCATTTTCCAAATATTCCATACTTTATATCAATAAAAAGATCAGAAAACATGCTACCATTCTCATGAAGGACTTAGAAACAAATTCCACCTCTAACTAGGTCAAAATTTCACATGAATGTTGCTGCCCTGTTTCACATTGTGAAATCTACATATCACCTAAACCAAATCCAAACTTTACAAATTCATAACTTACAATCCCTACATCTAAAATTAGCATATTATGCATCATTACAAAGCTGAAACATTCCTATACAACTTTCCATAAGACCATTTAAGCTAATTGAAACCATAATAGTTCAGAATTTGACTTCAAAATACATAAATCACAAAACCTACACTTAGAATATGTTCTAGCATAATGTACATTAACATCCAAAATCAACAGGTCATAACTCTCAACCTAAAACTCGAAAAATGTCATACTTAGTGGCGATAGAAAGCCAACAAGAAAATCTTCAACTTTCATTAAGACCAATTGAGCAAATTCAACCTAGGTCAACCTAGGAAAATTCATTAAAGTTTCAGGTCATATATTTCGTATTACTGTTCATGCTGCACACATAACTCACTTTCAAGGCAAAATTCAGATCCCTTCAAGCCACAATTGGACAACACTTCCTTTATAAGAATTTTAGCCAGACTTCTTAAGTTTAATTTAAGCCAAACCTCATCTCAATAGCATAACCATATAAAAAGTTATGATCAAAGCATTGAAACCTAAGAAAAACAAAATTTCCAGATTTATAACCTCACTCTCATTTTACATCTTCCATACCATTCCTAAACCAACCAACACTCAATTTACTTCATATATCCACCATAATCAACTCACAACCTATCCCTGAACTTTAATCCACAAAATTGCAGCACACACAACCAATCATCTTCCTTTAATACACACTCATCTAACATCGTTAAAATCAATCCAAAACAACTCAATTCACCCATACTACATGACATAGTATTAATTAACTTCTACCTCATCAATCATCAATCAACCAAGGGATTAACATACCCATATACTTAAAGCACAATTCAAGAAATTAATGAACAAGACATCACAATAAATGCATCTAATTACCAATTTAAGATCATAAACTATAGACCTTACATATTTAACTTTCACTCCTTCAATTCTCCAAACTTTTCACCACTTCTCTACTTTCCTCCAAACACCATACGATCATCACTATCACAAGGCTTAGGTTTGGATTTATGTGTGAACAAAGGAAGAGAAGCAAGGTGGAAGGAAGATAGGAAGATGAGTAAGAAAAATCAAAAGGAACAAAGAGAAGGAGACTTACGAAGGTGGAGAGAAAACATGAAGAAAATGTTCATTTTTGCCTTCAAAGATGCAAGTGTCATGACTAACAAGGAAATTCAACATTTAAACAGTGTCATGACACATGTCATGACACTTACCACTTAAAAGAAAAATCACACTAATAACTTTTAATAAAAGAACCTAATAGAATTTAATCTCTAATTCATCAAATTTCCAATGGCTTAAAATCAATAATTCCCAAAATCATGTACCCAATATTGCAGTGCCATTGGACAGTCATTTCCAGTACCGAAAACCATCAGTCCGCCACTTGGCGATTTTTCCGGTCCAAAAATTTTCCTCGAAATTTTCAAGAAAAATTCCTAAAATTTCCCAAAAATGTAAAACACATAACAATCCACTCCAATTAAATTTCAAGCACAAAATCATATTTTTCACAATAAACACATTTATAGACAAATATGCTGGGAAATGTTATGAATGCATTTACTGTCATGTGCATATATAATTTATGTGTTTATGGAGGCCATATCATGCATGAACATGCCGAGACAAATTTACACACTCTTAACCCGTCCCAAATGACCAATTGACCCTTCCCATCGGTGATGGGATGTTATAGTATATCCTTGGGGTGTTTGTTCTAAAAGCCAAGGTATGTTACACTTTTAAGCTAATGATAATTTTGACTTAGAACTTTTTGGGTATATTATAATGAGTCTGGTGCTAATTTCACTTTACGTCTAGCATCAATTTTGTTTTAGGTCTTCTATAAAGTTTTATCCCTTTAAGTTAGCTTTCAATTGACTCTAGAATCACCTTAACTTATCAAATATAGAGAAATTTATGCTTAAATCCATTATATCTCCACAAAATTATCACCAACAAGATAACGAATCAAAAATAAGGGAATATCATATAATTCCATATAAAAACACTCCATAAAATTTTTGAATTACATCTAACTTAGCCTATAAAAATATAAAAAAACATAGACCTATCACTATCCATGCCTATGTCATAAATTGTGTCTTAGATAAGTTGCAAATAGTAAGATCCATAGTTTAGGGGCACACTCGTATCCCTAATTATGTATTTTGAATTTTTCAAAAAAAAAACGATTCGTGACTTGAAGACATTACCATGCCCCAAGCCATACTTTTAGGAGTTGAAGACAATAAAATTCAAAACCTAAGGATACGCTCATACCTCTGATTATGGATTTAGAAAAAATATATATAACTTTTTAAGATCTAGAAAAAATTTAGGTTTAAAAATTAGTTTTTGAAATTTTTAAACCTAAAACTCACACAATTTTTAAAACCTAAAACTCCCCTATAATATGTGTCGTGACCTTTGTAGATACTATGTCATTAAAATTTTAAAAGACCCAAAACCCTCATTCTTAGCATTCTCTCCACTTTTCTCTCAAGTTCTCTGAAACTCTATCAATTGTGTCCCAAAATAATTGCCACTAGATTTTCGACATGAACCCTCTAGTTTCACCAATTTTTAATTGTTCTTTCTCATCCAAATGTATATCTTTAGGGAAATTGGCATTTAAAACTTTAACCTTTAGGAATATGGAAATTTCGACCAATCCTTTACCAAGTTCTGATTTTCACACTTGCCCTTCTATATAATCATGAGTTCCTAACCATTTAGGAGTAAGAGGAAGAAGGAAAGTTTAAGGTGGTCTAAAGAGTAAAGCACAAACCCAAACTAGCAGTTCATCAAAAACTGAACACCCTATGTTTACATTCCACAGTAAGGATCATCTTAAGCAATATGACTACTTAAAACTTAGACCCTTTCTTTGATCCCGTTTCCGGAACCCAACTCTTGCGAATACCATCATAATTAACTTGAGCGTGCACATTACCCTGAAGGGTTATTCCATTAAACCCTCATTAGTCACCACTAAATTTTTTTTCCTCTCATAACATCATAAAACCCTTATTAGACATCATCAATTCATTTTCATTCTCATAACATCCCCAAATTTACTCACGAATTGATCAATGGTGCGCCCATACAAAAACAGTCTCATGCTTGAACTCATTTCTCCTGCTTGCGAACAGAATTCGGAAAAATTAAAACCTTAATTTCAATTTGACTTCTTCAATGAAATCATAGCTCTAAGTCTCTAGTTTGTTTGGGCCCAAGAATCACCTCAATTGGAGGTCGGATGAGGGAGTTAAGCTCAAAAGAGTACACCTTGTTCACAACCAAAATCAATTTGAACATACTTTGGCGCGATTGCCATAACTTTCACCACAAACATCAGATTGACTTCGTTCTTGAACCATTAGAACGTAGACTTCAAGAGCTACAACTTTTATGAAGACCACAAAACCTGATTCAGCCTCTAACAGTGTCAAAATTCACAATCTTTCCCGTGCATGTCCGTTTAACGGACATGAATCGGGTAAACTGCACCATTTCACCCGAGAAAGTCTGTTAAATGGACTTCCATGTCCGTTTTAACGGACATAGGAGAAGCAAGGGGTCCCAAATGACCCGAGAAGGTGCGTTAAATGGACACCAAGTCTGTTAAACGGACATGGGGCTTCCCAAAACCCCTTTAAACCTAGTTCCAAGCTTCCAAACTCCTTCATAACAACATAAACACTTATAATCTTGCAAAATTTAACTCTTCTAGTGCAAAATCACGTCCTAACAACTCAAACACCAAATCAAATCTCATAAATCTCTCAAATCTCAAATCATTTGCTTCATCAAACCACAATTCCCATCAATAATCATAGCTGTCATACACACAAAAACCTAAGCGACATGCCAACTTGTAACATTAATATCTCATGATTCCTATGTCCAAAATTTACAAACTTTATAGCGTCGGAAAGCTATACAGACGAACTACAACTTCCAAGAAGACAATTTTTGCTAATTCTTTCTAAATTGTTCCAGATTTGCTCTTGAATCTGTTCACAAAATCTTATCTTAATGAAAACTTAGAATTCATCTCAATTTCATTTCTTTTGCTAATACATCATCATCTTATCTATTCAATTATCAATCCCTCTTTTCCATAACATTTCTATTATAAACAATAGCAACTCATAGCCAATGTTTATCAACTCAATTGATTACTTCCTTAAATGTACTTAATATCAACTACCAATTGGAATTCATCAAATCATCAACCTCCATTCATCTTTACTCTTTATGTTTAACCACCACCTATCATTCACAACACGTCTATCTTTCTTTTTCATAATGCCTCCCTTATACATATAAGCTAATAACTCATGTTTATTCCAATTTAAGCTCATCCTCAATTAATCTATAGTTCAACTCCACCTCATTCATACTTACTCAAATTCACCTTCCAATTTGTCAATCATCCATACACAATTTCACAATTCATTATCATCATACACAATTCATAATTCATATCCATATGCTAATCCATATTTCATTAACATCATATATCAAGAATTCTACAAAATCCAATGGCATTTCCAAGCCATATTATAATATCTCGCAAAATCATAAATTACATCATTCAATTGCTCAAAATGTAATTACAGCTTTATATTTACAACCATTATTCCAAAAACACAACAAACATGCAGATCTAGGTTTATATCGTTGATTCACTTTCACTTGATCTCCTACTCATTACCTGGAGATGGGGAAAGAGAGGGGGTGAGCTTGAAAGCTCTGTGGGTAACATGCTTATAACAAATAACAAGCGAAGCCACTTGAAAAAAAGTTCATTTCCATGGAAGATTCTTAGGAAGTCATAAAAATACATGTTTCTCAAAATTCTTGTCCTGTCAAGTAATCAAAAGTCACAAACAACATAATTTATGCATGTTTCAACTTGTTCACAATTCATAAGCACTTAAGCACATCAAGATGGTTTGGGTAAGTCCAAATTCATGATGAACTACACATTCCCATATAATGGTCCTGTGTAGTCGTAAACTTGAGGAGTCCTTGAAGGAGCTCCGTGCCACTAACAGGCAGGCAGTAGAAGCCTTTTCTTGGGTCAACGTGCACGTGACGGTTCTTGGGGACTACTACAAACCCATATAACATGAAAATCATGTACTTGAAAATATGTTGCCACATGGCACGTTTTTTTAAAACTTGATTTCATGAGCATAGCACACTTCATATGCATTTCTATCATCATTTCGCAATTCATCATTCACAAAATTCACATAACAGTTCCTTAAACCATCCAAAGACAATAAATGTAAAAATTTTGAAATCATTCACAAAATTCATATACAAAGCTTATGGCATATTTTTAAACCATTCAAAAGTAACAATTGCCCCAATTATAATGCAATTGAGAAATCATTTTATCATCTTGATTTTTGAAAACATATTAATGGCTCTTTATTCAAGTTGTAAACAAGAAACCCACCTTGAATCCTTGCTTGTAAACCTTGTTCAACATGCTTCCCTTCTTGCTCCTCTCTCTCTTGAGGTCCTTCATCAATAGACACAAAATCCCCAAATCAATTGACTCTTCAATTGAGAAACCCATAACACACAATCACCAAATTGATCTTAGAGTTCATAAACCTATACCATTCTTAGGCTAACTAAACCAAAACCCATTCAATAACTCAAAATATTAACAAAACCTTACCTTAAATCTTTACCCAACCAAGGGGTTTCTTGGATCAAATGGAAGCTTGGACCTTTCTCTAGCTTTTTCCTTCTTGGGTTTGATTCAAAACTCCTCTTGAATGCTTAGAAAAATCAAACCTAGCTTAGCTTTTCTTTTTCCTTCTCTTCTTCTTCTCCAACGACACTTCCTCTCTCCTCTCCTCTCTATTTTGTTTCTTCTTCTTCTAAATGAAATCCAGCTCATTTTCTCTTCTTTTTATACCCTTATTAATGCTAAAAGTCCAAATTGCCCTTAATGAATAGCCTAGGAACTTAAAGACTTAAGTGACATGCCCAAAATGCCCTCATGTCATCTTACTTCCTTAATTCAATTAAATTTAAACAACTTATGCCATATGATCTTACCCAAATTAACATGTTAATTAAATCCCATTAACATGCTAATTAATTCCACCAAATACAAGTAATTAATCCATTAAGACCTCAAAATTCATTTTAAATCATACTTAACTCTTTCCAAAAAAATCATACTCTTTTTGAAACATGAAATTGAAGGAATTTGATAAAACTTCCTTCTAAAAAAATGTTCTTCATTGTCTTAATTTTCTAATGACACCAAAATCATTTAATTTGGTCCCATAGTCTAAGAGTTATACTCCAAACATTTCGAACTGTTATTCAAAAACAACATTCTGTGCTCAATTTCCATCCAAAAATTGACTTTTTTAAAGACCGAATTAGAACATGATTTCATCATAAAATTTGTAGCCTTATCTCTCTAGTTTAATCCCAATCAAGAATCATCTCATTTGGATAACTAGAGATCAAGTTATGGCTAAAACACCAAAGCATGCTCAGGGAACATATACATTTTTCAGCTTTTAACCTTCAACCTATCACATGTAACCCATCTTGAGTCTACACCATATTTTCCATTTCATTTCAAATTCATGAATTCTCCTTTCTTTATACATGAATAATCATGAACAACTTCTCATTTAATAGTCCTAACTTCCAAGAAAGGTTCGGGGCCCAACACCCTTTTAGGAATGTGGAAGTATAGCTTAGAATGGGCTAGAAAGTGTGGGTTTGGTAGATGAAGTGAGGAGATATGAAGATAACCAAGGGTAGAAATCAAAGTTTGAGGTAATTTATCATGCTTATAGAGAAATAACTATAGAAATATTAAATACATTGGCAATAATTAGGCATGCTAAGAAAGACAAGAGGATCCAATAGAATTCAGGTTATTAGAAGATATAAGATCTCTAACTTTCAATGAGTATGCTATGAGATATAAGTTTTATATATACGAATTGGTTCAAATAAAGAATTTTTAAAAACTCCGTGACTAATTTCCCTTATGATAAGCATAAGTGGAAACTTCCAAATTTTGGAAAATTATATTAATAAATAGGCTTAACTATGATCTACTGGTAACTCAGAACACTTAAATTACCTATTCTACCCTTGTACACCTATATAGGGTAATAGCTTATTCACTTTTAAAGAGAAAGGAGAGTACTAGTGTTGGACCCTGAAATTTTTTTTTAAGTCAAGCATGATTTGAATTAATTTTGAGGTTTAGATAGACTTAAATTTTTGGAATTGTAATTACATCAAGTTAGTAGAATTTATTGAATGGGTAAGTGGAATTAAAGTGTTAATGTAATAAGGATGTGCAAGGACATTTTTGGGAGATCACTAAGCATAAAAGAACCCCAGCTTATAAGGAAGGGTAAAATGGACTTTTGGGCTCATTAAGGGTAGAAATGGAAGAAGAATATGTTGTCTTGCTTGTTAAGAAAGGTGAAAAACGAAATTAAGAGAGAAGAAGAGAGGTTTCGGTGAAAGAATAAAGGAAGAGAAATCAAGTTTATTAAGGTAGGTAGGTTAACCATTTTCTTTTCTTGCTTTATTAAAGAAATGGATTGTGTTAAGGATGAAGGAGTTAAAGAGAGAAAAGGGTTTGTGTAGAGAATGAAAAGTTTGTGTTGGAAGAAGATGAGTTAGGAGAACCCAAGTGATTTTAGGGTTTCTAAACTAGATCCTAGGTTTTTTAACCTAGATGCAATATGGGTAGGTTAGATTTTGGCTTAATTTGTGTTTATTGCAATTTTTGTGACTTTTGAATGTTTATGAATTTTATTGGAATGTTGTTTCAATGGAACCTTGGTTGTTTTAGGAAACCAAGGGAATCCTACCCAAGAGTAAGGGGAAAGGTAAGCTTGACTTGGAATTTCGCAAGGATTTATAGTTATTGTGTGATTGGGCAAATTATTGCTTATGTGTGTGCATATTGATTCTTAAAATTGAATTGTTATGACTTATTAGAAATGCATGATGCATTGTGATTACGTTATACCTTGAAAGAGCTTATAACATTTTGAATTAAATGAAAAGAAGAAAAAGCATGAAAGTATGATCATATGATAAAGTGAATATGTTTTTTGTTTGAGCAAGAGAGGAACTCGTTTCGTTAGTCACGTGCACGTTGACCCGTAGCCTTCTCCTGGCTGCCCTCTTAAGGCCACAAGATCCTGAGAATTCTAACTCATTTTGTTCACGAAGTAAACTTTTGTTTCTCTGTTTCATTCCACGGAACTCTCAAGCCATTTGTTTGTGCATTGAATCTTTAAATTGTCCAAGTATGAAGCATTATGAATGTTATGTGTTATAAGTTTTGAGCTAAATTGATGAATGCTTAAATTACTGGATACATATTACATATCTATATATACGTGTACATATGCTTGACTTTGGTCATTTGCTAATGGCTATGAATATATTAGTCACTGAGCTATGTTGCTCACCCCACTATTCCCTCTTCGGGTGCAGAACGAGAAGGTTAGCAATCCTTGCAAGGCATCGGAAACTCCAAGATATTAGAAACTTTGTAACTAAGTTAGTGATTTTTGGATAGCTTCATAAGCATATCAAACATTGAGCATCCCTATGTATTTGTATTAAGCTGTTGATGAGCATGTTAATATGTAATTAAAGCTAGGCTCAAATTGTGTTTGGATTTGCTAATAAAATATGAATGCTTTTGCTTGTGATTTTCCAAGTCTTACATCACATATTTCAAGTCGACCTGTTGGGACCCGTTACTGGAACCCAACCTCGAGGCACAAACTTAACAAACATCAATAAAGAACGGAAGCGAAAGGCATACAAAGGCGAATCAAACTGAAGATATCGAATCAATGAATCGAATCGGACTCAAGTCCAATTCGGAAACACAAGGCGAAAGAAATAGAAATCGAATCGAAAACGAATTCCAAACGGACTGAAACGAATTTCCGAAACACAATATCACAAAGAACGGATTTTCATAGAGTCCGACATCTGAAACGTGAACACAGGAAACTATCGCGTTGAAAACCGTAGACTTATCAAATATGAAATCCGGTCTATATTTTTTTTCTTTTCTTAGTCCTTTCATATTGAATCTAATCAATCTTATACGAATCGAAACAATACAATACAATTTCCCTTTTTGGAACTTTATCGTCAATCAACACAAATTCCTACAAAACCGATCACACCTCATAACTCAGCAATTTAATCACACTCTGATTACTATACTCTTTATACAAGTTTTATCGAAAATCCGGCAGCATAACAGCTGCAAACTAAGAGACCCAAAAATTCTACAAAGGCAAGCACACTTCTATAATATCACATCCAACCATAAAAACCATTCAACGGACCTCCTGTCCGGAAATCAACCACAGTCAACACAATTCTATACCTAACACTTCAATAATCTCAATCAATATCCATCATCAGAATTCAATCCCATATACCATTTCACATTCCATACACAATTACATAACTTATTTTAATATACAAAA
>JAOQMR010000008.1:29204911-29225185 GCA_027563865.1 Erythroxylum pelleterianum | reverse complement strand
CGATAATCTTCTGAAAAGAACAAGTAATTGTTTTTCAAGGGGATCAAAGAAAAAGTTGATAACAATTCAACCCCCCCTTCTTGTGTATCTTAATCTTATTATTGTTCATATATTAACGTGTGATTCACTTCATGTTGGACCCTAAAATTTTTTCTAAATTATCCATCATTTGTCTAATTATTTATTTATGTTTTGTTTGTTTGTTTAATTATTTATTTTTAGAATTGGGTCACTAAATTTAGTGAGCGTGAATAGAGATTAAAATTAGAATGGAAATGTTAGAATTATGTTAGGATTAAGTAAGGTGCTAGAATTAATAGGCTATGTAGTAGTAGACTCTATGTTAAAAGAAGGAAGGGTAAACTTGGAAGGGAAAAACAAAGGAGGGACAATTTTGGAAGAACAAGACAAGAGTTGTCTTGAATTAAGAAATAAGAAGAGAGAAGTCTTGAGAAAGGGAAGAAAAGAGAGAAAAACGTGAAAGAAGAGAGGAGAAGAAGAAGAATCGCGAAAGCTAGGGAAGAAGAAGAGAAAAATCGTGAGAGAGAAAGAAAAAAGAACGGAAAAGAAGAGGAAATCATCTTGTTAAAGTAAGTTCATCTTTTCTTCTTGCTTTACTAGAGAAAGAGAGAGAAATGGGTTTGTGTTGGGAATGAAGGAAGAAGGTGATTTAAGAGACCCATTAGATTTTTTAGGGTTTCTAAACTAAGTTTTGGCTTTTCTAACCTAGATGGACTATGGGTAAGATAGGTTTAAGTTCAATCTTGTCACTTTTGGTTATTGAAGTTTTAGGGGATTTCCATTTGAATTTGGATTGAATTAGAATTTTGGTTATGTTAGGAAATCAAGAAAACCCTATCCAAGAGCAAGAGGATGGGCACTATTGAGTTTGGATTTTCAAACGAAATAAAGTGGGTAATGTATGTATAGTTATTGTGTAATTGGGCAAATTCTTACCTGTGTGAGTCTATGTTTGATTGCTTGAATTTGTTTTGCTTGTAATTGAATTGTTGTGAGTGCTTGGAAATGCATGATGATTTATGACTATGTTATACCTTGAAAAGGGGTTATGACATTTTGAATTAAATGAAAAGAGGAAAAAGCATGAAAGTATAAGCATTTGATGAAATGAATTGAGCATGAATATATGCTTTTGTATGGGCAATAGAGGAACCATTTCGTTCGTCATGTACACGTTGACAACAACCTTCTCCTAGCTACCCGCTTGTGACATATGAGCTTAAAAAATGGACTCATTTTGTTCATGGTTTAAACTTTGGTTTTGCCATTTCGTTCCATGGAATCCTCGAGCCATTTGACTGTGCATTGCATTTGAATTGTTGAGCATGATGAATAATTGTGTGCTATGTATGAATGGGTGAAGCATGAGATGCTTATGTGCTAATATGCTTAACTTTGAGTTTTAGAACTAGAATTGAGAATGCTTGTACCAACAATGAGAGCAAGGAGAAAGAGAGGAACTGAACAAAGTGAACTAAAAAAATAAGCAATAATTTAAAGGAGGTAAAATAGGATCAGTGATTTGCATTGTATGGAGATTGGACAATATTAGAGTGTAACTAAAAAGAAAGCAATGCATATGATCCTTGTTTTTTCCACCTAAAACTTTATACAAGCACATACCTCGTATTCATTAAGTTGTTTGTGATGGATGAGTTCACCAAGAATATCCAAAGAGATGTATATTAGTATATGTTATTTGCTGACGATATTGTTTTAATGGATGAGACAAAAGAGGGTGTCATTGTCAAGCTAAAATGTTAGAGGAATACGTTAAAATCGAAGAATTTTAAATTAAGTAAGACTAAGACTGAATACTTAGAGAGTAATTTTTTGGGCCATAAGGTGGCTCTTGATGTGGAGGTAAAGATTAGTTCAAAAGTTATACCACGAAAAAAGTACTTTAAGTACCTAATGTTTATCATTCAAAGCAATGAAGAGATCGATGAAGATAGGATGGCTTAAATGAAGAAGTGTATCAGGAGTTTTATATGAAAAGGAGATATGTGTGTGTGTGTGTGTGTATATATATATATATATATATATATATAGGGTGGAGTATTGACCCATCAAATAAGTGCATGGTCGAAAGCTAATAGTGTCAGAGATGAGGATACTCCGTTGGATGTTGTAACCTTACTGAAAGAGATAAGGTCAAACGTGTATTGATAAGAGACAAATTAAAGGTGGTTAGTATTAATGATAAATTAAAAGAAACGAGGGTTAGATGGCTTGCACATATTAAAAAGAGACATTTGATGCACAAGTAAAAAGATGTGAAAAAATAATACTTAGAGATTCTAAGAGGAAAAAAAATAGAACTAAGAAGAATTGGGATGAAGTGATCAATAATGTTATGACTTTGTTAGAATTTACTGAGGACATGACCCACAATAGAAAATTTTAGCATACCAAGATAAGGATAAAGAATCTCACAGAGAGAGGTCTTCATTGTTCCCCTAAGTCCTCTAAATATTTTCCTTCAAGTCTTTCGTTTTATAAATAGCCTTAATATTTTGATTATGTAGTACTTCTCTCCTAGTTATTTGGCTTAAGTAGTTTCTTACTTAGTCTAATGACTTTCTTGTAATGGTTGATGTGATTATTCTTGTACTTGTCTCTTTTTTTTATTTGCTTTTTTATTTACTTATTTCATCTTATATTATTAATCTTTAACTTATTCTATATGTATTGCAGTACATATTTTTATATGTTTAGTTATACGCATTTACTTATATTTTATATTATTATTATTATTTTGCATTAGATGTAAGCCTATCAAAAATAGTTATCTCCTAATATCAATGCATTATATCTCAATTTTCAAATGTGATCCGTAAATATAGAGAAACCTTTCTAGTCGTTCACTCCTTTCCGATCACTTTCTAGGTCGCGAGGGTTGATACAAACTTGATAGTAATCGAGTGGTAGTAATCAAGTGATATGGTTAAATTTCTACACATTAAAGTAGCCATCGGACTATTTACAGGAGATTGGTTTCTCATGATAGTTGTAAACATTAAGAACAATAAGACTCCTAGACTTGTCTGTACATTTGGTCATGCGTTGGGGTTTGAAGGAATATCAGCTGGCTATTTGATCCTCCAGCTCGCATTACACGGATCAACTAAAATGTCCATTATAATGCCAAAATCGAAAATTTTAAATAACTCATGCCAAATACGCTGAACTTGAGTTGCCGGCAATTAGGAATCCCGGCAGGAGAATAGTTAAAAAATAATTATAATAACTTCCTCGAAGCGGCTCCAGTTTTTCAGAAGCAAAACCATAATGATTAGTTAAAAACAATGATTTTTTGAGCCAAATTCATGGGTTTTAAGTGCTCTAGTCTGATGTAGCTGCCCCTTGATTAAGCTCTGCAAATCTCATACCAACACGCATGGAATGCTTCAAGAACTTCTCGGCACATCTTGTCACACAGGTTTCTTCTTGCTTCTGCAGAGATTTGCGTGAGAAGTTGTCCACGCAGTCATTAAAGCATCTCTCCACAAGCGAATTATACATCCTCAAACTGCAGGAACATATTAACATCACGCAAGATCAACTCACAATGTGAAAACTTACCTATCGCACAGAGCACCAGCTCAGAAATTATTCCAAAGCATATGCTACCAATTCATTCAACTAGAAAAAAATGGATTCTGAGATTGATTTTTCCGATGCAGCTAATGTTGTGATTAACCTTTATTGTCTTTGACGACCCTTACACCCTAAGCAATTGACAGACAGTGAATGTTGTTCCCAAAACGTCCAAATACGACATAGTTGCTGCATCATTTTTAAGGAGAACTTTCTTCTGGCTTCACATTAGCAGTGCCACGGTTAAACCAACCAAGTGACATTTTATCACCAGCGTAGGAAGTGAAGCAACATAGAAGTGAGATAAAAACAAAATCGAAATCTTTATTCCAAACAATAGGAAGTAAACATTTTTGCAGAAATTTCAAAAAAGAACTCAAATGTGGAGAAACTTCCAGCATTTTTTATGAATCCGAAACCACAAAAGCAAACAAAAATAGTATAAGAAAAACCTTCCAGAACCACTCAGCACATGGAAGAGTTGGTATGGGATGAATAATAGATAGTCAAAACAAACAAGGGTATCCGAACAAGGAAAATGCTTAGAACCCCCTGTATCAAACATATTATTTTCTGAAAGAACAATGCATGTCAATAAGATATTACCACTGCAAATGCTCTTTTTCCTGCTTTCTCATGACTACTCACAAACAGCACATCTTTAGCCTTCCTCACAAGCGACACAACCGCGACCAGAACCAACAAAACTAACAAATCCCTGTTGAGCCAGTCTCATTGAAAGCCAGAAACAAGAGAAGAGCATGCATCCAGTGACTTCTCAAAATCAACAATCCTCATTTCTACATTTTCTTCCAAAAAGAAAGATCCCCAAACACGTAAAGTCATAAGGAACGCCAAATATAAGGATCTTAGCACCAGCACCTCAAAGATTGCTAATTTAGAAACTTAAAGCCCACCCAAACTCTCCAGCACTAGGAATCAATACATTATCACACATTGAAAATTCAACCACAAATATAAGCAACATTCCCTATAAGCCAAAGATATAAATCCAACACCTATTGAAAGTAACAAAGAGGACCAAGATCTCATCATTTAGTTCAAATAAAGCAATAATAAGGAAAAGAGACAGACCTATCGCGCAACTGTAGTTGCTCGATCATGGTGGCCATTCGCATCTTATCTTCTTCAGGTAGACCATCCAATCCAGCTAGCATGCTCTTATCCATAGCTAACGTCTGTCTTAATCGAAATCACAACAGTGTTAACTAAATTTCTGTTTTTCAATTTCAAATATATTCTTGCTTTTCCCGTATCAAATGTGAAGGAAAAAAAAGGGATTAGTGTTGGTGTCTCGCTTCCGGATATTTATAGCAAAGGTCAAAACCCTAGGGTTTACTGGCTCTTTTGCTTCTCCGGAACATGTAGAGGACTGCTTAAATAATTTAGTTCAACTTTACTTCAACTCGAGTTTTGGGCAGTAAAATATATCTGAGTTTAAGTATAGGCCCGGGGTTTAACCCCATGTCGTGAGTTTGAATTCCAGCGCAACGAACTGGAAATGGAGCAATGGTAAATCCATTATCAAGCAAATACGTGATGGATTTAAGTAATTTAGTTCTGTCTTACTTTCAACTTGAATTTTAGGTAGCAAAGTTTTTTTCGAATATTTCCTCCATTTGTAATTTTTAAATCGAGATTTTAAGTGCTTTGTTACGGGATGTTTAGTTAAGAATAGAATGATACTAATAAGAATCTATATTTACCAAACTACACATTCACTAAAACTTTAATTATGGACTATTATAAATTATTTTATTCTTCGAAATTAATTCCAAGGATAATTAGTAATAGTAGTCTTTGAAGTTAAACAAATGTTGGAAAATCTATAAATATTAATATCTATTTTCAATATAAGTCTTTCCAATTATTAAATATATGTGTATACATTAACATGGAAAATTTTATTAACATTTAATAAAGAATAACAAAAAAGTCAATAAATCAAAAATCAATACCAAAGTTATACTAAAAATAGTGACTCATTGAAAAACTTGAAAATTTTGAAATTCAAAAGTGTATAAAGGACTGATAACTTAATAAAAAATTAAGTTGGTTGAAATGAAGTTCTTGATATTTATTCATGATCTTAAAGAATCGACTAGGATGTTTCAGATGGCCATAAATCCCTAGCTCCATCTTCTCAATTTCTTTTCTGATCTTGCTTTCGGGGCTTAAGCGTAAACCCAAAAGTAAGTTTGAATCTTAAGCAGGTAGAAGCCTTACTAATTGCATATCAATAATGTTCTGAAAATGTGACGCAGCTAAAGTTACCTAAGGAATGATTACTTAAGATGATTAGGGTTATATTTACCTAAGGAATGATTAAGGTTATGTTTAGTTGGAATGATTACTTAAGATGTTTATGTTTAGTTGGGAGTTTATTAACATAATGAAATAGAATGTAAAATTTATAATGAAATAAACTAGGATGAGATAACAGAGAAAAGTTTCGTATTACATCTTATTATATCCTATACAGTAAAAATAAAAAACCTTCAACATGAAAAGTTTAAGATGAAATGTAAAATGATAAATAACTTTACACTATATTATATTATAAACTCGTATTATATTATAAACTATTCCATCCCCTCAAACAATTTTTTAATATTACATCAATTTATATTTTATTGCAATATAAATCATCTCAGTCCATTATATTTCATTTCATTAAAAACTCTACGTCCAACGAAACATAACCTAAGAAATTAGACTAATACGCATTCATGAGATATTAGCATGTTTTCCTTTGCTTCTTACGGTTTCTCAGCCTGCCTTCGTTCCGTCTAGGATTGGTCAGTTTTCTAATAAGAGTCTTGGAAGACTAGTCAATTTTCTTTTTTGATGGTTCCATACCCTTCATAATAGCTCTTTTTTACCCTGTTCTCTTTCCTTCTTCCGTAACATCACTGATGCTCGTTAGTTATGGAACAAGAACAATCTCCAAGCAAGACCACGATAGCCAGCTGTGGCAGAGAATTGATCCTCATTATCATTCTTTGGAAGCCAAACAACAATACCAAAAACCACTCTCCTCAGTCCTCTCCACCGGTAAAAGAAACGAAAAAGCATTAGCCTTAGCAGTGGGCAGGAAAACCGAGGACAGGACAAAAATTGTGGGAAACGCAAGTTTCGGAGCATGTCCATGAATAGTAGAACATGCTTTTATCATTGCATATGCTATTACCTGAACAAATTTCATCTTCTTTCCGCTTTCTACTCACACCATCACCATCAAGTTTAGGAGTATCAAATACGTGCTGTGTAGCACATTTGAGGAACCATTGAAGAATCAAGTTCGAAACTGCTCAACAAGTTTTATCAAACTATATGTCTCCGAGTCTGGCTTAGCACCATCCAAAACCATCCTTCTCAAAAGTTGTGGATTATAAATTTTGGCCTTCACATAGCCCCTTACTAAAGTATTATACACAAAGGTATATCTTGCATACTTTGCTCTCTTAAGTTCTTCAAAAAACTTCTCAGCATTACCTACATCACCTTTGTGTGCAAAACCTTCAACAATTGAAAGAGTGGTCTCCAGCCATGGGATTGAATTCCTTACTCTTTTGCTTGTTGTCATGTTTGCACCTTTAGCTAGGGTCTTCAATGCTTCATCCACCAGCTCAGCTTTTAAACATCCTAAAGCAAGATTCCTGTAAGTGATTGCATTTGGTTTGCACCCATTGCTCTCCATTTCCCTAAAGATTCTAGTTGCTTTTTTTATAAGCCCATGATTGCAGTACACAGATAACATGGAATTAAACTGTTCTGTTGATTTAAAGCCTTTTGTTGACTTCATCTCTAGCCAGAGCTCTTCAGCTAGATTAATTTGCCCCATTCTGCCAAATGCTTCAATTGCAAGCAAGTAACTTTTATGCCGAACACGAGGGAGTTCCTGCACAATGCCCCATGTTACTTCTAGCTCCTTCCTCTTCCCCAAATATCCATACAATATAATCAGAATATCTAATGTTGACCAGTTATCTCCTGTGTGGGACTTCTCCACAGCCTCAACATACACTTCAGCAACACTATACAATCTCGCCACTACGTGTGCAGTAGCTAGTATGCAGAAAGTTATTTCATTTGGCTCAACTTTCAATTGCTTCATTTTGCTGAATACTTCCATCAATCGATCAATATTGTGTTCATTTGCTTCAATTTTGATCAGGATATTGTACGTAGAGACATGAGGAACCACCTTATCAGCCTTCATTTGAGCAAGAATCTTTGGGATCATTTTCCTGCTACTAGAGGTTGAATGGAGTATTATGAGGCGATTGAAAATTAAATATGATATGGGATGACCAAGTTCCCTCATTTTCTTCATATAGTCAAGTGAAAGCCTAATAGCACCTTTCTCCAAGCATGCAATTACAAGATTGTTATACAGCAACTCATTCTGGAACTCAAGAGGGACACATCTGAAAAGCTTTTCCCCATGTGATATCCCATGAACTTTTATAGTGAACTCCAGTAGGTAAGAGTAGTCAAGCTCCTTCGGTCTGTAAGGTCTTTCCCTGATCACCCATTCCATTACCTGCGAAAGGATATACAATATGCACTTAAATGCATAAACATTATCCTGAAATAATTGCTTTTCTAAATAAACTAATGAAGACTACATCAATAATCAAAGAAACCATGAAAGAAACAAATATTACAAAACAGATACATTGAATATTTAATTTGTAAGAGAAAAGGTGACGAGAGTACACTTTTACCATGCTTCAACTTTTACTCATGAAAGAAGATACTCAAAACAATTAAATTATAGCTCCACCATGTACATCCTCAAACATATTCTGTAAATAATTGAGCTATACATGGAAGATGAGTTAGTACTTATGTTTGAAAATACAACGACCTAACATTCACAAATAAAGTTGCTTTATCATATCCTATTCACTCACCTAGGCATCCTAGTCATACTTCTCTGCTTGTCAATAATTTAAAGGAACAATATCCACCATAACATTACTTTTACTCTCTAACATAACGAAACTATAAGGAGGCTAACCTCAAGGGCACGTTTGTTCAAATTAAGCTTCCTCAACCTGTTAATGGTATGGAAAGTGTCACCTTGATGAATGGGATGGCCCTCGCCCATCCAGCTCTGAAAGGCAGACCCAACTGGTTCTCTTCTAGGAAGCTTCTCAATTATCAAAGACAAACACTTGAGTCCTTGTTCTTTTGCTTGGAGAATTTTGTTGACGAACTTGTCATTTGTCATGGTACAGAGAAACCTGGGAAAAAAAGGCAGTGGAAAGATAGTAAGTGAGGTGATTGAAACAACTTGATCAATTGCACGAAAGAATGTGGGTTGCTAAAGGCCTAAGCTCACTTTCTTTTTGTTTTTCCCTGATACCTCTGACATCTAAAGGTATCTAAATATAAAGCAGAGTCAATCCACTAGGATTTGAGAATTTGACACATGGCAAATCTTTGAGAATGCAAACCCGACATGACAATAAGAGCTCAATCTGTGGATGATTTCAACATCATAAATACATATTTAAAAATAAATTATCCTGCTACTTAATTAGACAATATCAAACTAAAAAGGAGCCATTTTCAAATAATTAGCCAAATAATCTTGCAAATAAATAAAAAAAAACAAAGGCCCTATGGAAGCAATAATAAGTAACCTTCAACGAATGTCAAGTTAAAGTTTTGAGGACCCATAATCATGCACTAAAGGTTCTAAGAACAAAGATGAAAAAGGAAATCATAAAATCTGAAGGTGAACCTTCTCCTTTGAAGATGAAGTTCAGTTTGAACAGCACCACTGATAAAGCCAAAACCTCCATTTCCTCTCCTGTTAATACACATACATCTAAATAAGAATCTATTCCAGCAATTTACAGCAGATACCAAAAGATTTATACAAGCACATGATATCAGACCAAGTAAAGTATATATCTGAATTGAATCATGCAATATTTGAGTTAGCAGAATTTATGAAATTTTATAAAAAAAAGTCAAGCCAATCTCTTGGAAGATACGATGATGTAAGACAGGTAGAAAAGATCTGAACAACAGTATAAACTTCAAATTTGGGGTGCTGGAATCCAGGAAAAAGCAGTTAAGATCTATAAATTAGTAAGCAGAACAAAGAATCACTCAAATTCCAAAAAATCACTGCTATAGACTTTTAGAAATCACACCTAAGACTAACACTCGCTCATAAGAAGAAAGTATCACACTTGCAACTAAAAACTCACAATTCATAGAAGACAAGCACTCTCTACTTCCCCTCTCACAAATGACAATGTTTAACTTATTACAAAATTCTGCCAACTTAATCCCCGCATAAGGAGTCTTTGAATTCTACTGAAACATGGAAAAAAATAATACCTAAACTAATGCTTATGCTTATTCACCAGGATACTATTTCCCAAATCGCAAGCCTTAAAAGCATATGAATTCACAAACTAAAATATTTGAAAATACAATTAACAGGTACAAGTATAAGAGGGCGAGGTTCTAAAGTCTGGACTACCGATTACAGTACAGTTTCAAGTTATTGCAACAATTACAGTTGATGAAGTAATAATTGCAGACATTGGAAAAATGCAACAATGGATCAGACTATAACCACAACATTACAACTGCAATTATGGTCGTAGTACTCAATTTTAAACCTGATAAGAGGGCATCAAAAGCTCCAAGATGCCAAAGGTAACATAAGTTATCCTTCCCAGCAAAATTAGGATTTTGGTTTAATTAAAAGGAAGGTGGAGTTATCTTCCTATCTATCGGGCTTCAAATCATGATAGGTCCATGGGTTTAGGGATTTGTAAATATTATGTTTTTTGATATACCAAAAGCAGAAAAGAGTATCCGAAGGTTATCTATTAATCATTAACCATAACTTAGTATTCAGGCAACAAGAAGCTTACAATGGAGAGCTAACAACTTCAGCTCCTCTAATTACAGTTGGCCCAAAAGTATTTGGTACTAGTCTATTCTTCTTGTACATAGGAGCCATCGATTGAGCCTAGAAGAAAATTTTAATGCACCAAGAAAACAAAATACGAGCATATTTTATTAAAAAATGGTATCAAAATTCCGGAGAAGCTCGTGACTAATCTCAAATTTACCTGTAGCTTTGCCTCCTTTGTATGAGCAAGTGCGTTGAAGATCTCTACCATGAGTCCCACACTGTCCAATACCAGTTTAATGAGACGCGCCTCCAAATGACGTTGAACTGAATTCACAAGCACAAAATCCATTTCCTCCTCTTCCTGTTTAACTTACAAGCAACTGATCTTGAAGGAAGTTAGGGTTTCGAAACACAGGCAGCATTGGCGATTTCTGTAGTCTAATTTTATGATAGCTGATAAAATGCAGGAAAGTGAAGGAACAAGGCTACTACTACTACTATCGTGGAACAAAACAGAATCTGTCGGGCTAATTGCTAAGCCTTTTATTTCTAGATCTCATGACTCAGGTCCAATGTTTACCACCATCACTTTAATTTGGTTCACACCATTAGTAAGGAATTATATTTACAGTAAGAAAAAGACTATTTTAAAACTATTTATAAATTATATGTAGTCGACATGCTCTTTTTTTTTTTTGTTAAGTCAGTTATAAGATTAATAGAAGAAAAATATATGTACATAGCTAGAGAGACTTTAGTAACTCATCTCAATCCTATCAAGGAGAAACCCCTATACAAGAGTTCCCTGAAAAAAGGCTTCACAGATGGCAAAATACACATAACCTGACATATGATAAGCTTCATGTGGATCCTAATAGCCCAAGAAAACATACATCAAATGGAAAATTCGACAATGGCAATGTGAGCAAGAGTCAATCTTGCAGTTCTTCATAGGAGGTCTCTAATTGCTTTAGAGAATTACCGGCAGAATTCTCAGCTGGAAGTACCTGGTCTCTCAATCATCCATTAAAGTTTGTTGCATGTCCTGGACTGTGCCTACCATTTTTGTGGAAAGCCGGGCTATGTCTGCTTTGCTGTGTGCTTTGGTGGTTGGAATGAGGCATCTCTTTTTGGGTCATCCCTATCCATTGAGTTGCACTTGCATTCTTCTAGTCTACCTTTAGCTTATGGCTAGTACTGATTCCCTTCCGAGTGCATAAATGTTGAGGTTTGAAAAACTGCTCTTGATGGAATATGGTGAGTTGATGTTCAACCTTTCTTTGCTTCTCTGAGTGTGGTTGGTAAGCTTCGGGGTGAGTAGCTTTTGCCATCATTCTCCAAATTTTCTTATGTATACCTGAAACAGAAACTTCATAAAGGTTGTTAGTGATTAAAAAGAAAACTCTCCTACCTTTACCTTCCCTCGGTGTTTGCTCTGAGTTGCTCTTGGACAAGGGTGATCACTCTAGCTTTCAATCCATCCACCACCAAAGCTTCATCTTTGAAAGTCCTAGCATTTCTTTCTTTCCAAAGACAATATACTTCAACTGAAAGAATGATTGGGAGGATAGTGGGATTAATGGTTTTGAGATTTTGGGGATGGTTCAGCCAAGATGGGATGTTGTGGAGAGTAAGCTGTTGTGGGAGGTTAAGATGGGAATAGGAGAGTCAATAAGGCCACACTGTTTTGGAGAAAGGGCAGCCAAAGAATAAATGGTCAATTGTTTCATTATCCTTGAGGCATAAGGAACAATGATTCGGTGTTTGAAGGAAAGGAAGTCTGTCTCTAGTTTGTAATTTTCTTAAAAAGGCTAACCATAAGATGAAGGAGCATCTTGGGTTGTTCCTCTTAAACCAAACTAGTGAATGCCAAGGGATTATTTGTATGGGGGTCTTAAAAAGGTATAGGTTGAAGAATTGGTGTTGAAGAATTGGTGTAAGCATGCTGGTTTGCTGACCCTGCTCACTCTAAACTATCTTGCTGAGAGTTATTCGGGTGATAAAGAATAGGTTCCAGGTTTCCCAGTGTATCAGCTATTAATACTTGCCAGCTCCACATGTTATTCCCGATCACATCTGAAATTGTAGCTGTCATTTTCAGTTCAAATTTATTAATGGCTCTTGGAGTAGAGAAATGCTTGAGAATTCCTCTCGGGTGTCAGGGGTCCTGCCAGAAGTTAGTAGAAGCTCCATTTCCTATCCTAAATCTAAATTGGTTCCCCAATTTGTCCCTCACTGATAAAATTTTCCTCCAACTCCATGAGCTATTGTTGTTCGATTGGATACTCTAAAAATTCCCCCTCCTCAAGATAATAGAGTGTACCCACTTGACCTAGAGTGCTTCATGGTCATGAAACAAAATCTAAAGCCTATTTCCTAGCAATACAGTATTCCAGGTAGGAAAGTATTTAATCCCTAGGCCTCCTTCCTTTTTAGTTCTACAAATGTCTAACCATTTGACCTTAGCATTGACTTTAGAGGTGCCCTTCCCAGACCAAAGAAAGTTCCTAAGTTTTGCTTCTATCTCTTTTAGGATTGAAGAAGGAAGAATGAAGATGGTAGATCAATAGACTTGAAAGGAAGAAAGCACCGAGATAATCAATTGAAGCCTACCAGAATAGGAAAGGGTTTTATTAGTCCACTTGTTGATCCTAGCTTCTATCTTTTCCAAAAGGGGACTACAATCTCTTCTGGACAGCCTCCCAGTAATGAGTGGAACCCCAAATATTTAATGGGGAGGTTGCCTCTCTTTAGCCCAGATATCATTTCAATTTGATGAGTTAAGGTAATCGACTCTGGAGATAAGAAAAAGTGGCTCTTAGTGGGGTTCATTTCCAAGCCAGACAATTGGGAGAAGGTCATCAGACAATATATTTTAATTTAAAAAGAACTAATTCTGAGATTAAGTTTGAAGCACAAGGAAGCACTCATAATTTGCTATAAATATATTTTCTTCATAAATTGTCTTTTTAATTTCTTTACAATCAAGTTTTCTTTTTGATCAAAAGATCAGTATGGTCAATATCATCAATATCAGTTAAATTATAAATTCTCTTCTCACTAAGCGCTCTAAATATATAACATAAAATTTATATATTTACTATATCAGAAGCATCACTAGACTTGATAAAAGTTGTTCTAATATTACAATAAACTAAGAAATTAATCAAGGTTTTTTGTCTTTGATTAGTCCACCCATTTGTCATAATAATGCATCATGTTGTTCCTTAATTAGAATTCTAGGTATCCTTAATTAATTGACATTCCTTTTTTTAAAAATTAATGTAAAGGCATATAAATCTTATAGTAAAAAGTTGCCTTAAATCTTAGACCTATCATTATTGTAGGATCTATTGCTTCTTGAAGTAGGGTGAATTTAAAGCATTTAAAGGATTACATGAATGATAGAACCATTATGTTCATGCTTGTTTACATCATAAAACAATATCCTTATTAACCAAAATACCTTTTAAACTAGGTTAAAAACTAGGAGTAATTCTTGGAGGAAAATAAGAATAATATCAATATTAAATTTCCTTTTTCCTTTATCTAATACTTGTGTTTTATCATCTCCAAATGATACATTATAAACTTCTTTGTTTTTCTTCTTCTTTTCTATTTTACCTTATTGCTACAAATGATTTCCAATCCTCTCACATACATCAAAGGGAACTTTTTTTTTGCAAAAAATAATGTTACCCTTAATAACAACAAGATCATTCTATAAATTTGTTCCCCTCTAAACATTTTACCACAAACATACAATTATATTAAGTATTTTCTTCAAATATTTGAAAAATAATGATTTCATGCTGAATCAAACTTATCGTGATTAAAAAAATGTTAAGTTTATCTAATCTTTTCTGATGATTCAATATTCTTCATTATAATTAAACTTGAAAATATGAGAAAAATAATTTTGTAAGTTTTGTACACAATCGCAAGATCTAGACATTATAAGAAAACAACAAATGTTGAAAATAGTTTTTCGATTGATACTAGCTAGTTACGACTAGACAGTCGACAAGATTAGTTTAAGATTGAATTATTTTGATTAACTGGAAATAATTGAATTGTTAAACTAAAATAATCATATGTACGCCAAAATGCCTTTATCAAACAAATTGAAAGATGAATAAATGTATTGTATTTCTGATTGATTAACTACAAAGATATTAGGTCTTTTATATAGACCAACTTACATATATGTGATAAGAGAGAATAAGAACATAAGGATTACAGATGATAAAACTATCTAAACATTACAGATAATGACTATCTAAAGATAACAAATAAAGACTATCTATAGTTACAGATATGATTAGATAATAAGGTAGTTAAAATCACATCTTATCAGCCCCCTCAAACTCAAGAGTATGAGTAATCATGAATTTGTCTTGAAGATGTTGGAATTTTGTCGAAGAGAGAGCCTTTGTCATGCCAAATGTAGAGAGATTTGTTGGCAACTAGATCTTAAACAAAGTGAATGTCGATCTCAATGTGTCTTGTGTGAGCATAAGAGACTGGATCAAAAGCTAGAAAAGTAGCACAAAGTTTGTTGCACCAAAGAGTAGGTGTGGTCTGAGAAAAACCGATTTCCCTTAGAAGTGAAGTGATCTAACAAAGTTCTGTAGTTATAAGAGCAAGATTACAATATTCTGTTTTAATACTAGATCGAGCCACAGTTGGTTATTTCTTAGCACTCCAAGAGATGAGATTGGATCTGAAAAAGATGCAGTAACTAGATGTAGAATGACAATTATTAGGACCACCAACTCAATCAACATCATAGTAAGCATGGAGATTGAAAGAAACTGATTTAGTGAAGTGAATGTCATGAGAAGATATTGACCGATGATAATGAAGAATTTGTTTGATCGAAGTTAAATGAACATCAGTAGCATAGTGTAAAAACTGGGAGACTTTGTTGACAACAAACTAAATGTTAGGACGAGTGATAAAAAGGTACTATAGGGCACTAACAGTGCTACGATACTCAGTAGCATCAGAGAGAGGATGACCATGATTTTTAGGCAAAGTAAGGGTATGGATGATGGGTGAGGGTACATGTTTAGAATTATGGAGACCAATGTAAAAAAGTAGATCTTTGATGTAGGTTTGCTGAGTAACTAAAAGACTAATAGGTGTAGGGAGAGCCTCAATGCCAAGGAAGTGATGAAGTGGACCTAAGTCTTCAATTATGAAGGCAGTGTTGAGATCAGTAATAAGAGTTGTTATGAACGACAATGAAGAACCTTTAACCAAGATATCATCCATATAAACTAAGAAAAAGGTTGTGTGACCGGAGGTGATGTGAATAAAGAAGGAAGTGTCAGATTTGGATGAAACAAAACCAAGATCAAGAAGCTTCTGACTTAACCTATAAAACCAGGCTCGAGGAGATTGTTTTAAGCCATATGGAGCTTTATGGAGATGACAAACATGATAGGGGTAGTTAGGATCTGTGAATCCAAGAGGTTGAGACATAACAACTTGAAGATGACCATGAAGGAAGCATTGTTGACATCAAGTTGACGAATAGGCCAAGTATGATATAAAGCAAGAGTGACAACAATGCAAATGGTAGTGGGTTTAACAATAGGACTAAAGGTATCAGTATAGTCGATTTTAAAAGTTTGATGATAACCTTTAGCGACCAATCAAGCTTTATAACGTTGAATGGAGCCATCATGATTTCATTTTGTACGAAAGACCCATTTACAACTAACAATGTTGGCATTTGGTGGAGGAGGAATGAGAGTCCAAGTATGATTGCGATGGAAAGTAGTGAACTCATTAAGCATGGCTTGACGCCAATGTGAAAATTTATTTGCTTGACTAAAGGACGTGAGATCAGAAGTGATAACAGTTGTGGAATAGGTGATATAATCAGCAAATGAGCAAGGAACATGAGTGTGATCGTGTGTGAGAGTGACCATAAGATGAGACAGTGGTGGTGGTGGTGGTGGTGGAGTAGGGGAAGATGGAGAAGGTGGAGGAGGAGTAGGGGTAAAAGGTAAAGGTAAGGAGAGAATAGTAGGAGGAGAAGTGTTAGAAGAATGATTAGATGAGAGTGTGGAGTAGTGAAAATCATGTTGAAGGAAACAACATGATGAGATATAAATTTTGGAAGTTTGAGGATCAAAACAACAGTAGCCTTTATACTTAGAGCAGTATCCTAGAAAGATACAAGGAGTTGATTTAGGTGTGAGTTTATTAGCTCTGGTGGAGCCTAAAAAGGAAAAGTGTGTGCATCCAAAGACTCAAAGATGAGAGAGATTAGGTTTTGTGTGAAAGAACATTTCATGAGGAGACTGATGAGTAAGAACATTTGATGCCAAATTTTACGTTCGGTAAGACCATTTTGTTGTGGAGTATAAGGACAACAGATACTATAAGTGATTTCATGGGTAGCAAGAAATTGGGTGAAGACACCAATGATGAGTTATAGAGCTCCATTGCATTGAAAAGTTTTGATAGTGGTGGAGAAATCATTTTCAGTTGTTGTTTTAAAAGTTTGAAAACATAGAAGAGCATGTGACTTTTGTACTGTGGGAAAAATCCACACAAAACAACTGTAATCATCAATAAAGATAATAAAGTATCGATATCCAGAGAAAGAAAGAGGTGGGGAAGGTCCCTAAATATCACAGTGAATGAGTTGTAATGGTTGTGTAGAAAGGCGAGAGGATACTGGAAATGAAAGACAAACACTTTTTTTTAAGACAAGAACTACAAGACTTAATAACATTTGAGTTGACTGGTGAAAGAGAAGATACACTAGATAACGTAAGACAACATAGATGACCAAGATGATGATGCCACAAATCCAAAGACGTAGCAGTAGCATTGAGGGAGACATGATTGTGCAAAGATGATGGAATTTTCAAGGGATATAGATTGTTGTTGATGAAACCCCCAAGAAGTGGTATCTTGGTTTGAAAATCCTTCACATAGTAACTAAATGGATTGAATTCAAACACAAATTATCAGAAACAAATTTAACAATAGACAACAAATTTTTGATAAGAGTAAGAACAACCAAAATATCACAAAGATGAAGAGGATGAGAATAATTTGATATAGTTAATTTACTAGTAGAGGAAATGGGAAGAGTTTGTCTATTACCAACGGCTACTTGGTTGGACTTGTCATTATGCTCTTTTATGCTTAAGTGATCTCCCAAAAATGTCTTTGAACATCCTTATTACATCAACACTTTAATTCCACTTATCCATTCAACAAATTCTACTAACCTTAACATAATTATAGTTCCAAAAACACTTAAATCTATCTAAACTCCAAAATTATTTAAAATCATGCTTACTTAAAGAAAAATTTTCCAAAGTCAAACAATATATGTAAATAAACATAAAACAACGCCATTTTGGGGTGAAAATAGGGTTGGAACAAAATAATGGGCACAGAGGATCTGAACCTTAACAACCGACCAACCTTTCCTTAATGATTAGTCTCTAGAAGTCCTCTGCATAAGCCTCACGCTTTTCCTAAAGGTTTTTTATCCTCTCCTATGCTCAAGAGTGTCCATCATCTCCTACTCCTGTGGCACCATTACTATGTGTTTGGTTTCCTAACTACCTTAATAAGAATACAACAACAACAACAATACTTAGTGAAAGTTTTGTTAAAACGTGGTGTTTAGGAAGTTCCAATTGTACGTACCCTTACCCTACCAGGTAGAGAGGTTGTTTTCTATATAACCACATATAATATAAAATAATGATAGTAAAATAATATAAATAAATACTAATAAATCAAAACATAAAAATATATAATGCAATATATAATATAGAACAAATAAAACATGGTAATGATTAACAATAAATAAGTAAATAAATATACCAATTAGAGAAAAGACAAGTTCAAAGAAAAGAAAAGTACTAGAATAAATTAAATAAATCATTATAAGAAAGTAATTAGACTAAGTAAGAAGCTGCTTAGGCTAGAAAACTAAGAGCGAAGTACCACGTAATCAAAAAATAAGGCTAATTATAAAATGAAAGACTTGAAGAAAAATGTTTAAAATATTTAAGAGAACGAGAAAGACATCCTTAAGTGAGATCTTTTATTTATATCCTAATATGTCAAAATTTTCTATTATGGGTCATGTTTTTCGGAAGTTCCAACAGAGCTGTATTGTTTTTGATCATTTCCCTTCAGTTCTTTTTAGTCCTTCCTTTTTTCCTCTTAGTCTTCAAATACTATTTTCTCACATCTTCTCACTGGAGTATCAAGGGGACTCTCTTTAACATGTATGAATCACTTAAGCCTTGTCTCTCTTAATTTATCATTAATACTATTACCTTTAGTTTGTCTCTTACTAATATATTGTTAACTTTATCTCTTCTAATAAGATTACACATTTAACAGAGCATTCTCATCTCCGCCACCATTAACTTACGACTATGAACTTGTTTAATGGGCTAACACTCAGTCCCATAAAGCATGGTTAGCCTAATCGTTAAACAATATATTTTACCTTTAAGCTTGAACGGTACCATCTTGTCAGATAAAACTCCCAATGCACTTTTCTATTTAAGACACCTTGATTTGATACGATGGACTATATCTTCATCGATCTCTCCATTACCATAGATAATAGATCTAGGTATTTAAAACCCCTTTTTTTGTGGTACAACTTCTGAATCAATTTTAAAATACTCTTTTTGTAGTGTATCTTTAGAAGCCACCTCAATAAGAATGTTTATTCCTATTTTTCTTGTCACTGGACCATTTTGATCGTGGATTTCTATCTTACAAACATCAAACTTTAATTGGTTGGTAGTTTGCCCAAGAGTTGGTTGTCTTTTTAAGTATTTAATTCTTCCTAAAAGCACTAGGTCTAGCAATCTTCTCAAATTTTGAAGCAAGATCTGATCTAGTTTATAGTCTTATTTACTTTTTGTTTGGATTTACGGTTTTATAGTTATTCTTGAATTATTTGATCTTAATGGTTGATAAACAAAAGACCTTGGTTGTATTGATGTCATTCCTATGATGTCTAAAATCATATAGTATAAGTTGATCGATCTTAGTTATCTATATTATTATAAGCCCAGTTGAATTTACCTAAGGTACATTCCTAAGGACCATCGCCTTATTGATAAGATTGGTAGTGGGTCAGGTCAAGCTTAAGGCTGATAACTTGAACTCAACTTGAGAATAATAATTCTAGCCCAAGATATGTAGCCCGAGCTTAATCAAGTTTCAAAGCAAAGGCCCAAGCCCGAGCCTATTCAAAGTAAGTCTTTTTTAATTTTTACATTATTTTATTTTATTTTATTTAAAAATTAAATATTTTAATAAAAGATTTCATCTAAAATTTAAATAATTGAAATTATGGATAAAATATACCACAAATATTACGTATCTTTAAATAACTTATAAAAATATGAACATTATCTGTAACATCCCGTCACTGGTAGCAAGGGTATTATGGTCATATTGGATCGGACTGATAGGTTTCATTGCATTCACTGACTGAGCATGCTACTGACCTCTGATCATAGAGGAATATGTTTCTTAGTTATGCATTTATTCATAGGTTCATGCATTCATGATTTTCCGGCATTTTAATTATAAGTATGAATTGATCGGATTGTGAACTGGAAACTGACTAAACTGACTGGATTATGATTGATGGGGAAATTAGAGTAAGTGTACTCGAATGACTGATTTAGAATAGTTTAAGAGTGATTGGCAATTGATAGTAGCCTATA
>JAOQMR010000008.1:29186081-29202993 GCA_027563865.1 Erythroxylum pelleterianum | reverse complement strand
CGGATCCCCACAGAACTCCGAAGTTAAACGTGCCAGGGCCAGAGCAATCCTAGGATGGGTGACCTCCTGGGAAGTTCCGAGGAAAGCAAAACCCTGAGGGACGCGAGGCCCGAGAGGCCGAGGTCCCGAGGACGCGAGGCCCTAGAGGCCGAGGTCCTACAAGTACAAAATTAAAGAAAACAAATCCATGGTATAGAAAAGTGTCTAGTTAATCATTAAAATCAAGATCGTCAATAGTTCACACCGTTTCAACTACATATCTGAACATCATTAGCATCTAACTAACTTCGGGCATATATAAAGGCTTCTATAATATTAGGATGAAGCTGAGCATAATTGGGTATAACTATCTGAACATTAGTACTAAAAGCAGACCTTGAAGCAACAATAGATACTGGAATTGCTAAGAGGTCTTGTGCAATTGTTTGCATGATCAAAAAAGTACTTCCTTTTGTCTTCTATCATATCAATATAGAGAATTGCACATTTTTAACTTCAGTTACAGCGTCTATCTTAAAATTATTGTCCAACTCTTACATCCTGGCCTTTTTTTCCTTTGATGAATCATGGGAATTCAGGATTCACACTAGGTTTATGAATAACAGATGATGATGAAGCTGAAGCTAATATTGAACTACTATAATCCTAATCTTTGTACAATCTTAGTTGATAATCATTAAATAAATTATTATATCTTAATTGTTTAATGATATCAACATGTTCTTAAGCCTGATCACCATACAACTTTTGATAATAAAAATATAGCCCCCTCCATCTTATATCTTTGGTCCAATATAGAAATGACCGTTACAATTTATCTTATCATATACCAATAAAAATTGAGTTTCTCCATCATCTAAATCACCTCATTATAATAAAATATCCAACCAGATAAAGCTTTCTCGATCTTACATTTATAACTAAAGTAAATATGCAAAATTGGATATTTTGTTCCTAGAAGCAACTCAATAATATTATAAAATATCTCCCACTTAGCAACTGAATAATATTATAAAATGTCTCCCACTTTGTTATAATATTATTGAGTTGTTTCTAGGAACAAGTACAAAGTGCTTTAGTCAACTCTCATTGCTCTTCTATCAGCAGGCCAGTATGTTAAGAATCTTTGTCTCACCCTTCTAAATACTATCTCTAACATCTTGAATGAATTCCATCTAGTCAGACAATCTAAAACTAACTACTTTGTGCATATAATATGTAGTTATTGTGTAGTTTTTTTTTAATTTTCCAAAATTTTGAGTTGCACTCTAATACACTATACTACTTTGGATTAACTATACTGCTTCTTTTATTACCTCTAATCCGTCCTTCATAATCAGATTTATAATATGCACAAAATAACAGATATAAAAGAACCTTCCTCAATTGATAAACTTCCAAGCTACAACTTGTTCTTCAATTTCTCTATAATCATGTCATTTGTTCTACAGTTATCTAAAGGATTGGAGCTTGGTTTTGATATTCCAATCCATTTAGTAATCCATAGTCATGGTAAATGTTTGTGACACCGACATATAAATAAAGTTACCATTTAAAAATACAAACAAATATTAGTTATAAAATAATTAATAAATAAATAGTAACATTACTAATGAGTATAAATATATAATTTACCTTAGTAGTCAATTGCATAAAGTTTAGCTATTGTTAATATCGTATGCCATCACCACTATGTAATCTTTTTTTGGTTGTTAACTGTCCATATATCTGATGTGACGGCTACCCATCCTTGAATACTCGATAATGTATTTAATATTTCTTTCTTTTAATGGTTGTAAATCTTGAAAATGTCATTCTTTATAATATTTTGAGTTGGGAACTTGAAGGTTAGCTGAATAAAGGTGAGCAACATCTTGAAGTTTTTTCTATCAATAATATAAAGTGGTTATTTATAACCAATGATCATTTTACCTATCAGAAACTTTGATTTTTTGTTGTAATAACTTGTAGTAGTCATTTCATTGTTTTCTCTTGTTAGGTAAGAGGTAAAAAAGTATTTAACCTTCTAATACCATCTTCTTTATATTGCACGACTTTACGAGTCTCTTTGAATGAGAGATTCCACCTTTAGAACTCTCAATTAACATCTTGTAATAATACTTACATTCAACCTTTTCAACTACATCCCTTTGAAATAGTTTTATTGAGGTGATTCCAAACATCACTACTTAATAAAACTATTCCTTCAGCTTAAACCATTTCTTCATTTGGTACTAGATTAAAACCCTCTATTGGTATACTATCTAATACTAGTTAGAACTCCTTATTGAAAGAATATGTTCATCCATTTGAAACAATCAACATAGTAAGTTATTCATGGACATTTACATATATACATACTCTTTAATGAACATTGAACATAAAAAAGATAATAAAATCTAAAAAGTTGTTAACATGATTAACATATAAAACATAATAAAGAATCAATTATATTTCGTACCTTATTTCAAAACTTGATCATTTTTTTGTTGTTTTCCTCAAATTATTTATGAAATTGACTTATGTTAACCATTGTAGTCACACAAGTGTCTGACCTATAAAAATATCCACAGAATATATTGAGAGAACTTTGCAATTATTACAAAGAAGGTTAGACAAAAAAGTGTTAGCTCTCTTGAAGCCTAAGCTTATTTATAATAGGTTTTAGATATTTTAGTCATTTAATTGAAATTGAATTCTAATTTCAATTAAACATTAATTCTAATTAAATACCAATTATGCCTAAATAAGATCCAATATCTTATATTGATCCTTATTTATTAAACTATAAAGTTTTTCAAAATTTACAATCAAGTCTAACTTGATTAAAAGGCTTTTTCTCTTATCAACAGTTCATTATGTGTGACCTATTCGGTTCTTAAATATGTTGAAAATTGCCACAAATTATAATCCTAAATTATATTTATCTTTAATTCTCTAATTAAAAAATTTATAGCCACAGATCAAGATTGACATCCAGCAACATATCATAACTACTCAAATATTTAAGAATGTCAAAGTGGTTTTGACTAACATTTTCTTGCATTAATTTTTTCGTATAATTCAAACCTTTCATCATATAATATTCTGATTAGGCATAGAGTATCAAATTAATATCTATACTATTTGAGTCTAATCATGTTAGTTCTATATCATTAGCAATTTATTTAATTAATGATACCTGAGAATTATTTTCAAAGTGTCATTTCACCTTGGCCTAGAATTTCCTAAATCGATACTAATTAAGAATAATGAAACATTCTCCCTAATCATTCTAGGGTGATGAATCATATATTGATAACTCAACTACCTGTATAAAGTTCATACTATATTCAACAACTAACGACTGAGCTACCATTGACTAAATTAGGTCATAAATAGTATCAAAACATAACAATTTGTATATAAGATACTTTGGTGATCTCAAATCAAATGATCACCTATACAATCACCACAATGAGAATTTCCATAGTCATATAAGTAATATTCCAAGTTGATTTTTCATATAGGGTCAGTTTGGTGAATTTGTTCTCTTACAAGCACCCACACATTTGTGTAAATATCTCTATACTTTAGTCTATGAGATTGACTACTTCTTTCATAAGGAAAAATATAATAGTTTTTTTACAGTTTATTAATGTTTAGTTTAAATAGAACAATGACTAGAAACAATTTAAAGATAATACAAAAATGTTATATGAATCTCATAATTATGATCTCATTTTGATTTCATCTATAATGTACATTTATTTATTTGATTTAATCATATAGATCTAAATATGTATGAAATAAAGAATGTCTTTAAATAGTTACTTCACTAAACTATCACCAATTGATTGGTTGTATGATATAAATCCACAAATTCCTGTAAATAAAGGTAGCCACATTCTTTTGGTCTATAGAGTCTTTCCTTGATCACCCATTCCATTACTTATAAAAAGCTTTATAATATTCACTTCAAAGTATGACTGTGCTTAAGATTATTAAAAAAGGTTAAAATGTGTAATATAACAAGAACTAATTGCTTATCTAAATGAACTAATGAAGACTACATCAATAATCATGAACAAACCAAATATTACAAATTAAAAATAATGATTATTCAATTTTTAAGAAAAATGATAACGAGAATACACTATTACGATGTTTCAATTTTTACTCATGAAAGAAGATACTCAAAACAATTAACTTGTAGGCTTTTAACCATGTACTTCATCAAACGTGTTGTAAATAATTGAGTTATACATAGAAGATGAGTTAGTATTTAAGTTTTAAAATACAATCACCTCCCATTCACTTTTGAAAGAAAAAGATATTTGATGAAGAAATTCTTATTTCATCATAAATGTAATATGTATAGGCTTTTGCTTTTATACTAATGTTAAAGGAAAACTATTGGTTACCGTGCTGTCATGTGTAACAAAAAAGACTGCTGTGAATTGCAATTGCAGGTCCTGTACAATACTGGAGAAAATATCAACTGAGATATTCACGTGGTGAGATGCAGGTGTAAGATGAGAGTGGTTGGAACGTTTCTTGCTGAGGATTTTGGGTTGTGGATGTGGGTAGGTTATTGGGTCATGGATCATCCATGATCCGTGGGTCATTATACTTTAAGGTTGGCTTTGTATTATGGAAGCACGTAAACTGTTAGCCCCAAAAAATATTTTATAAGCATGATTAGATTAATTTTAGGGTATTGCTAGGTTAATTTATGTTGTAATTAATTAGCATACTAAGGTGAGTAAGATGATATGATGTAGGTAAATTGAATTAAGTGTTAAGGTGGTAAGTATATATAAGGGGCATTGTTGGAAGATCACTTAAGTTACAAAGTTTTAAGGCATTGAAGGAAGGGCAAGTTGGTCATTTTAGTTTCATTAAAGGAAAGAAAGAAGACTTGTCTTACTTTGGAGAGGTAAAAACAAAAATTAGAGAAAGAAGAGGGAGAGAGTGTCGTTGGAGGGGAAAGAGAGGAGAGAAAGAAGGCTAAGCTAGGTCTTGATTTTTCATGGTCTTAAGGAGTGATTTTGAAGTTTGTTCAAGAAGGAAAGAGGAAGAGGACGATTAGAGCTTTCATTAGAGCTAAGAAACAAATTGTTTGGTGAAGATTCAAGGTAAGTGTATATTTAATCTTTTGAATTTTGGAAGGGGTTTTGGTTCAAAGATCTTAGGAAATGCATAGGAATGAGTATTCTAGGATCAATTTCATGCATTTGGTTCTTTGGGTTTTTCAATTTAAATGTCTATTGACTTGGGATTTTTGTAAATGTTGAAGAAAATCAAGAGAGGCAAGAGGAGCAAGAGGAGAGGCACATTTGAAGCAAAGGAACTAAGATGGGTTTCATTTTTATAATTGAGTTAATGAGCCATAAATGTTCTTTCAAATATATGGAATTAAATGATTTTCCATCTATCTTGAAAATGTGCATTTATTGTTCTTTAAGATGGTTTGAAAATGTACCGTAAGTTTTTGTATATAAATTTTGTGAATGAACTTTGAGTGATATGGGAATGATTTCAAATTGTTCCAAAATTGTTGTATTTTGTGGCTTTTGGATGATTTGAGTAATGGCTTTGATGCTTGGTATAGGAATGTGTTTGAATGAGTTGTGAAATGGCTTTGATGCTTGGTATAAGAATGTATTTGAATGAGTTGTGAAATGGCTTTGATACCACAACTGTTGGGCCCCGATTCTGGGGCCCAACGTAAAGTTGCTATTCTTATCCTATCCACCCACTTAGGCATCCTATTCATACTTCAACTTCGATCAACAATTAAAGTAATAATCAAAATTAGCTACAACATAAGGAGGCGGCTAACCTCAAGAGCACATTTGTTCAAACGTAGAAAGTTTCACCTTTTAATAAGGTCTTTGAGATCTTTCACGATAAGTGTTTGCCTCAAATTCTTTGATTGGCCACCAAAATATCACTTTCGCCACACTTACATCAACTTTCATTCCATCTTTACTATTCTTTCCAAGGCCAAGCTCATGATCTTATGCTTTAAGTTTCGAAATAATGAACTGCAATTCAAGTTTTTTGAGTTATAAGTTCAATTTTTACTCCATTCTTATGACCGATGATGTTTTTCGCTAGGAAGATTATGTTTGCTGGGACAGAGCCAATTTCTACTTTGTTGCATTCTAGACAGAAAGAAATGTATGGATGAGATGAGATGAAACAAAGTAGGAATTGATTAAGGGGAATAAAGGATCTTATCTCATATTTGCTCTCTAATTGCTTAAATGCGATTTGTTCGTAAATTATTCATCACCAAATTATTTGAGTTTCTAGAATGTTGAATTTTATGAAAATAATAAGAGAATTTTTTTTTCATATTTTAAGTCTGGCCAACCCAATCAAATTTTGAGTCTAGTCTGACTCAATCAAAATTTGAGCTGCCAAACCATCCTTATCAAGTAGGAGGACTCATCAGTAGGGTTGAATGAAATTTGGCCCATTGGGTTGGACTTTGACTGTATTAAATTGGGTATCTAGAATGAAGATTGACCTAACCTCAAACCTTTTCTGGTTAAAAAGCTACAACAATCATACTTATACCTGGCATTAATATTAAGTCACACATATCATATCCCTTATTTTTACATTCGTTACCTCCATTATAGAAAGAAAGGATTACATTTGAAATGCCAAGTAATCATCAGAATATTGTATCTATTTGAAATTAAATTAAGCATCAGAGTTTTCACCCTCAGGTAGTTAATCACATTATTCTCATTCAGGATGCAACCATAAGCGGATTCCTAACTAGAAAATAGATTGAAACTTGAAATAGCAAGTGGAGAGATAGTACTTTTGGTGATGATATGTTATGTACTTTTGCCACTTCTTGGCATTTGGAGTGGCGTTAGTTTTAGATGCAAAATGGCAATCTTGTTCATTAATTTTACCTTAAAAACATGAAAAAATGGCATTCAAGGAGATAATAAGCACACCACGAAAGAGAGTGTGATGGTGTACATCTTACATATAAACTATGACTCGAAAGAGTTGCTCTTCCTTTTAACTTCCTATTGCTCCCACACCAGTAACTAAGTTGAGAACACAAGAAAATTTTTCTGCTCCACAAAGATTCCAAGATTTTGTTCTTTGACTCTGGATGTTGAGAGGGAAAAAAAAGAAAAAAATGATCCTGTACAAATGATGACAGAACAATCTCTTTCAGGACAGCTTAACAAAGTATAGGAAAATCTATCCTAAGCACACACAATCTCATCCATAACTTGGTCGAAAATCATTTCTTCCAGGTCAAGGGCTACATCTTCACCATCTAGTAGAAGGTTCATCCAACCATCACTGCTATCCATGTCTGTGGCCACAATATCATCCAGCGATTTGTCCACAAGGGACTGTAATCTTCAGTACAAGCTAACCCCTTTCCAAACTTCCTCAAGAGCTTGGTCACCCCTCGGGGTTCTGTGTGAGGTCTAGGTGGTTGGTTGTAAAGTGTGTCTGGTGATGGCAGGTTTGTAGTGTATGTGTGGACCATAGGATGTGAAATATAGTGGTTGGTTTCATGCTGCAGTGATGTAGGGTCATAGTAGATGTCAGGTGTAGGTGAGATAACCTCTTGAGTTTGTTCTGTTGAGAGTCTGGTTGCTTGTGCAGGTGGGATAGCATGTGTGATGAGTCTGCCACTTATTGCTTTTAGCATTTTAGAGGCTGTAATGGCTAGTGTGATCTTGCAGAATGTGTTGTTGTTTGATAACTTGGGACCTGTCAAAAATAATGCACAGAAAGGTAGGTCAGTTTCATTAAATATCACATGACGTGATATGTAGATCCTGCCTGAGCTACGAAGGCATTGGTATCCTTTGTGTGTTGAGCTGTACCTAATGAAGACACACTTGCTTGTGTGAAAGTCCAATTTGTGCTTGTTGTAGTCCCTTAGATAGGCATAACAAGCACACCCAAAAACCTTGAGATAAGTGTTGTCAACCTTTTTCTGAAATAGTATTTCATAAGGAACCTCATCTCCTGTAGCCTTTGATGGTAGGCTATTAAGCACTATAGGTTAGCTATCAGAAAAGCATCGACCCAATATTTTGAAGGCATGTGAGCAAAGGCTAGAAGAGTAAACCCAATTTCAACTATAGCACGATGTTTCCTTTCAGCTATTCCGTTTTGCTCATGTGTATATGGGCATGAGTATCTAACAGTGACTCCTTCATTCACCAAATAGTCAGCTATAAGTTTGAACTCTCCTCCCATATCTGTTTGTAGGCATTTTATTTTGCATTCAAAGCTGCTTTCCACCATCTTTTTGAACTTAACAAATACATCAAACACATCAGACTTAAGTTTCAAGGGATAACATCAGGAGTATCTCGAGAATGAGTCTATAAACACCACATAGTACTTGTATCCATCAGTGGATATGGCCGGTATAGGTCCCTATAAATCTGTTAGTATTAATTCCAGAGGTTTGGAGGCTCTACTGTTTTTAGTTTCAAAAGGCAACTTATGCATTTTGCCTAGCTTGCATGCTTTACAAAACTTCTCAACTGTATTGGTAAAAGGAATACTATTTTTATTAAGGATAAAGTGAACAATTTTGAGGGTAGGGTGCCCCAATCTTGCATGCCATCTAGTGATATAATCTTTAGCAGCAAGGAGTACATGTTGAATATTTAGTGTTTTGGCTAAGCTGGTTTTGGCTAGGCTGGGGCCTCCTTTATCACAGTTTCCATTGAGCCTCATGAACTCTACTTCATATAGTCCTCCTTTAAGAACTCCTTTGAGTAGTATTTTCTTTGTGTCCAAATCCTTAAATACACATTCATAGACAAAAACTCAATATAAGCATTATTGTCTTTGGTCAATTTTGAAATGCTGAGTAAATTTTTGGTTATGGTACATGTAGGATATCTTTTAGGATTAGAATGGGTTTGTGGGTTAGATGACATGATATGTGTTTTGCCTATATGTGTTATTACCAACTTTACACCATTGCCTAAAAACAAAAAATCATTACTTGAGTAAGGTGACGTTATGATTAGATTACCTAGCTGAGAGGTGATGTGGTTTGTGGCATCACTATCTGCATACCAGGCCTAATCTGCCACTGTTTCTGGTGATGCAATGTAGGCTGGGTTGTGTGAGCATTATGCTTGATTTGCTGTGTCTTGAGACCCTTGTTCTGAGTTGATATCTGTTGATTCACTTCCAAAATAGAGACTTTGATCAATTGAGGGAAACAAGTGTACCATATTTCTTGATTGAGGTCTTGGAGTCGGATTGTATGAGCCAAATGACTGGGATTTTGAGCTCCTAGGCTGTTCGTCCTAAAGGTTTGATTGAAGGTTTTGATCAAACCTATAATAGCATTGAATAGCTGAGTGTCCAGGCTTTGCACAAATTTGACAGTAGAGTCTGGGAACAGATCCAAAGCGTCCACCATTTCATCCTCTTCCTTTGCCTAGTAGACTTCTACCACTAAATCTTCCACCTCCTTGGTTTCTAGAATTATTGAGCTTAGTTAGATCAGCAGTGCTCAGGAATCCATATTTTGAGAGGCTATTTAGTTTAGTGATCCTTTGTTCATGAAGCATGAGCTAGTACTGAGTATTTTCAAGAGAAACAGTTTCTAACTGAGAGGAGATGAGTACAACAACAGGATCAAACTCACGACCAATACCGTTTAGAACACTCATTACAAGATCTTTCTCCTTGATGCCATCTCCAACTGCTAGTAACTCATCACCGATATTCCTGACTTTGAGAACAAAGTCTGTGACAGATTGTCCTCCCTTTCTAGCTGTCTGTAGTTGATTTCTGAGTTGCATAATTTTTTTCCATTGATTGCTAACTAAAATGTTTCTCCAATTTTATCCAAATTTTAGATGACGACTTGCACTGTGTTGTTTGACCAATGAGGTTGTCATTGATTGTTGAGATTAACCAGCTCATTAAGAGTTTGTCGGCCTTCTTCCAAACTAGATAGTCATTGTCTTTTTACGTTGATTCCATTTTGTGTAATGAATTCTGGTGGTATGTTGTTAGGTTGAAGAATAAATTCTTCAAGGTCTAAGGCTTGAATCGTGGGTAGAATCTGTGTTTTCCAGTTGATGTAATTGTTTCTATCAAGCTTGACTTGTTGAATGTTCAATGTTTTGGCTAGGCTAGGTAGGTTTGTGTTTAATTGGTTTAGGATTTGAGAGGTGGTATGTTCAGTATAGTTTGATCGGGATTGAGTTGTGGGTGTTGATGGAATTTGTGTTTCTGCCATTGTCGCTTGACTATGGCTCTGATACCATGTGCGAGTTTAAGAAGAAATGAAGTAGAAGAAGAAGAAGATCAGAGAAATGAAGATGAGGTGTTTGTGAAAATGACTCATAGGTATCGAGAGTTAATTCATTTCATTCATCTATTTTATTTCAGCATGTTCCTATTTATATATATAGGAGAATCGACACACAACAACTATAACAGATTCAAAACTAATTTATTCTTCTGTTAGTTTGTTGCAGATTTGTTATATCCAGACTTGCAACTTGCGATCAGCTGAAGGCCTGAGGAGCTCGGCTGAAGGCTTGAGGAGCTCTCTCGATGGGCCTGTCTATGATCCATTACAAGTGGGTTTTGTGAGTTCTGTAACTTCTTAGTCAAATAGTATGTTAATTTTGTTGATATTGTCTAGTTATTAGTGGAGGATTACGTGGGCTGTTTATCCACTACCTAATTAGTTGCTTGGTTTTAGCTTAGTAGGTTTAATTTGAGTCTATTTATGTAGCTAAACTCTTGTGTTATTTTATGCGAAAGGCAACAAGTTTGTGTAATATCTTTAATTACTCCTCTGCTTCATTTATCTTTTTTTTTTCCCAACACAGTGTACATTCATGTGATAAGAGAGAATAAGAACAGAAGGATTACAGATGATAAAACCATCTAGAGATTATAGATAAAGACTATCTATAGTATATGATCAGAAAATAAGGTAGTTAACATCTTATCACAAATGAAGCTAATTCATTCATGGTGGTCAATGCTATTGGAACAACATTCAAAAGACGCTATGTTTTTCCTATCGATTCTACAAAAGTTATTATCGTAATCATGAGATAAGTTTCTTGGAATACGAATATCGATGTCTTTAACTGTGAAGAACCATACTAAGTCTAAATGAAGTGCCTAAGAAAATAGTGGCTAGATGAAAATGGTAACAGAATAAAGATTGATGTTTTAAATCAATCAACGAAAAAGAAAAGAAAGAGAATGCAATATACAACAGATAGTTTAAGAGGATCCATGTTCAGATATATGATTTTTATTTGTCGTATAACTGTTAAGTGGCTACGTCAGAAGAGGCATTGAAGTTGGTGGGATTTCCTGCTAGCTTTGAACTTGGTGAAACAATCTGGTTTCCACCCACTCAATACCGTTGTTCTTTCTTTGACATCATCGAAACAGTATTTTAGAGCGTATATAGTATAAAAATAGTTCGCAAGGGGAAGCACTAATGTAAAAGAAAGTAGTTTGAATGAATCTCACACCACAAGAACTCAATCTAAAATTGGGATGAAGAGTTGAAGACCACAAACTGTTTTAGTTTAATCTCCATAATGACAAATTTGATGTTGCTTTTTTGCACTTTATCATAGTTATTGCGAGTCCATGCAGCTAACCAGCTAATACCTCATCCTCAAACATAACTTATCATATGCGATATATAGTTAACCACTTGATTGTGCTTAGAGAATTAACTATAAGAAGTTGTACTTATTATACTCACTACTTGAATGAGTCAGAAAGAGAAGCATAATGCACTAACGTCTATGAATTACTTCCACCAGTTTGTTGCTATATATATTAAATGGTCTTCATCTTAGCAAGTCCAACACAATTGACCATATCTCTTCATCTTCTCTGAACTCTGAAGTGAATGCTAGTTCCGACAGGTTGGAAGCCCTCAACAACTGGACAGCACAATTCCCAATTTATTTGAGATATGGTAAAGCATAGCTTTTAATATAAACACCAAATATATGTTTACACACATTACAAGTCTAGCAGAAGCTAACATCACATTCCCCAATTCTCCTTTATGATGAATCAGTATATATTTAATGGATCCAAGTTCCATTTACATAGAAGACGACCAATTTCACAAGCACCAGTTTTTCTCTAACAAATTCACTGTTTCTTAGCCTAAAAATATCAATCACAACTCAGGAAACTCAATGTCTTTAAAATAGATTCATAAATCCGAACAAAAATAAGTCACAAATGCTATAATATCGAACCAAAGAAGAAAGACCAAAATGGAAAGAAAGAAGACAAAAGTCTAAACACAAAAATACCCCTACTCGTTGTGTCCATGGAAGTTTGGGAAAAAAAAAACCTAATCCTTATATCTTTTTTATTTTTTATTGTTCACGAGGTGTCCTAGGCGGGTCCTAATTATGGGAAGACACCTTTAAGTCATCCACATGTTAGTATATGTAAATAAAAATAAAACAACGCCATTTTGGGGTGAAAATAGGGTTGAAACAAAATAACGGATACAGAGAATCTAAACCCTACCAGCCGAACGATCTCTCCTTAAAGATTAGTCTCGCGCTTTGCCTAAAGGTTTTTTATCCCTTCCCATGCTCAAGAGTGTCCATCATCTCCTCTCCCGTGGCACCATTACTATGTGTTTGGTTTCCTAACTACCTCAACAAGAATACAACAACAATAATACCTAGTGAAAGTTTCGCTAAAACGTGGGGTTTAGAGATTTCTAGTTGTACGTACCCTTACCTTACTGAATAGAGAGGTTGTTTTTTATATAACCACATATTATATAAAATAATGATAGTAAAAAATATAAATAAATACTTATAAATCAAAATATAAAAATATATAATGCAATATATATTATAGAACAAATAGAACATGGTAATGATTAACAATAAATATACCAATTAAAGAACAAACAAGTTCAAAGAAAATACAAGTACTAAAATAAATTAAATAAATAATTACAAGAAAGTAATTAGACTAAGTAAGAAGCTGCTTAGGCTAAAATACTAAGAGCGAAGTACCACGTAATCAAAAAATAAAGCTAATTATAAAATGAAAAACTCGAAGAAAAATGTTAAAAAGATTTAAGAGAACAAGAAAGACGTCCTTAAGTGAGATATTTTATTTATATCTTAATACGTCAAAATTTTTCATTATGGGTCATGTTCTCCGTAAGTTCCAACAGAGTCATATTGTTTTTGATCATTTTTCCTCAGTCCATTTTAGACCTTCCTTTTTTCCTCTTAGTCTTTAAATACTATTTTCTCACATCTTCTCAAAAGCATCAGGAGGCCTCTCTTTTACATGTCTAAATCACTTAAACCTTGTCTCTCTTAATTTATTATTAATACTATTACCTTTAGTTTGTCTCTTACTAATATATTGTTAACTTTATCTCTTCTAATAAGGTAACATATTTAACGGAGCATTCTCATCTCCGTCACCATTAACTTACGACTATAAACTTATTTAATGGGCTAACATTGAGTCCCATAAAGCATGGTTGGCCTAATTGTTAAACAATATATTTTACCTTTGAACTTGAGTGGTATCATCTTGTCATATAAAACTCCCAATGCACTTTTCTATTTAAGACACCTTGATTTGATACGGTGGACTATATCTTCATCGATCTCTCCATTATTATAGATGATAGATCTAGGTATTTAAAACACTTTTTTTTGGTACAACTTTTGAATCAATTTTAAAACACTCTTTTGCGGTGTAACTTCAGAAGCCACCTCAACAAGAATGCTTATTCTTATTTTTATTGTCACTGGACCATTTTGATCGTGGATTTCTATCTTACAAACATCAAACTTTAATTGGTTGGTAGTTTGCCCAAGAGTTGGTTGTCTTTTTAAGTATTTAATTATACCTAAAAGCACTAGGACTAGCAATCTTCTCAAATTTAATTTTGAAGCAAAATCTGATCCAGTTTATAGTCTTATTTACTTTTTGTTTGCATTTACGGTTTTATAGTTATTCTTGAATTATTTGATCTTAATGGTTGATAAACCAGAGAGGTTGGTTGTATTGATGTCATTCCTATGATGTCTAAAATCATATAGTATAAGTTGATCGATCCTAATTATCTATATTATTATAAGACCATTCGAATTTACCTAAGGTACATTCCTAAGGACTATCGCCTTATTGATAAGATTGGTAGTGGGTCAGGTCAAGCTTAAGGCTCATAACTTGAACTCAACTTGAGAATAATTATTCGAGCCCAAGACATGTAGCCCGAGCTTGATCAAGCTTTAAAGCAAAGGCCCAAGCTCGAGCCTATTCAAAGTAAGTCTTTTTTAATTTTTTAGATAAGCAAAATTTTATTTATCCAAGAAGTAGAAAAACTGCAACACATACAAACCTCAAATACAATGTCAACAGTAAAACAAGACCAACTAACTTAAACACCAACTACTACGTAGAGAAGCAGTTCTCAAAGTAACAGCTTTAAAATTAAAAAATTGTCTTTTTTAATTTTTACATGATTTTATTTTATTTTATTTAAAAATTAAATATTTTAATAAAAGATTTCATCTAAAATTTAAATAATTGAAGTTATGGATAAAATATACCACAAATATTATGTATTTTTAAATAACTTATAAATAATATGAACAATATCAGTCTGTCACTAATTATTTTAATACTAATGAACCTCTCCATGTAAATTTAAAATATACAACAAAAATGCATTGTATCAATTAATAATTAATTAAATACATTTGCTAAAGAAAAAAGTTTGTTCAAAAATTTTACAAGAAACTTTGTTATCTTAAGACTCATTTTCATTAAAAAAATTAATATGTATCATTTTATATAAAAAGTATTTTTTAACTTATTCATTTTTCTACAAATAGCCTAATATTCTAGGTCTTACCTAATATTATAGGCCTTAATTTCAATTTTAAAATATAGTCTTGAATCTTTTAAATTTCTCTTTTTTTTTTCAAATTATCTTAACCTTAATAAGGAATAGTATTCATTTCATTTCTTTATTAAATTAAAATTGTTAAGTAAAATGTCTTGCTTCTAACAAAAATAATAACTTTTTTATTTTTATAATTAATATTAGTTTAAAATATTATATTTTTAATCAATTTTTGGTTATCTAAGTTTAATAATAAAATAGTTATTAGCCCATTCAAAACCTTAAAAATAAATAAATTATTTTTAAACATAAATTTTTATTTTATTATTAAATATATATAATTTATTAATAACAATATAAAATATTATTATTACTTATTTGATAAATTTTATTATATTAACTATTATTATATTATATTAAATATATTAATATTATGAATTGGTTATAAGTAGTATTAAGAAGAATTATTGAGGGTATATTAGATAGTACGTATTTATTAGTTTACATTTTATCCTAAACCTTCCGAATCAAAGGTTTCTTATTTTTATTGTTTAGGATGGAATGGAACGTAACATAAAATTCTCCGCTTCTATCTCATCCCATTATGAAATCTTCAACTAAACGATGAAAGTGTGTTACGTTCCATTCTATTCAATTACTAACCTCGCAATCAAACAGGCCTAAATGTATGCTATTAGACAACACACCCTCCATCAACAACTTCTCTAGCACTTGTCTACTTTTCTTAATAGTTCAAATGTAGAAAGTTTCACTTGTTAATAAGGTCTTTGAGATCTTTCACGATAACTTAATGAGTGTTTGCCTCAAATTCTTTGATTGGCCACCAAAATATCACTTTCGCCACACTTACACCAACTTTCATTCCATCTTTACTATTCTTTTCAAGGCCAAGCTCATGATCTTATGCTTTAAGTTCCATAATAATGAACTGCAATTCAAGTTTTTTGAGTTACAAGTTCAATTTTTACTCCATTCTTGTGACCGATGATGTTTTTCACTAGGAATATTATGTTTGCTTGGATAGAGCCAATTTCTACTTTGTTGCATTCTAGACAGAAAGAAATGTATGGATGAGATGAGATGAAACAAGTAGGAATTGATTAAGGGGAATAAAGGATCTTATCTCATATTTGCTCTCCAATTGCTTAAATGCGATTTGTTTGTAAATTATTCGTCACCAAATTATTTGAGTTTCTAGAATGATAAATTTTATGAAAACAATAAGAGAATATAATTTTTTTTTCATATTTTAAGTCTGGCCTGACCCAATCAAATTTTGAGTCTAATCTGGCATAATCAAAATTTGAGCTTCCAAACTATCCTTATCAAGTAGGAGGACTCATCAGTAGGGTTGAATGAAATTTGGCCCATTGGGTTGGACTTTGACTGTATTAAATTGGGTATCTAGAATGAAGATTGACCTAATCTCAAACCTTTTCTGGTCAAAAAGCTACAACAATCATACCTATACCTGGCATTAATATTAAGTCACGCATATCATATCCCTTATTTTTACATTCGTTACCTCCATTATAGAAAGAAAGGTTTACATTTGAAAAGCCGAGTAATCATCAGAATATTGTATCTATTTGAAATTAAATTAAGCATCAGAGTTTTCACCCTCAGGTAGTTAATCACCTTATTCTCATTCAGGATGCAACCATAAGCTGATTCCTAACTGGAAAACAGAGTGAAACTTGAAATAGCAAGTGGAGAGATAGCACTTTTGGTGATGATATGTTATGACCTTTTGCATCTTCTTGGCATTCGGAGTGGCGTTAGTTTTAGATGGAAAATGGCAATCTTGTTCGTTAATTTTACCATAAAAACATGTAAAAATGGCATTCAAGTAGATAATAAGCACAGCACGAAACAGAGTGTGATGGTGTACATCTTACATATGAACTATGACTCGAAAGAGTTGCTCTTCCTTTTAACTTCCTATTGCTCCCACACCAGTAACTAAGTTGAGAACACAAG
>JAOQMR010000008.1:29162657-29185981 GCA_027563865.1 Erythroxylum pelleterianum | reverse complement strand
GGCTACATCTTCACCATCTAGTAGAAGGTTCATCCAACCATCACTGCTATCCATGTCTGTGGCCACAATATCATCCAACGATTTGTCCACGCGGGACTGTAATCTTCTGTACAAGCTAACCCCTTTCCAGACTTCCTCAAGAGCCTGGTCACCCCTCGGTAATGGACGAACTCGCCGTGGAGTGAAAGGTAAGGGCTCTGGAAAGTAGGCTAATGAGCTACTGTATATCTCCAGTAGCAGTTCATTCATCAAGTCAAACAGGAGCTGGTGATCACAGTTGCAGGGATAGTCATCTGATGAATTGAGTTCAGTGTGCAACTGATTTTCCAGTTCCTTGAACACTATAGGATTTAGCGGCTGGTCTAGCGAGTGCCAAATTCCCAAGTGCTCTTTCTCAATGAAGCCAGCAACCTCTAGAACATCTCTCACATAATTGAAATCGTTAATGTCCTGCCAGTTCCATTTCAAGAGCAGAAAGTGGTTGTCCGTCATTCTGTTTGTATTTTCAATGTTACTGCAGCTTGCACTGCTGCAAACTAAAGTCAAAGGATGTCTGGCGGACTTCTTCTGCAAATTAACAGAAGAATCTTGTCCGTGGATGGAACAGTTTTTGGAGATCGTTTCATCATCTGGCAGATATGTACGAACGATTAACACAATCATACATGAAGGTAGGAACAAATAAGTGGGGTACTTGAGAGAAGAAAAACATAATAGTTGCTTAGATAAATCACCAAGTGATTGTTAAGTGACCGTTTCACCACAATAGCTTAAGCTGTTGTGTAAGGCCAACTTAATTGGTTTTATATATTCTCTAACACACCCCCTCAAGTGAAAGCCCATTGGGCTTGAAACTTGCACAGGCCTACTCTACCTTGTGCTGAATAATAGGTGGGTGGTAGGATTTGAAATCACGACCACTTGGTCATAAAGGCTCTGATACCATGTTAAGTGACCGTTTCACCACAATAGCTTAAGCTGTTGTGTAAGGCCAACTTAATTGGTTTTATATATTCTCTAACAGTGATCTCTTTATTTGCATGTCTCATGGTCATCATGTTGACACAAGTTGTAAGAGTCAGAGTAGAAGTACCTTGTGAGATTGGGAGCTCTGTTTGATCTTGGTGAGGAATGGAGATATTTGTAGAACCAATATGCTGATCTTGGTGAGAAATGCTATCCCGCTTCGTGGACTCGACTAATTCCCAACCTTGTTTGCCTTTTGTATTGATTTCTTCATCCATATCTTCTATGGAACAGCTTGGAGAATCAGTATTCTCAATATTGATACCGGTTTCTACCATGTTATCCTGATTACAAAAGTCTTCAAGTGTCTCTTGTGCTTCAAAATTTTTCCTATCTGCAGCAATGCCTAGAGACTTCAAGTCTCCTTTGCCCTCATTGTCAGAATTTGTGTTGCCATAGTCCATGATAGGCCTAATACCTATCCCTTCTTTTGGTACATTGCACGAGAATTCAATTGGAAATGGACAAGACTCAAGATCAGATAAAGAGAGTCTCCTTCTGAATGATTTCAGACCATTTTCATCAGATGGAAACTTAACCTCACTTATTGAACGCCTTGATTTATACTGATGCCATGTGGCCTTTCTGCTGAAACTGTTCTCATATAGGAGAGCATATCTGTGCAAAGACTCATTCAGGGAAGTAGCTCTTCTCATCTGAGGTAATCCATCTGCGTGGAGATAATTTTCAGAACCATTCATCTCATGACAACTTGTCGAGTTTTCCTCACCTTCTTGACGAACTGCGGTCTCCTCCAAACTTTCAGGGGTCTTTTCCTTATTGGCCGGTAAATTACTCTCATGCCAAACTCTTTTGAGTAGTGCATCACTTGAAAAGCGAGTTTTATACTTCTTACCCTCTTTAAATGCAAGTTTAATTTTCTTCTTGATCTCTCTGAGTTGTTTTGTGAATGATTGACGCCACCTATGTTTTTCTAAATGCTGGGAGGATACGGGAATAGAAATGCTTGTATCTTGGCTAATGGCAGAGCCTTCACTAGCATCAGCTTTAAAATCTATTGATTTCTCGTGAGAATCATCCAAACATATGGAAGAAACAAATTTTGGTGCTTCAGTAACAACAGGAGATCTTTGTACCTTTGGAAATGACCTTATCTCCATCTGCTTCTGCTTAAGTCCAACAGGCCTCATAAATTGGATATGTTTGGAGGCAGCTGCAGGAAATGACCCTGATTTCTTCAATCTCGCTTTCGTGCTGGAATGCTCGACATGAGTGCTCTTTGTGACTTGAGCACATGCATCCTGTAGGATTTCCAGGAATAGCTTCTGGTTTACTTGGAATAATTCCATAACATCTGCACATTCGATAAATTGCACACGGGAAGCTTCTCTATTATCTGACAGACTCCTGTGTATTGAGAGGTTCTCACACTTAACCGTCGCATAATTTTGGCTTTGCTTTGAATACTCCTCTGTACTAACAAAGTTCATAGTATCGGCATTTTTGTAAAGGGTTATGGTTGAATTTGTACAATCAGTACTTATTTTACTGAAGATATGGTCTGGAGGTTCCAAATGGTTGATGGAAGCACTTTGCTGCATCTCAGATGTTGCAGACTGCTCCTTAGCAAGTGCAGTTTTGATGCGGTCTTTGTCAGAAAGTTTGATTGGAACAGCATTTTTAATTTGCTCATCATGCTGAGAATTGGAACAGAGAGAAAGTTATTACAATCTTAATTTGTGCAGAAACTTTATGGTGCTTTGTCCAGCAATGACAAGAAGCATGGAAATGGAAACTGTTTACTCCATTTCATGAACTCTAAGTGACTAATTGAATTGAATGTACTTACCAGTAATGGCACTGCTTCAGCATCCAAATATTCTTGAACGTCATCACAGTGTTGGCTCAATGAAAGTGTTTTTGGTGTTCCGTTACCTGAATAAAAGGTAATGAGGCTGGTGGCGTCATCATACGTCTTAAAAAGGAGAAAACGTATGTAAGATACAAGATGATGGAGCACATGTTCAGATGCATGATCATTTCTGTTCACAAAAAATAAATAAATAACTTGAATCAAATAAAACGTTTCTGCTCCCTGGTGGCTTACCAACTCACTGGAATCAGTTTAGTACAGATTTGGATTCCAGTTCACGCGTTACAGCATAAAACACGTAGAAAGAGGCTAAAATTTGGTCATATCTGGTAGCTGATGCTTATGTTATCAATTTGACAAGTTTTTAAAACGAAATTCTCTCCCGAAATAAAATCCAGATTTCTCCTTCTACCTTGATGCGCACATGGCTTATCTTAGTTTACATACATGGCATTTGATTTGCAATGATCCTAAGTCCTCAGATCCTTGGAGAAACTGGAGATTTAAGCATGAATTTCGGTGAAGATATCAAAGCTGGGAGCAAGATGAAACAAAGAAAAAGATCGGTTTGCTTACATATGGAATATTTTCCTCTGCGGTGTTTTCTGCGTAGAGGAAAGTTTTTGGAGCTGTGCCAGGGAAGGTGGTCGAGAAGATGAAGTATGTTCCACATGCAGACCGAATGTTTGTCCTGAAATCTAATACTAGTTTAAGTGCCCTCCAAGTGCTTTCCTTTGTCAAACAAGGAACCGAAGATCCTATGTCATAATTCCCAATTAGTTTCAACTATCATGTATGAAGAGCTTATAAACCCGATTGCTTCCAACTTTTTCTTATTTCTTCCGTGAGCAATTCTTTCCTTGCCGCGTCTTGTCTGCTAACAGGTGCAGAAGGTAAACATAAACATCTCTCATCAGAAAGAGTGAATTAAGACACCGATCAAAAAGGACAGCAGAAAAGAAAAGACTTGCACATACCGATTTAAGGCACTGTATAGATATATGATAATTTGCTAATGATCAGAAAGCTAATGTGCAAGTCCAAAATTGAGAAATCAGGAGAGAGGACTTAAGACTATCCACAGCTAGCACCTTAAGATCATATACAAACTGGAACGGCTTATTTTATGGGCAAAAGAGAGTCTTGTATCTTTTAACGTACAACAAGGAGAACGGAAGAAGTACAGGAAGAAAGCTGTTAAAGTCCAAGAGTCCAAGGGGACGACGGAGCTGTTGCAGCTTTTAGACGGAGTTTACCGCCAATTAGTCAAAGTCAATCGTATGTGGTTCCAAGTTGTGGTAAGAGACAAAAGGAGAGTCTAAAGACATCTTGGGTTTTGGTTTAAACAAAATATCTAATCTAAAAATATTAAATTATTTATAAGTTTCTAATTTTTCTTAATCCTGAGTCTTGACTCACAGTGACCGTAATATGTTTAAAGATGTGGTTGCAATAACTTGAGAGCTGATAAAAGCTGTCAAAATGGAATTTGGAAACTAACAGGAAGAAAATTCATAGGAGGAGATTACAACGAGCTGATTCAGGACAAGGTTGCATTAGCTGGGGAATTCATCCAGAGGATCACAATTCTCCTCGAGTCTTTAGATTTCAAGAGTGTTTATAGAAAAAAAAAATCTAATGGGAGGAGAAGATCTTATCATCTCCTTCCTAGAATCTCTCTTATCACAAAATGTTAGAAGGTCTAATAGCCTTACTAACCATAAATATACTACATTATCTTAATATTGTCAAACCATGCTTAATTGTCATGATGGAAACTCGGTTGGTGAGAATAAATGCAAGAATATCATGTTTTGAAAAATAATAAGCATGTCATCACCAATGACCAAAGTCACTTTTATAATAGATTATTAGTTGCTTATGGTCTACATAAAGTTGAAATTCTCCAAACCACCATATTTGATCATATAATACACCATTATGTGAAGGTAAGACAAGAAAGATGTAGTTTCAAGGTCACTTTTATATATGCCTCTAACCATGCACTTTAGAGAGTTACATTGTGGAACAAATTAAAGGACATTGACTCTTCAATTAACTATCCACGGATTTGATTGAGAGATTGCAACATTGTTATACATCCATTAGAGGCAGAAGGAAATGTTAGCCTAAGGAACTACAATGAGGATTTGAAGGATTGTGTAAGTCATTTATAGAAGAAGACCTTAAAATGGTTTTTAAAAAATCGCCTAGATTAATTGGTAGAAAGGGAGATGGTTCCTGAGGAAAAGGTTAGATAAGGCACTTGTAATGCATAACTGATCTTAGATTTTCTTAAAAGCAAAGCTTCATTTTAAAATCCTCTTTTCTCTAATCATTCCTTAACTTTGGTACAAAATATGATATCATTATTAATTTAGATTAATTTTTTTTAGTAAATGGGGAGGGATTTAATAAAGTAATTCTTAAAGGTTTTAGTGTTGGAAGTTATAGTCACAAGAAGTTCATATGTACGAGGAAGTTCTAACATGTGAAGTAAGAACTCAAGAAGGTTAATAGTAAGAATTTTAGTAATATAAGAAAGGTTGTTTTTGATATCAAAGAGGAACGATTCAATCACTTTTTTTACCAGAATCCATCTAATACCAACTTGCCAAATGAAGAAAAGGTTTCTTTGATTAATTACAACTAAGCGGTATAAATGTACCTCTCCTTATTTAAATGAAGAAAAAAACTTCAATGGCTCAATAAGGGTGATAGGAACTCCAATTTTCTATAAGTCAATGATTGTTAGAAGAAATGCCAATTCTTTAACCTCTCTAATGATGGACAATGGTTCTATAATAGAGTCCCAATCTGATCTAAAACAAGAAGTCTTTTCTTGTTTCTCTACTGCCTATAACTCTTCTACTTATTGCTCATCCTTAGTGTAATTTCTTCAAAATATTATTAGGGAACATATTACAACAGAAGAGGACCTATTGATTAGACGTTTTAATACAAATGATGTTGTTTTGCTCTTAACCCTATAAACCCCTGGTTTTAAAGGTCTTAATGCATTTTCTTTTAGAAATTGTAGCCTTGAATCAAATAGTTGGTAACAGATGTTGTACTAAAGTTCTTTAAGTATGAAATTAAGGGAGCTCAATAAAACCTTTGCATGTATTATCATATAAGAGTATTTCCAAGTAAAGTTTAGATAGACTCAAAATGTTTTAGCTCATTATATTGATAGACTCAAAATGTTTTAGCTCATTATATTGATAGACTCAAAATGTTTTAACTCATTATATTGATCATTCTTAAAGAAAATTCATCAAAGTGAGACAAAATAAGTATAATATTTTGTTAGCTCAAAAGCTATTTAAGAACTATTATAGGAAGTATTCTAGTAAGGATTATGCTATTAAAATTGACTTCCATAATGCATTTAATTCCTTAAATTGGAATTTCAACCTAAACTTTTTAAAAACATTTAGATTCCCCACTATCTTTATGAATCTGATTGATCAATGCATCTCAATTGTGCCATTTGTATCCTTGTTAATAGAGAACTTACCAATCTTTTCAAGAGTACAAGAGGATTAAGGAAAGGAGATCTATTTTCTCCATAACTCTTCATTTTATACATCAAAGTCTAAACTAAACTCATTAAGCTTGTTATTCACTAAGAAAAAAACTTAAAATTTCACTCAAAATGCAAAATATTGGAGATGTGTAGCCTCTTATTTGTAGATGATCTTATTCTTTTCTCTAACGTTGATGCTTGCACTATTAGTGTTTTAATGGTAGCCTTGAACATTTTCAAATAAAACTCATTTCTTTTCATTAATAAATATAGGATTCAGATTCTCATTTTCACAAGTTCATTTCATATATCCAATTAGCTCGGCTCTTTAACTAGCTTGAAAGCTAATAAGCTAGCTATTACTCACCTATCCCAGTCTCTTTAGAAAGATCAACTTATAATGAGTTTTAACCACTAGTAGAGAAAATACAAAGAAAAAAATTCAAGTTAGTGCCAAAAGAATTTATTTCGTGCCAAAAGAATTTATCTTTTTTAGAAGAATATAATTGACTAACCCATTGGTAAATAACTTACATGTTTATTGGTCTTTACATAATATGCTTATGATAAACATTGTCAAGGTAGTAGAAAAGTGAATGAGACAATTACTTTACGCTAGAGACAATACAAGGCATGCATTATCTAAGGTGAAATGGAGTGAACTATGCCTTCAAAAGGAAGAGGTAGAACTTAGAATAATTTCAATTAGAAATACAAGTAAATTTTTTATGCTTAAAAGGATTTGGAGGATCATTAATGATAAACAAGCTTTGTGGGTCAAATTGATTCACGAATATCATTTGAGTAATGTAAGTTTCTAGTGCATTCAACCTAACTATGACTTCTCTTAGACTATGGTGAATATCCTAAAGTTAAGAGAAAGAGTTACATATAATTCATCACAAATGTAACATCTTGTTTCCATACTAAGGATTAGAACCCTAAAACTCAGTACATGTGAGATCAAAGAGAGATTAAGAAAAATGCATTTCATGCTCATGCATAATGTTAGCATACACACACGTGAATTTGATTTTTGCACATTAAAATAATTGTACATGCATTCATTGATATTTTCTGGGTATAATTGATCTATAAAAGTGATTATATTGGGAATTGAGAATTATATGTGTTAAAAATTGAGTTGGAGTGTATAAGTAGGGAATTATAATTTTTGACAAAATTTGGGAATTTTATGAAATTTAAGGATATTTTTGGACTAGGAAAATTTCCAAGTGGCATAACAATTGATGAATGGTAGTAGAAATAAGAGTCGAATGGCAATGGAAATTTTTATATATGACATTGGGATTTAATGACTTATGTCATTGAAAATTGAGAGACAATGGAGACAAATGAACTAGTTAATAAAAGACCAAGAAGAGACCTTGAGAAAGTGACATTACTTGTCACTTGCCCCACCACATGTTAAGCCACGGAATTGTTAAATGAAAGACAATATTGTGGTCTTTCTCTTGTCATTCACAACACTAGCTTCATTTCCGCATCTTCTTCATTTTCTTCATCTTTCTCTCTTCTTCACTCACAACACTCTCTTCTCCAAGCCAGAAAGTTGAACCTTGCTTTCTTTTATCACTATCCATTCCATGTTCTTCATTTCTTACTAAAGACCTAACCCTATCACCCTTGAATGATGATGCACGTGTGAGAGAAGAAAGCTACTGAATGAAACATGATTTCAGTTTGAAGATCTTGAAGTTAAACAAGTAAGTATAAACATCACTCTTCTTAATTTGATGAATGAAACATGATTTGATGATAGTTGGAAGTTAAATGCCCATAAAATGAGAATGGGTTCATGATAAAACATAGATGAGAAATAGGAATAGATTCATGTCTTGGTTTTGTGTTTTGATGGGTAATAGATTATGAAATGAGATAGTGTTGGATTAAATTGAGTAAATGGTGTTAAAAGGGTGTTGGAAAAATGTTAGCTATAACATTTTCCATTGATTATGCTTCTGTATTTTGGCCATAACTTGATGTGTAGTTATCCAAATGAAATGATTCTTAATTTGGATTAAACTAGAGGCATAGGGATATATGTTTCATAAAGACATCGAATTCAAATTCTTTTGTTAAGAGTTTCTAATTTTGACTTGAAGTTGAGTACTGGGTGTAGGAAAAAGTGCAGAAAAACTAGATACATAATGGGTTTTTGTTCTATTTTCTTGATGAATTAATGTGAATCTCTTTGAGTGTTTTTGTGATGAAATAAAATGAGTCTAGAGCTAAAGAAAGGGACTAATGTGGTCTCTTAAAATTGAAAGAATTAAGGTGATAATTTGAAGTGAAATGAAAGTGAAAATGAAGTTGAATATGTGTAGAAAGTTAATAATGAATGTGTATACATGTGTATGTTCTGTTATTAGTGTTTATAATCAATCATGGATTATAATTTGTTTATGGATGATATTGAGTTGAAATGGAGTTATAATGATGGGAAAATGAGGAGAAATTGGATTAGACATGATGGATAAGCTTAATGTAGTGAATGTAGTAAGTAAAGAGTTAGAATCTGGAAATTGTGAATGCACTTGGATATACTTTGGTGCAAAAGGAATAAATTTTTCTTTAGAACTTGTATTGAGGTCATCTAAGTATTTTTAGAAAGAGGCATTCGAGATCTACAAATTCTGTGAAGACCCTGAGAAGAGATTTTGATGTCTAGAGGGTCAAAATTTCAAGTTTCTATAAGAGACCTATAAAAGTTTGTTTAACGGACATGGATGTCTACCTAACGGACATTCACGGATCAATGGGTCCTAATTAAGGCTTAAATGAGACTTAAAGTGAACCTAGAATGATGCTTTGATTATGTGACTAATGTGTGATATGTTTGAAGTGATAATTAGGGTTGTAACCTAGTGAATGAATAGATGATATCCAAGTACCAAAAGTGTAATGAGAATGAAGATGTGCATATAATTATAGTTATGATCCAAAGGAGTTGAGCAATATGTATTAAGTAAATGTGAATGAGAATTGAGTATTATGAGAGCATATAATGTTAGAACAGAAATGACAAGAAATTTGGGTTATGACATTAGAAGAACCAAGCGTTTTTTAGGTGTAAGCTTAAGAAGAAGCTAGACACATACAAAGGGTGAAGATTGAATGGTGAATTTAGAATGATCATGTGAAAATGAAGTGTAAATCTAAGTTCAATTAAACATATATGAATTATGAAATGATAATGAGCATAAGATGTAAATTTAGATGATATACCTGGGATTGTCATTGAGCATACATTGTACATGTTCTATATACACATTTATGCATAAATGAATACTTAAGATTGTGCAATTATTAATGTGTGTGAAACATGTGTATTGCATGGTATTGATACACAGGATAGAACGCCCACATCTAGACATTTTTGAATCACGGAACCTAATGCTAATCTGGAGCGTACTGTGAGTAGACTTAGATGGTCTTACTTTATTACTTCTTTGTTTATATTATGCATTGAATGATTATGAATGTGATTTGATTGTTGAATTCCGAACAATGAAGGTCCAATGGTTGTGATATATGAATGAGATATTGAAGTACTACTTGTATGTGAATATGATGAAATAAATGCTTCTAAATGTAAATCTCTGAATGTTGGACCAGGGTCCGATAAGACTATATATGAGAATGTGTAAATGAGATCATGTGACTGACTGAAAATATGTAATTGATGCATTTCATTACATGAATGCATGAGAGATAAAGGCAGTTGCAACCGAAGTAGCCACCGAAAAAAAGCTTAAAGCTTAGAATGTGAAAAAGAACCTAGAGCTCAGAAAGTGATTAAGAGCCAAAGGCTCACTATGAAAAATGAGCCTAGTATCCTCAACAGATACGGGACAGTTATTAATAAGGTCAGTATCCACAATGGATACGAGATAGTTATAGGCACTAGGTCACAATAATAACAAATTGAAAGTAAGTCTCATAAGCATCATATATACATTTGATGTGTATGATTTGAATAATTTGATTGATTTTTGTATGTGAAATATGTTTCAATAAATATGATTTGTATAATTTGTATGTGTTATGTGCTTGAGTGAACCATCGAAGTGGTCACTCACTGAGTTCGCAAAACTCACCCAAAATTTGCAATTATTTTTCAAGCTCAGAAGACTACCCTGTTAGGTAAATGGGAGTATACCTACTGCATTCAAGTAAGAGGAAGAGGTCGGGATCAGTTTGCATCTGTATTTATATTTTCTTTATTTTGTATCAAATTGAGTCTTCCGTAATTATTGTAACTTGTGTATTCGATTATTTCTATTTTGTAATAACTTTCCAAATGGGAAATGTTTGTAAACAATTTTGCAATGTAATGAAATTATGACTACAAGTATTTTGTATTTGTAATGAGCCCAAATGGCTATTGAAATTATGGTGATTATATTGCTGCGATTGAAAAAAGTTTATGAATAAAGTGGGCTCAATTTGATTATTGATTTCTGCATATGTGAGTTGTTTTGAAAAAAAGTTTGTAATGAGATTTGACTGACTGGCTGTTATAGCATGCCGCCCTTGCGGGGTACGTACTTGGATATTACTCAAGATTTCGGGTATATGTCTCACAAGAGTGGGGTGCTACAACAAAGATATGCAATGGCAATTCAACATTCTTCTAGCATGATAACTGGGTAGGATTAGGGCCATTATACAAAATTGTTGAATCGATCCATACAAGGAATTTTATTCTTGATAATGCTTTAGTGAGTGAAGTCTTTAAAAAAATGCTCAAATGCATTTGGAGCAGGTGCCAAGAAATAGTTTTATTGACCATATTTTTAGTTTCAATCTTAATCCAAACCGGGATGATTCTTTGAGATGGAATAAACATACATATGATGTACTTACAAAAACTTCATATAAGGACCTTGACGCTACAAGGATGAGTTGGAATAATATTTAATGGATGAAGTATGCAAATCGTCAAGCTTTCTTATATGGTTGACATTAATGAAGGATTAAGCATTATTGATAGATTGAGGAGCTTCTTAAATCTTCTTACAACCTGTGTTGTTTACAATGAGGAACCTAAAAATGTTGCTCATCTCTTCTTTAAGTGTAGATTTTCATTCTTCATTTGGCACCATGTTACAATTGGTTTATGGCATATTTGCCTTAAACATTAGTTTACAAAGAACAAACTAAATGATTTTCTCTAAATCATAAAATGAAGAAGGAGGATATTTAATGTTGCTTAAGATTGCTCTTGGTAACACAATATATGCATTATGGAATGAAAGGAAAAGAAGGATAATTTAAAAATTCACTAGTTAGGAGAATATTCTCTTATAGGAGTTGATAAATAATACAGAGATGTAAATAGTGACTCATTAATTACACAAAAATACATAAACTCTTTAGTAATTAACTGGTGCTTGCCTGTTTATGGCTAGGGACTAATTCTTGGTTCTTCATCTTTTTTAGAATTATAACTCTAGGAGGAGGATAAACTGGTTGTTCTCATTTTGTGGGAAATCTGGAGTACATACTAATATTATATTAAAAAGACTGACTTTGACCATGTGGTTGATGGGTGATGATATTACTTGTGTTTTTGTATTTCTAAAACTATCTAGTTCCTAGCAACTATTGTACTTCTCCATCCTTTAAGGATTATTTAACGAGATTCTTTAATTTTTTTAAAAATGACACTACTTATAAATTATTTAGGAAAAGGTTGCAAAGTACGTATAGTTCTTTCTATTGGTCTTATAATGTTGAGTATTACATTAACTTGTTGTTAGAAAATATATGAGATATTAAATACTTCCTTATTATTGATGAAACTATGCAGAAAGTGCGAAAAGTGACTAAGTTCCTTCATAATCATGCTTGGGTTCTGAATTTAATGAGAAAAGATTTCACTAATGGTTAGGAATTTGTGTTCTCCTACCATTATAAGATTTACAACTACTTTTTAATCACTTTAATGTTTTGGTCAAATGAAGAAGGAACTGAGACAAATATTTGCAAGTGATAAGTGAGTTACATATTAACAAGTTAGCTTAAATACTAGAACAGAGGTTTCCAGGATTATAATTAGAGATCATAAATTTTAGTCCTAAAGTCAATTTGTCTTCTAAGCTTGTAAGCCTTTAATGGGAGTACTTTATTTGGCTGAGAGTGGTGAGAAGGGAATAATAAGCTAATTTCATGATTCCATAAAGAGGAAAAGGAAATAATCAAGGTTAATATGAAAAATAAGCCATATATATACACACCTTATCTTACAGTTACCAATGAAAGATGAGAAAGACAATTTTACTTTATGTTGTTTACTTTTACGACATTTATGAATTTGAGTGTTTATTTCATACTAAGTTTTAAAAACAGAGATAAAGATATGTGGATGAAGCATGGAAGTCCTCGAACTTTTTTCAATTTATGGTTAACAAAAATGAAAGATTAAGCACTGCTGACAAATTGAGTAGCTTCTTAAATTTCCTTACAACTTGAGTACTTTGTAATGAGGAACCTGAATTGTTCCTTATCTCTTCTTTAAGTTTAGCTTTTCATTCTACTTTTGGAACCATGTTACAACTACTTTGTAGCATATTTGCCTTAGGCTTTAGTTTGCAGGGATTGACTAGATGATTTTCTCTAAAGCATAAGATAAAGAAGGAGGATTTAATGGTTCTTAAGATTGCTTTTGGTGACATAATATATGCATTCTAGAATGAAAAGGAATAGAAGGATATTTCAAAGAATTACAAGCTAGGATAATATTCTCATATAGGATTTGATAAATAATACAAGGATGTAAATAGTGGCTCACTAATTACATAGAAAATCTAGCAACTCTCTAGTAATTTAGTGTTGTATGCCTCTTTATTGTTAGGGAACTAACTCCTAGTGCTTCATGTTTTTGACAATGCTAGCTCTAGGAGAAGGATAAACTAATTGTTTACATTTTGTAGGAAATCTGCAGTACATACTAAGGTTACTTTAAACGTATTGGCTTTAATGATATAGTTCATAGGTGATGATATTACTTGTGTTTTATTATTTCTAAACTATTCAGTTCCTAGCTGCTATTGTGCTTCTCCATCCTTTAAGGATTATTTCACAAGATTCTTTAATTTCTTAAAAAAATGAAACTACTTATAAAGTAGTTGGGAAGAGATTACAAAATAGGTATAGTTACTTCTATTGGTCTTCTTATGTTGCATATTGGATTAATCTGATGCTGTAAAATATATGAGATACTAAATACTTTCTTATCATTGACAAGGCTATGCATAAAGTGATAAAAGTGACTAAGTTTATTTATAATCATGCATGAGTTCTGAATTTAATGAGAAAATATTTCCCCAGTGATTAGGAATTTATGTCATCCTACCTATAAGATCTACAACTACTTTTTTACCACATCAATGTCTTGTTCAAATGAAGAAGGATATAAAACAAATATTTACAATAGATAAATAAATCATATCTTAACATGTTAGTTTAAATATTGGAAAAAAAGGTTTAAACTATTATACTTAGAGATCATGAATTTTATTCCTAATAATAGTTTGTCACCTAACATTTTGAGCCTTTAGTGGGAGTACTTCTTTTGGTTGAGAATGGTGAGAAAGTAACAATGAGTTGTTTTTATGATGTCATAGAGAGGGCAAAGGACATAATCAATGTGTCATAGAGAGGGCAAAGGACATAATCAATGTTAATCTTAGAAATAGGCTTTTTTTGTATACACCTTATCTTATAGTTACAAATGAGAAAGACAACTTTACTTTATGTTGTTTACTGTCGGGACATTTATGAATTTGAGTGTCTATTTCAGAATAACCTTCAAAAAGAAAGATAAAGTTAATAGGAGAATTCTATTAACTATTACAAAAATTGTTTCATATAAGATGATGCAAAATCTTCTTAGCTAACAATAAAGGTATACATAGATGTATGTAGTGATTTTGGGATGCCCATTGCAATATGCTAAAGACACAAACTTAATTTAAGTATATATTTCCTCACTTTTGTTATGTGTATAAAATTAATCATCACTTGATTTTATTTATTATTTTTATTGTTTTAAAAGCAATCTTATATTGTCTTAAAAGCAACTTTGGAAGCGGTTTTTTTTTAAAAAATTAGAAGTTTGCAATTAAAAATCATAGTCAATATGTTAGTGTAAAAGGGTGTGAAATAAATTGAAACACATTTGAATTAATTTATTCTAGAAAAAGAAAATGATTAAAACGCAAGAGATTAAATAATATTGTATTTATTTAATATCACCTTAAGCTTGAAGAAATGTGTGATTTTGTCATTATTAAGTTGCATATAATTTATCATAATTTATAATTATTTAATTTATTTATTTATTTGGACTCTTAATAAAACAAGTGGTTCTCTAAATCCAATTTGTCTTAATCATCTTGATCTTTTGTGAGTTTTTTTTAGGAAAGTTTTATAGATAAAAGTAACTTGGAAAATAATCTTGGATGAGAAGGTATTAACATGTTGTCGGTATATTGAGCTTGAATGATGGTGATGATAAGACTTTCCTTAATGATGGAGAATTCGTATCAAATAAAATTAGAGCCAATGCGATTTGACCAATTATATCATATAACGAAGTTTCAAGTTTTTTTATTTGTCTCTTTTCTTTTAATTTCACTTGTATTTGATGTATACATTAAATTCTATATATTTAATGTAAATATAAAACTTTAAACTATAAGTTTTTTGTTTCATGTTTTACTTCCAGTTTGTTGTATTATTTGGAACACACTTTTGTTGTTATGTTATGGAGTTATACCAATTTTATTATAAGTTGTTTTAACGTAATTAATTGAAACATTTTAAGTGGTTTATGTTATTCTTAGTTTTATATTTATATGAGAATTAAATGACTTTTTTCTTTTATTAATTGTGTTCATTGTCAATACTAGAGATACATGCAAGTAATATTACTAGAAATAAATAGATAGTTGTTATATCGATTTTATATTATTATTTTTTGAGACATAATGAAAGAGGATATTCAAAATTTGAGACAAAATAAAACTTGGTACAAAATAAGAGAACTTGTCATGCTAGAATGTTCTAGCTTTAGCATGACGGAGTGCTATGATCAACTTTGCGAGCGTTGTGTGAAATGAGTGTCTTATTAGTGTTACACTAAGCATGGGAGTAAAATGGCAGGGCCACATGGGTTGCCGAGTTTCCTATAAATAAGTATCATCATCTTTGTTTTCTTGTACGTTGATAAGAGAAATACAGTGTGTGGAGATTCTACAAAAGTTTTGTAAAGAAAGTAATATAGAATGGAAGCTATCTTTTACTGTATTATTTGAAAACTTAAAAAGAGCAAGGGTTACAACAAAGTTAATGAGGTTATCGTTAGGCTATACATGAATTGAGGAGAAGAATAAGGGATTTGGAGTCGCTGGTTCTATACAAGGCTAATGGAGATGATTAAGGAAATTAATAGATATTTATAATAAGATTAATTAAGATATTAATGTTAATACCCCCCCCCCCCCTCAAGTTGGAACATGAAGATTTGTAATGCCCAACTTGGATAAAACCAAGTGGAATCGGTCGCGTCCGAGAGCTTTAGTAAAAATGTCTATAGGTTATGCTTTGGACGAAATGTGGGCTGTTTGTATTTTCCCAGCCTGAATATGTTCACGAATGAAATAGCAATCGATTTTGATATGTTTGGTACATTCATGGAAGACTGGGTTAGCTACGATATGCATGGCAGACTGATTATCATAGTAGAGTTTGGTGGTTGTCGAAAAAGAGAGACACAAGTCTAAAAATAGATGTTATAGCCATATTAATTCACTGGTTGTATGTGTCGTAGCTTGATACTTTACCTCAACGGATGACCGTGAAATGGTTGTCTATTTCTTAGACTACCATGAGATAAGGGAGCGGCCTAAGCAAATAAAGTACCTTGTGGTGGATCGTCTTGTTGTAGGGCAGCTAGCCTAATCTGAATTGTAGTAAGCATTAAGTTGAAGAGGACTGGAACTTGATAAAAGAAGGCCTTGGTCAGGCGATTCTTTGATATAACGAGGGATTCTTTTGGTAGCATCAAGATGAGGTTGCCGTGGAGCATTAAGAAATTGGCTTAGCATTTTAACAAAGTAGCTAAGGTCAGGTCGTGTAATGGTCAAGTATAGTAGTCGCCCAACGAGCCGACTGTATTGTCAAGGATCGTCCAATAGATCACCTCCATCAACTGAAAATTGGTGTTTTTGCTCCATTAGAGAGGCAGCAGATTTAGCAACGAGTAATCCTACTTCCTGTAAAATGTCTAAAGCAAATTTATGTTGGGAAATAACAATACCTGCGGGAGATCAAGCCATTTCAAGGCCAAGGAAGTACTTCAAAGGTCTAAGGTCTTTGATGTGGAACTGATTATGAAGCTTGGATTTGAGCATAGTAATACCACAATCATTGTTGCCAGCAATGATAACATCATCCACATAAATGATAACGGCTATGAAATGTCCATTAGTGCGTGATGTGAATAAAGAGTGATCAGCTTTGGATTGTGTAAATCCAGTGTCAGTTAAGAAGGATGTGAATTTGGCGAACCATTGTCGTGAGTCCTGTTTGAGACCATAGAGAGATTTTCGTAGCCTACATACACGTGAATCACCGGGGCAAAGAAAACCTTGTGGTACCTTCATGTATATTTCTTCATGGAGATCACCGTGAAGGAAAGAATTGTTAACGTCAAGTTAGTGTAAATCCCAATTGCGAATAGCAGCAAGAGCCAATAAGCAACGAACAGTGGTAAGTTTGGCAACTAGAGCAAAAGTTTCATGATAATCCTCCCCTTCCATTTTAGTGAATCCTTTGGCAACCAACCACGCTTTAAAACGCTTGATGGTGCCATCTAATTTGTATTTAATCTTGTATATCACTTTGAAGCAATTGCTTGTTTTCCTGAAAGGAGATGTTCAAGAGTCTAGGTTTGGTTCGCTTCAAGGGCTGCAATTTCAGCACACATAGCTTCGTGCCATCCAGGATCTTTAGAAGCTTGTGAAAAATGTATTGGCTCATCTGTGGAGGAGATGGCCGCTAAAAAAGCATGATGTGATGGAGAAAAGCGTGCATAAGAAATTACAAAAGAAAAGGGATGAGTAATACCTGAATTGGCAGAAGGAGTTGGATCTAAAGAGGCTGGAATATCATAAGAAAATCCTTGTAATTTGGTTGATACTTGTCGTTGTCTTTTGGGTTTAGCTGGAAGAGCAGGTTTAATGATAGAGACAGTAGGATTGTCGTTTTCAATGGGGGTGGTGTTGGAAGAAAATTCAGGTGTTAGTTGATTGTGAATCTCAATACCAAGTTCTTGCAAAACTAACATTCTAGATTGTAGAGCAGCATTTGACTAATTAAAGCATCAAATTAGAAGTGATGCAATTGTTTTCTTATAGATGATAGTTATCTAGTTGCCATAAAACTAACGTTGAGATTATAGTTCTTCTCTTAGTCCTTCAACTATTCTAAAAGTACAGTAACGAGAGAGGGAACTCTCACTATCATAACAGAATTTACAAGCCAATTATCTAATCATGCACCAATTAATTAGTTTAGATAAAATGTGGAAGGGACCCCTATTTATTCTAGAAAATATTTAATTTATTGTTTTGATTATTTGGCTTAAGATTTTATCGCATTTTTTAAACCTTTAATACCTTCCAACGCTTGAATTTTTTTATGTTATGTCTTCTTCCTTAATACAATTTTTTATTTTTAAAAAGAAAAAAAAGGGCACTTGAGGAAAATTCTTAATTGAGTAATGAGATGTAGCCTTATGGTAGATAGGAAGTAGCATTCGATTGAAATAGTTTTTATTAAAAAATATATTAATTTTTCTTAAAAATTATGCTTTCAATATGTCATTAACTATTAATTGTATAATTGTTTAATTTTAAAGTTCAACTGCTATTAAATTTGAACGGTTCCATTTTCTTTTTTTTATCTCAATTCATGTGCAACTTTAATGCTTGTTTGGATGAGCTTATATCAGTAAAGCTTTTATTAGTAGAGTTTTTATCAGTAGAACTTTTCTAAAAAAAAGCTTTTTTAAGAAGTCAGTTGACTGTTTGACTGTTATTTAAAAAAGGACTTTTTTGAAAGAGCTTCATATAATAATTATTTGGCAACATAAAAATAAAAGGCACTTTTAATTTTAACTATATTTTATTTTGTAATAAAATTATTTATGCATATAAATATTATTTAAAATATATTAAACAATATGCAAAACATAATATATTAATTATTATATAATTTTAATCATATAAAACATAAATAAAAATATATCTAACCAAATCTTTTATATAAATTATAATATAAGTAAAACTAACATAAAAAATAAATATTAAAATATATATAAAAAGTCAAATAATATTATATAAATCTCAAAATAAACGTAAAGATGCGTTCGTGGGTATTATGAGAAATATGTGTAAAACATAAAGGTAAATAGGACTAAAAAATAGGCTCATTAATTGATCTAAAAAATTTATTTGAAAAAAACTTTTTTGAAAAGCTCCAAATTTGAGCTTCTCAAAAAGTTGTATTTTAGCTTCTAAAAAAGCAATTTTTATGCAAAACGTGTTTTTAGATTTTAAAGCCAAACACTCAATTTTCTTGAAAACAACTTTTGCGCTTGATCAAAGTGCTTATTCACTCTCCAAAAACTGAACCAAACAGATCCTTAGTTTCATAGAAGGGTTTCATGAAAGCTTCAATTTCAAGGGCAAAAAGAAACTATAGTTTAAATTCACTTCTTTGTATCAAATTCGATCGTATTAAACGAGTAATCTGATTCCTAGTCAAGAACACTACAAATTTTGTTTTCCAATCTTTAATTAGTGAAGAATTATACGAGTACGCCAAGCATGGGTTATATAATAAATCTATAATTCGTTTAGTTGTGGATGACTGGTAAATATAGCACGTGGCAGGTAAAATCTAAGCAGTAAGATTACGTCATGAGTGACATGGAACCCTGCAATGCAGCAGTGCTTCGAACATGTCCAATTCATAGGACAATGTTCGCAGTAGGCCCCACGTGAATTGCGCTGTTCCTTGTCGTAAAAGTACCGTACCCATGCAACGCTATGTACTCGCACCGCACCTGATTGAGTACCAACCCGGCAAAAGTAACGGGGAGTCTCTATCATCCTTCTGTGGTCATTATCAAGCGTCACGTGCCCTAAAACTACGGGGTACAATATTCAATTTTAGTATGTTTCCACCACTAACAGCCCGCCACATCATTCTTATGGTGGTTTTACTTTTGATCTCATTTTCCACTGCCACTGATAATTTAAGTTTATTTTAAAATAACTTAAAGTTTATTTTAAGTTAAAATTTGTCATTTTTATGGATCCAAGTGTTTCAAAAATTAAGGTGTTAACATTTTTACTGAATATAATAACTATATTATTTTATATTTTTATTAATTTAAAAAACTATATTTTTTATTTTGTCTTAGAGAAATCTTCATAAAATTGAAAGGTGATATTTTCTAAATGGAGTTACTTCTAATGACATTATAAAAGATGTCAAAGATTTTTATTATATCAATCTCAAGATATATAAATAAGAAACATGCAGTCATTACTTAATGCTAAATAATGCACTACACAATATTTGCATATAATTATTTATAAGATTAATTATAAAAAATCTCAAACTTTACTCAGTATTATAATACTTACCTAAACTTTAAAAAGAAGTGTTAAAATACTTCATCTTTCAACTTTATTAAAAATAACTAGATATTAAGTTTTCCATTAATGTGATGACGTGTTAAGCTACATCAGATTAGTATTTTTACCATATGACTATCGCATAATATATTTGTGCCACGTATAGAATTATTATTTAATGAATTTAAAATTTTAAAAGCCTCAAAATAATTATGAAGTAAAACCTATGAAAGAAAGTATGATAGTTTAAACAATTTGATATTTTTAATCTATTAAATAATAAAATTTATATGTGGTGCAAATATAAAATGTGACAGCTATATGGAAAAAAATATTAATATAATGTAACTCGCCACATCTTCTAAATTAATGATGAGCTTAATATCAAGCTATTTTTACTAAAAAATGAAAGCTAAGCATTTTTGTGCCATTTTTTAAAGTTCAACTAGTATTACAAAATTAAGTAGAGTTTAAGTTTTCCTTTACAGTCAACCCTTATTTATATTAATGATATTATAGTCAATTCTACCACGTATTCTAAATATGCTAAAATCATGCATTGAGAATTATGCCTTTATTAATATCAAATTGTAACATTTAGCAATACCTTGCATTTGATAGACTTCCCAAAATTAGGGGTTACATGAACAAATCTTATGATTCGAAATCTTTTATTTAGCCCTAAGTTTGGTACCAGGCCTAATTGAATTTGGATCATGCAATTCGAAATTGAACTCGATCAAGCCTAGATCCTATAATTCTAATTAAAGCCAAAGCCTAATCCATATTCATCATGCCTGAAAATTTGAGAGAGAGAGAGAGAGAAGTCACTTGAGAAACAAGGAACAAAATTTTTCTGAAAATTTTCACAAACATTTATGCAACTTAATTCCAAGTTTATTGAAATCACCTAAAATCTTACAAACATCTTTTTTTCCTCTCTCCTATGATAAGAAGGTGTTGTGGACTACACTATGTCACAGTATCACTATGTCTTATTACTTTTTTTCCTCTCTCCTATGATAAGAAGGTGTTGTGGACTACACTATGTCACAATATCACTCTGTCTTATTACAACAAATGTAATAAGATATTAGTAAATATGACCCAATAATACATAATCACTATGTTACAACTGCAACATATGTAATAGGATATGAAACAATATCACCCAATAATTCATAATAATACTGTTTTATGGTAATAGCTAGAAATTAAACAAAGATAAAATTCACTATTTTGGTTCAAACCTTTCATTTCTTTTTAGAATCTCAATTTAAGCCTTAATTTTCGCATGATTCAAAGTCCAAGTAATGAATTGGGATTCATTCATCACTAACCAATCAATTAATTAACCAACTAAAACCACCATTTTCATTGCCAATTGAATGTGACCCTGGACCAAGCTTGGGGCCACTACTGCCAACACCTCCTATAGGTTGTAAACTACCATCACTTCCACCACCATTTCTACGTGAAGGAGAAAGGCTTTTGAAGAGACAGTGATCACCAACACAATAATATGTGTTGTTAAGAGGTGTTATTGGAGGAGTGAGAGGAGCGACAATCATGGTAAGAGTCACTAGCATTGTTGCGTCCATTGTTATGAGTGTAGCAATCTCCTTTCACTATTCTTAAAAGAGACTATTTAAGGTTAATGGCGTTAACTTGACATTGGCCTCACCATTTATTAATATATAAAATGATGAGACTATTTAAGGTTAACGTTGGCTTGACCATCTACAGTATATAAAATGACATCATTTTGTTAATGTAATAAAATGACGTTGTTTGGTGTTATCGGTTACTTGAAAGTTGGTTTAGTCAAGCTATATATACCAGCCTTATACGTGGGCAAGCTTATGATGTAGAAAATAACATATAAAGTGAGTTCAATGGCCTTAATACTTTAATGATGAAAGACAATGAACTTGATTATTATATTCATTGCTTTTTTAGTCAACTTTAATTCACACTTATGTTAATGAAAAAAGAACATATTCAAATTGTTCACTTTTTAACTAGATTGCTAGTTTGAGCAATTCGCCCAGTGCTTCATGTAAGCATAAAAATAATGAAGTTATGGAAGTCTTATATGAAGGTGAGTTTTTAATAATAAAAAGAATATTAAGATATTAGTCTGAAAACTCTAATGACACGCATTGGAGTTCATATTATGATCACTTTATTCATTTGATCATAATGTTTTCTTTTATAATTATTTTCTCTAAATTATTTTTTACGATGTTATTATTTTAAAGTAAAGAGGAGAAGCTTAAGCCTTGTTAGATTATTTATAGTCGTTTGATTTCTTTTAATATATATCTTATGAGAGATATCATAGGAATCACAAGTGACTTGTGTTTAGCATTGCAAAGGAAAGATCAAGACATTGTTAATATTAAGAGTTTGTTTAAAGCTACAAAACAATAATTAGTATTGATAAGGAATAGTGGATAAGGATCTTTGATGGGTGAAGTTCATATATTTTATTGTAAGCACAACATTTATATTCGAAAATGAATGATTTATTTATACTTCCACTACTACAAGAAAATCCGCAGTCACCGACGGAAATCAGCGATGGGAAAAGTATAATTTTCGTCGGTAACAAAATTTTTCGACGATAAGATGCGACGGAGACCGGTGTCGGCGGCAGCACGGTCGCCATATTTGCCGACGGTCCGTCGGTGATAATCACAGACGGAACCGTCGGTGTACGCAGGAATTTATTTCCGACACTTCGGTCGGCGATATCACCGACGAAACCGTTGGAGACGCAAGGGGCCTTACACCGACGGAACCGTCGGCAAAATGCGTGTCCTAACCCCGACGGCTCCGTCAGTGTTAGGCCCACCGACGCTTCCGTCTGTGTACGTCACCGACGGAACCATCGGTTAAAGGTTTTAGGTTTACCGACGGTTCCGTCGGAAAATGCATTAATTGCTAACGTAAGCAATTTTATACACCTAGAGATTCTAAAAACCTATTAGGTCGCCAACCTCACCTATGAATCTCTGCTAATGTCTAATTAAATTGAAATCTGATTTCAGAAATATGAAAATATCGTTACATAATTTTGATAATATAAGTAATCATGAACAAGACCACCATTGTTAACAACAAAAGTAACATTAAAAAGTATATAACTGATAACCAAAGTTATAACATTCATCCTATTGTTGTGATGAGCCTGGCT
>JAOQMR010000008.1:29149455-29162557 GCA_027563865.1 Erythroxylum pelleterianum | reverse complement strand
TAAACAAACAATAACTTATCTTTTACATATTCATTATGAATACATAGTCATATTAACATTATAAGCTTATTTTATTTCTAACAAATTTGAAAGAACAATTTCAAAATCATAAAAGTATAACAATCATATAACACTACTATAACAATTTTTGTTTGAACAACTATAATATGTCAACACATATATTCTAAACTTGGTGCAAAAAATCCTACAATTATTAAAGTTCAAGAACAATTCAAGACAAACACATATATGCATTTTGTCAAACACTTGGTGTGCAAAAATGTCTTCATCCCTCATTAAACACAAACACCCAAATTTCTTCCATTAATCTCCAACATCCAAACCAAACTATTATTAACAATCAGTAATTAACATTAACAATAAAAAAACACAAACAATAACAACCATAAACAAAACCACCATCGGTCATGAATGGAGAGGAAAGAAAAGGTTTCAAGAGCAAATTACCACCTTCGGTTAACACCGTTGACGCAGACAACGCCGGCGACGATGGCGGAGGAGACGGTGGCCACTCCAGCAGACGGCAGCGATGGAGGAGTTACGGTTGGCGACAGACGACGGACGCAGGGGGAGGAGAAGACGCACGCGGAAATGGGAGGTGGGAAGGATTTTGGGGCTTTTAAACACTTTAACAAAAACGACGTCGTTTTTTTTTTATTTTTCTAATGTTTCCCCCTTCCAACAACGACATCGTTCGAGAACAACGATTATACTTTTAAAAACCGACGGAACCGTCGGTAGTTGCAGACGGAATTATTTCCATCTGCAAATTTCCGTCGGTCTTCCCCCATTTTCTTGTAGTGTTCAAGGTCAATCACAACATGATCCTCATTAATTATCAAATTGACATCATTATATAATTGATTTATTTTATACTGTAATAGAATTTTAGCATCATAAAATTAACAATCATTGTAAAAAAAAGTAAATATGAAACTATTTTTAATGTTACTAGTGAGAGTCCTATTGTTTCTTTTGCTTCTTTTAATAATAAAAATGTTAGATTTGTTCATTTCTTTGTCATTATAATTTTCCACGATTGATCTTGTGGTTCTTAACAATTAACTTGAGATGTATATTAATGATATGAGAAATAGTGAAGAGCTTGTAGATTAAAAAGATATTAGTGATCTTTTTAAAAAAATAATGGAGACAAAGAGATATGTTTTGCATGTAAGTGGTTCTAAAGTTAGTTTTGTTGTTGCCAGTTACAATAGCATAAGTTGAAAGATTTTTTTCTATGAAATTTGTAAATGATTACTTAAAATTGAATAGAAGATTCTTAAATTATTAAATAAACTATTACTTAAATTTAAGAAATATTATTTAATAACACTAAAATAAAAATCAATTTATAATAAAATATATTCATACATAATCTATAAAGTTTAATTTTAAAAGAAATTTTTAAATAAATATTTTATTTTTAGAAAATTTATATTTAAGAAATTTTTCTTCTAATTAAATAAAATTTTATAATTAATCTCTAATAGAAAGATCTTGATATATTTAACACTCTATACAATGATGATACTTAACATTTTCTGTACTAAAAGAATCTTACTAAACTTGTTATTAAAACATGTAACACATAGTCCAATAGAATTGTAACACATGTTTAAATATAATTTTAACTCATGGTCTAGTAAAATTATAACACGTGATCCAATGGGATTGTAACACCTCTTCTAATAGGATTGTGATATATGGTCCAATGGGATTGAAACATGTGCCTAAGACTAGAAAATTCATGAAAAGGTATATGGAGAGGGGAGATGGACGAAACTTTGATGTGCTAACTTCAGATTTTTCTCCTCTCCATTTCACCTTCTTCATCCCATCATTTTTCACTTAGTGATTCAAGCAAAGTCAAAGAGGAAGGGAAGGAAAACCATTAGAAGAATTACTTTGCCAATTTTAAGGTTTGGGACTTCACTTAGTTGATTTATATATTTGTGTATGATTGAATGAATATCAAGACTCATTTGGATGTGTGATTGTTTCTAGGATGTTGTTTTGGTGTTACTTTACATGAACTTGGTTGTATATGACAACAGAGTATCATGTAGTGGAATTTTATCTAGGGTTTGTGTGAGTCAGTCACATTATTTGAGTCATAAATCAGCCTACATATCTTGAAATTGCGTGATTTCAATTGCATATGAAACCTAGAACATAGAGCTAAATATCTTTAGAGAGACTCTGACTTAATTCTAGCTTTATGACCTTGAAAATTGAAATCGAAAAAGGTGACCTGATGTTGCCCTTATTTTGGAGCAGCTTGTGATATTTTGCCTATATCTCATTATTTAGAAGTCCAAATGATCTGATTGTTAGTGCTACAGAAACTATAGACACAGAGGGAAAAGTGTATAGCAGACTTAAAAACCTAGTTGTGACTTTTTCTATATGCATATTAAGGAACAAGTAGTGGTACGAATAGAGAGAGTGTTTGTCACGACCATGACATTGTTTTCGCTTCCAATTTTTACCGAGTCTTATTTGAACCTTTTTGAATATGTATGAAAAGTTTTGAACACGTAGAAATAAATGAAATAGGACTTACCATATATGAATTGGGTGATTGAACATTGAAATTTAAGATTTATCATAATGCATTCTAAAGAAAACTTATATGTACATAAATTATTTGTTTGCGTATTTATTGCTCATATGTGTATACTATGATTACAAAAGTGTGATTTTGATACCCTTCTAATGGTGATAAGCTATGAATTGCATGTATGAACGCAAATATAGATTTTATGTCTTGAATCTATATGTGCAAATATTGATATATGAGTTGTGGTATTTCTGAATGTGTGTGCTTAGCGGATGACTGCTATGAGTGGTCATCCAAAGTAAATGTTTTCATCGCTAAGCTTTCAAGCTTAGGATAGTTTTTAATCCGTGTAGTTCCAAGTCATAGGAGTGAGGTATAGGGAATATCTATAGGGACTAAGGCTAACAAATAGAAAAAATACTTTTGGAATATATTTTTAGTTACAGATGATTACATATGTAATGAAGAAAGGAAATTGTATGTTTTCTTTTGGATTACCATGTAAATGTAAAGATGTAGTACTACTGTTAAATGATAATGTTAAGCATTAAAGAGTTTTATAATGTGTATATGTATAGCACTAAATAGAATTGTATACCTTGAATGCATGTACAGGAATTTGGTTGCTATGTATTTGGATGGTTGTAGGTTCCTTATAGGGGGTGTTACGCATAATCATCCAACCTCTTCTATACAAAGGTGAGATCGCACTAAGATGAAAGGTAGTAAGCTTTACTATACAAGATTTCCTTGCATGCCTATTTTTAAAATAAATAAAAATATATTAAGAAGAAGAAGCCGGAGGCTTTACAAAATAGACAATTAATAGATAACTACTAAACCATAGATACAAAGATCTCTAGTATAATAGGCACTACTGACTCCAGCGATCAAAACAATTATAAAAATGAGTAACCAAATAACTAATATAAAGCTCATTCACAGTTGTTCTCTATCATTTTCTCCCTTATATATTGCAGTTTCCTATAGTTTAACATAAGGCAATTCCCAACTGATTTTAGATGAGATAGTGCTTCTTTACAAGCTTAATTAGCATCCATAGTCTCCTCTAAATTGCATAATGTGATAATTAAAGGCAAATGTAAAGAACTTGGAATCTTCTCCCGTCATCTTGTGCTAGTGACATGCCCATTCTACAACTTTGTTCCATTCCCTATCTTGTCATGAGCAATGAACCAATTGTTGAATCTTGGTCCATAAGTTTTGAGAAAAATGACATTAGAAGAAAACATGATTGATGGATTTTGAAAAAGGCTAGCAGAGTAAATAGATATAATCTTTGCAACTTTGATCCTATCTTTTGTCTTTAAGTGCTACTTAACTGCTTACCAAAATATAAAGGAAGATTTTGGAACATGAGATGTAGAACAAACCAAATATGACCATATTATTTTATGGATATAAAACTTGAAAAGCTTTAAATGGGATTAATTATAAATCTGTTAGAATTATCCTTAAACCAAGTAATGGAATACAAAGAGAAGGGATCAAGCTTGTAACTAGGAAGATTAGCCTCAGTTAGAGTCAAAACTCTGGAGTTGCATCTCTATTCATTCCCATTGATAATTTATTTTACCTTGGCATTGTGAGGCATCCTTATTCTTAATGAACTTAAGTATAATGTAATTTTTAATGGCCCTAAGTTGATTCAGTTTTCATACCAAAACCATGTATCCTTTTCATCACTAATCAAATTCTTGAAAACTAGACTAAGTTGATCCCTCTGTCAAAGCATCTGCGTCAAATTCCAAAATGCTCTGTATTAGAAGCTAAACCCTAGAAATTGATATTAGACAAGTAGTAGTTAAGTATACATTTAATTCATATTTTCTTTATATCATTGAACAGTCTCCAAATTCATTTTGAAAGCATCTGGTTTCTAGATTTACTTAAGATTATTCTTAATTTCCTTTCCTCTTGGGGACAACAAGTATCTATCTATTCAACCCTAGAAGAGGAGGGATTGTCCACATCCCCTGACCACAAGAAGTTCTTATGCATCTTCTCCACATCTTTGATAAGTCCTTTAGGAATAATTTTGTGTAGCTAAAATCAAAACAATAAGGTGCAATATGTTTATATAAGAAAGAAAAATAAATTGCTAGCTTAAAGTTCTGTACTTGATAGATTCTAAAAGAGGAAGGCAATCTCTAAAGGAATTTTTTTAATGGATATAGGGTGTCCTAGCTATCTGAATGGAGCTTATTGAATCTGGAGACCTGAAATCATACTAAGAGAAGTAGCAGTAAGAGTACTTGCTGAGATAAAGGATGCTTTTATTTGTATTAATTACTAGGTGAGACATCTCAGAGAAAGAGGTGAGTGAGCTCATAAATAATATAATAGAGTTAGGATCAACTCCATATCACAAAAGAAATTATCAACAAAAGACAAATCAAAGATTTTGAGGTGTTGACATTTATATTGAAAATTGAATAAGCCATTTTCCTCTATATTTTAAGCTGTAAGCCTGGTAAGGATTTGATGGCAAGTATGAATAGGTAAGGGGATAAGGGATCTCCTCATCTGATACCTTTATCCAACTAAACATCAAATCAGGTTATCCATTAATAATAATACTCTAAGAGATTGAAGTTACGTATACTTGAACCCAATTTATGAAGAGCTTTGGAAACTTAAAAGCAGGAAAATTGTTGATAATAAAGTTTCATTCATATGAATCAAAAGAATTATTAAAATAAATCTTTAAGAAGAAAATTTTAATTGAAGTTTTGACATTATAAACCTTGAAGAATTCATGAATAAGAATAAAATTACATCCAATGTTCCTCCCTTGTATGAATGCATTTTGACATGGACTAACAATAAGCTTTAGTATAACTTTTAGTTAATGAACTAACATTTGAGATGAGACAAATGAAAGTCTTTTCAAGCTCCATAAGAATTTTCTTACTATCAAAGAATCCAACAGAGTTTCTACAATTAGATCACTTATAAGAGACCAAGTGTTATGAAAAAATAGTAAAGCCATCTGGTCTTACGACTTTATTAGGATTAAAGTTAAATAAGGTTGACTTAATATCTAAAGCAGAGAAGGGATTGGTAAGGAACTCATTCAAAGATTTGAACAAACTAGAACAAGTGATATTATTAGAACCTGCATAAAAGGCTAACTTAGGGATTTCTCACCAAGAGGAGATTTATAGTGATAGAAGGAAATGGTTTTAAACATAACCTAATATCTACACATTGAATCATCACTTAGATAACATAACCTATTAAGACTCCTATAAGCCAATAAGAAATTATGGAAGAATTTAGTGTTAGGTTTCCCTTCTTTAAGCTAAAGAATCATAGATTTTTATCTTAGTAATGACTTGTGGAAGCTAAGAGCTTAAGCATAAATATCCAAAGCTTAAATCTCTTGTCTTTTGAGCAGAGAGTTTGAAGGATGGTTATAGCAATCATTCTATACATGTATGAGAGATTCTTTAGTTACCATAATATTGACCTTAGCGTTGGGAAAAAGGCTGCTATTAAGAATTATTTAAGTTCATCTTTGACAGTTCTCAACCTCACCATAATTTGGCAACCTTTATATCCCAACACGTGCTTCGACAAACCAATCCAAAACACCTTTCGAATACCACTAAACTTGGTTAAATAATTATTAAACTTAGAGGTGGCTTTAATAGGGGACATATTGTTAAGGTGGCGTATTTCTATTAAAGAGTGATTAGAATGAAAGAAGGACCAAAATTAGCATAACTTGATTAGAAGAGGCTAGCTAAGTAGGATTTACTAAGGCTCTATCGAGCTTTTTCCTAATGAACTAGTCACCATGTTAATTATTATTCCAGGTGAAGAATTGCCCTACATAATTAAAGTAAGTGACTCAACTTGTATCCTCTTTTAATCATTCCATAATTTCATTCTTTTGAATGCTAGCTTAGCAAAATATATAATGGAGATAGTGATAGGAGTAAAGGACCATGATAAAGATCGAGATAAGTAATACTTAACCAAATAGGCTTCTTTTCATACATAATATCTTTAACTATCTACTATTTACGAGGACTGTTAAGTACTCTAATGTTCAAAGCAAGAATTGACACTAGGAAAGAATAACTGAGGTTTTCTTCTAGGCTTCATTATAGCGCTGGTCTTGAAATCTTCTTTGATGCATTCTTTTGAAAGGAAGATGTTCATCTAAAGATCCTACTGAGAGGGCTCAACACTAGGTCCATCCACATGGCTCTTACCATAATCATTAAGAGAGCACTTCATAATATTAGTTGCCATTTTGACTAATTAGAGTTGAACTCTAAAGTATCTTCCAACATCCTTGAGTTTCCAATGAAAAGCTAACTAGAAATCTGGTCTCGCTAAAAGTTCTGAGATATAAAGGGTGATTCCAAGCTCTATCAATACCAGCCTCACCTACCAGGGCATGATCTTGCCTTATTCTTTAGCCCAAAACACTATTTTGAGCTTACCTAGGAGACTTTAACTCTAAAAGTTCAGAGTGAGTGATAATTTTAAAGAGTCTATCGTAGCCCTCTATCGCGCTAACTAGTCCTTGATAGGTTTTTAAGAGTAGGAGAGACGTATTTCAATGTCCATAAGATCACTAGACTCAGTCTCTTGGTTGTAAGTGAAAATGGAAGCTCTTTATCCCTTTCAATCTCTATGCATATTCTGTTATAATCTATTCTCTTAGGCTTAGCAGTTTGCGAGTCAAGTCATAAGGGTTTTCTTCGAGAACTAATTATGTAACTCAACCTTGAAGTTGTCGACTATTCGAAAGGAATATTGTGAAAATTGATCCATATTAGAACTACATCCACTTTATTCATGTCTTAAGTTCATCCCAACTCGTCACTTTTGAAGCATTGAAAGTTTGCCTACCACATGCGATAACCTATACTCCATTACACTTAGTGACTTATCTTGATTAGGAAATTTGAAGATAGATCATCATCTTTAGTAAGCCAGAAAAATCCCACCTAAGGAATGTAACTAAAACTGATAATTTAAAAGGCAGAAAGAAATACTAAATCTGAAAAATGGTGATTATGAGATGTAATTATTTAAAAAATAATATAAAAAATCTAACAAATAACAAATGAATGAGATGTAATTACATTTTTTGTCTATATATGAAATGGATATAGATTAATGTTGAATAACGATATATTATCTTTCATGATTGGCTTACTCCATCCATTGCCACCTCCATAGTTTGAAAGATTGGGAAAGAACTATAGGTTTCATAATTAGACAATTCCTCAACACAAATACGTCGTTGGCATTTGTCTCCGTCACACATATATGCCAGCCTAAACTTTTGTCCGTTCTTTTTCCCCAATGTATGACAACTGGATAAGAGGCAGCGAATTATAGTTGTACCATATGCCTCCTGTCCTTTCATCATCTACCACTTTCTCTTTAATTAAAGTCTCCAGCGCGTGTGCACTTCTCCAGTGTTAAGACACCGGAGAACTATTTGATAGTACTTTTATTAATTGTTTTAACAAAAATATATTTTTATCATTAAAATCATGGGTTAGGATCTCCTTAGGTCTAATAACAATCTTAGATCCTACTTGATTTTGTTTTTCTTTGACTTATCATTTCAATTCAATTGTATTGCAATATATTCTCACTTCTTATATTTTTAATTTTAAATATGTTTAAAATAGGAGAAATCACTATTAAATAATTTTGCCTCAAATTCCATAATTTTCTAGAGCAATGACAAATTGTAAAAGTGTACGAGTTAGATTATATATCACATTAAAATATTAAAAAAGTTATGATATAAAAAATTAAAAAATTTTATCTCCATAAAAATTGTGATTAGCCTTTTGTAAGAATATTAATAATAGCAACTTAAACTTTTATATCTCTAAATTATAGGTAATTTTTTGTAAAATGATATAAATCAATAATTTTAATGAATAAAATTAAAAAAATTAAAGAATTCATATTTTATTTAACTCCATAAATCTTTAAAATTTAACTTAATCCACAAAATTTAACTTGATATATATATGAAGGGAACATAAATGAGAAAGATTATTTAACTTTCAAAATTTTATGTAACCCTTGTTGTTAGAAAAGAAAAGCACTAACTTTAAATAAACATTGAAGCATTTAGATGCCTATTTGAAAATTAACCCAACCTTTTGACACGAGAGTAAACACCTTATCAATAATATCATTGTTACTTAGTTAGGTTATTATTAAATAACTATTAGCACTACTCATTAACTTCAACCTTTTTACTCGATTTGAAGCCAGCAAAGTGAGTTTATTTTATGCTCACTTATTCACAAATATTTTTCTCTTTTTTCATAAGAAACCTTAGTGGGATACCAAAAAAATCTTAAAGAATTCACTTCTAATTTAATTGTATATCCAAATTACACAACAAGGTATCTTAGTGCAAATCAAATATCCATTTTTGAAATTAATGAAGCAAATTAAAATTAATTAATCATCAATTCTCATAACTATATGTCTAAATAAGTTAAATTAAAAAGACAACCAAATTTTTAATTAAGGATCTCAATCAATATTCTTTCAAAAATAAAAATCTTTTCAGAAGTATTCTCTATTAAATTAATTATAACAAATAAAATATTAGTTCCCTCCTTCATACTTGAGTTGCATATTGTGCTTAATGTATTCAACATATAAAAAATAGTCAAAAACTAGAAAATAAGGGGAAAAGAAGAAAATTAGGATGAGTGGCATTCACTTGACAATAAAGGCATTATAGGTGCAGTTTGAGAAGTACAAATTGGTGGTGTGCATCATGATTCAATAAGTGAAAGAATATTAAGACAAAATTGAATTCATGATTTTAAACTACTTTTCACTTAAAATACATGCAACAAAAATTAACATCATGTAAAAATATGCTAAAAACTAATGACAAAGATCCATAAAGCTACTAAATTCAAACGAATACACCTAACTCATTAGGTTTTCTCCCAACAAACACTTATGTATAAGTCATTTAGCTAGACTTCTTATTCAACTCCTAATCATAAACTTGTTACTTTTCAAATATGCCATTTGCTCCAACAGAATAAGATCATCCATGTTTTCTTCTTCACCTAGCATGATATGAGTCTCTAATGGATCCGTTGTGATTATTCCTTACATAACATGAGAAACTCCAACATCAAATAACATTTATATAGGAATAAGTATCATCTTTATCAATAGGACATCTTAAGGAGTTAGATAGATTAAAACCTACTTCCTTATAGCCTACCACTTAAGATTAATTTCCTCTCATGCACATCTATCTTAAGATCAAGGAAACTTAATACATCATTCACTATATCAACAATTACAAAGTTAATAGGAAAGATGAACTTTTTAAGCTTAAACAAAGGTTAAAAAAAAAACCTTCTATTGTGCCCTTAATAAACCTATCCACTAATTAAATACTCATCCTAGTTAGTTTAGGTTTACCCAATTTTAACTTTTTAAACATACCATATGACATCAAGTTAATAATAGCTCCTAAGTCTGCTAATGCCCTTTCAGTTAACAAATTATCAATGTTTTAAGGAATATTAAAACTCCCCAAATATTTAATTTTCTAAAATGGCAAAGCACTCTTCACTTAGATTAGTCATTAATAACTATTGAGTTTCTTCTTATTAGAAAGGAGATCTTTTAAGAACTTGTCATATTTTGCATCTATAAAAAGTTTTAAGAAAAGGAATGTTAATATGTAGTTATGTAAAAGGATATAAAAACTTACCAAATTGATCTTTCTTTCTTTCTTAAGCTTGCTCAGGTATGGTCAACCCTTTTTTAACAACACTAATCAACCTATAGATACCAAGTTTTTCCAAGACATGTTAGAACCCTAACATTGGCTACCCAAATCAATATATTGGTCAACCAAACTTCCTTAAACAAGCTTTTTAAATCTTTTTACATTTTTTAAAGATTAAAACACACTCTTTTAACAAAAAATTGATCCAAAATAATTTCAAAAGTTTTTCAAAAGTATTTAATGCATCAAGATGTTTTCTTTAAAATTTCTTATAATTATGACAAAAGATTATGACAAAATATATTTAATATGTCATAATATAATTTATTATCGAGTTATTTATCCTTTAATTCATTAAAATAATCAAGATAAGGTCACAAGAAGGATTATAACGATTTTTCAATCTTGATATACTTGAGTCCTCTTTATTCTTAGTTTTTCACTTAAGTTTCCTTGAAGCTCTTTTAAGTTGGCATATGTGCTTCACTTTACTCATTTCTCCATTTTTCATTGCTCAATTTATTCAATTAAATCCTTTACTCACATTTCCCTTATATTAAACTTCACCTTTCACATATTACTTAATTTTATTGTAATATAATCCCTAATATCATTACAATTAAATTCACTAATAGCAATATGTTTTGTTATTTTCAAAATCACTTGTTAGGACCTCAGTTGGTCCAAAACTATCTAAACCTTTAGACTAGCCAAACCATATGAAATTTAACTCTAAAAAATACTTCAAATTGTCAATGTTCAACCATGTAAGTTCTTAAAAGGCATCAAAATACACTATTTTAATAAGAACTTGATTTGAAATTATTTCAAAAGTTTCCAAAAGTCTATTTGAGGATAAGAGAACTTAAAGAAATTTTTTTTTAAATATGAAAGGATTTATGTGTGTATATGCTATGAATGATTGAGTTCCTAATTCAATTAAATGACCAAGACAAGATTACAAAAAATATTACAATGATTTGCTACATAAATGGCTTTATTCTTTCTTGCTCTTTGTCCATTTAACTTATATTGCCTTAAAACTCACTTAAGCTGCATATATGCTCTATTGTGCTCATTTTGTTTATTCTCTGTTTTCTTAATTGATTTATTTAACTTCTTTGCTCAATTTGTCTTGAACTTGGTTTTTTTTCTTTTTTACTTGAATATTTGAAGAATTAACTTACTGATACCATCAAAGATAAAGAATCAAAATTAATATGTTTTGTTATCATAAAAATTACATGTTAGAATCTCATTTAGTTCAACAATTGTAAATTCTTTTTAAAAATGCATCTTACAGTATTAGAAATTCTAAAAGGGGACCTTTTGCTAAACCTCTATTAATTATTTTAATCAAAACTCTCATATGTGATGACTAAATTTTCATCACAATTTATGTTTAAAATGACTTAAATTTTTTTGATAAAAGTCCTTTTCTAGAGTTTGTAATATCACAAAGTATTTTTAGATAATTTTAAGTAATAAAATATTTTTAATGAGTAAAACCGCAAAGAAAGTATATCTTACCATAACTTTTAATCCAAAATAAAACCATTAATAAAGTTCATATTAACAACAAAAATATTGCATAAATATTTGAAATTATTTTTAACTTTGGTGGGGTCGGCCGTGTCGGGCCTAGACCCAGTCACAGCGACCCGTGGGCCGATCGGTCCATTCATTAAGGATGTCAAACCTAAGCCCGATCCATGATCTCCGTAGCCCATTAGCAGGGGATAACCTTTCATGCAGAAGTAGGAGTTTACGTGAAGACCTAACCCTAGCATCCATCTCATTATAAGGTATGTTTTCATCATGATGAAGGTACGTACAATCATAACCCTAGTTATCTCCTTGCTTACAGCGATCTCACCTTCACCAAAAGACTTACTTGAGCGTCGGAGGGGTTAATCGGGACACAACCCCCGACGTGCCTTCTTTATTTTGTAGGAACTCCACGATAAAGCTCTTACGTGAGACAATCAATTCATGGATCAGAACGGCAATGTACAGTTCAGCCAGAATCCGACAGAACCAATTGGCGCCCACCGTGGGGCCCGAATTCAGGGCACCACGTCCAGAACCACACAGATCAGTCAGGCGGCAGCGACAAACCCTGATATAGTTGCTGTCGCGGCTTTGGCAATGCAACGCATACGTTTGCAATTACCTGCAACCCTGCCGCCTGCGCCTCATGTTTCCCGCACGGAATCCTCAGACCCGAATGAACAACCGCGACCTCCAACCTTGGAACAAGAAGAAGTGAGCGTGGCTTTGGAGGATGCAGATCCTCTCCCGCCTATGCAGACCACCCTCACCCGAAAATAGATCGAGGAGGTGGCCGATCTGTTGTTCCGCCAATTTTTGCAGTCTCAACTAGCACAGCAACAACCGTCCGCACGGCCAGCTGCACGACAGACCAGCGTGACGACTGGTCATCACCCAACTGAAGCCCTAGAAAAGATCATGGATGATCGGATCAATGCAGCTATGAGCTTCCGCCCTGATCGCCCTACGGCACAGTTCAACTCTCCCTTTACTCCGAAAATATTACATAGCCTCCCGACGCCCGGCACCAAAATACCGACCCCTAAAAAGTACACTGGAAAGACCGACCCCTTGGACTACCTACAGCACTTCCAGTCCATGATGAACCTACATTGTGTTCCGGACACCATCCAGTGCAAGGCTTTCTGCACGGCATTCCAAGAGGGAGCTCGGCGATGGTTCAA
>JAOQMR010000008.1:29136046-29149355 GCA_027563865.1 Erythroxylum pelleterianum | reverse complement strand
CTTGCTTACAGCGATCTCACCTTCACCAAAAGACTTACTTGAGCGTCGGAGGGGCTAATCGGGACACAACCCCCGACATGCCTTCTTTGTTTTGCAAGAACTCCATGACGAAGCTCTTACGTGAGACAATCAATTCATGGATCAGAATGGCAACGTACAGTTCAGCCAGAATCCGGCAGAACCAAACTTATATTTCATTTTTTGAAATTTTGAAATGACGTAAGCATTTACAAATTTCTCATGAAAGATTTTGATATATATTTAGTCCAATGATTGCTTAATTAATTTTCTTTCATCACATAGTACGTACTTATAAAACAGGAACACTAAAAAATAATATTATTATATTTAAAGAGACAATCAAAAGTAAAATAATTATAAGGAGGAAATACAATGCAAATCAAATGCATTTTTATCACGGTGAAATTAACATAACTAATTGATAGGAGAAATTTAATTACATTTCTTTTGCAAATTAAATGCAAATATATTTTATGAAACTAGAAGACTTTCCTTTATATGTGAGTTCTTTATAACTAAACCACTTTAATCCATTTAATCTCTTTAAAAAGTAGTGTTAAAAATTTTAAACATAATTATTTTAGAATTTTTAATATTTTAATTTATTAAATAATAAATTTATATGTGGTACAGATACAATATGTTACAGCCACATAATAAAAATACTAATATGAGGTGGCAAAATTGAAAAAAAATTAACATTAGGTTATTTTTTCTAAAAAATAAAAATTGAAATACTTTCGTGTTATTTTTTAAAGTTTTAGTTAGTATTGAAATTGATTAAATTTTGAATTTACATTAACATAGAATTTAGCCTTAAACTATTTTTATTGAAATTTAAAAAATGAAATATTTTAGATTTTATTTTTAAATTTTAAATTAGTATCATAAAATTTAGTAAAAGTTTGAGATTTTTTATAATTAACCTTTTAAAATCATCCAAACCAATGAATTGGGTTCCTTACTATACCGGAAGAAAAATGACACGAGATCATATTTAAGGGTACTGGTCGATACCGACAATTTTGCATGGTATCAGATGGTATTTTGTTTGAAAAATATGGAGACCATTTTTCGAAAAATCAAAATATTTAACCCAACTCTCTGCTTCTGCTACATCTCTCCCTCACATTTCTCTCTCACTCTCTCTCTCTCTCTCTCTCAGTTCTCCTCTCCCTCTCTAACAACTATCCTCTTCAACGTCTCTATTCACTCTCCTTCCAGTTTCCTCACAGTTACACACTTCTATGATATCTCCATTCACTCTCTGCACCACACCACGCCACCATCGACCACCACTACTCTTCAGCTACCGTTTCCAATTGTCCACTATCGTGGCCAACGCGTATAGAGTGTGGAGTGTAGCAGAATCTGTAAGGATGGCAAAAGGGCTCAGGCTTAGTCTGAAGTCAATGGGCTAGGCCTGAGTTGTCCGAGAGTTGGGCTGCCCAGTAACCAAAGTGATGACAAAAGGGCCCATTCTTAGTCCGAAGTCAACGAGCTAGGCCTAATTTTTTCGAGAGTTGAGCTACCCAGTAACCCAAAACGACATTGTTTTTCTTTTTTAAAAAATATAAAAATTCAACTCAAGCCAGGTTCGGACCTAAGCTCGAAATAATAGGAATCTGACCGGGTTGGCCCATTGCCATCCCTATGAATCTACAAATTTGAATTTCAATTTTCCAGATTCAAATCCAAACACAACACGACTTGAACTGACTGATCAGACTCGACATTTAATTGTATTTTTTGATTCTTTGGGCATATTTTCGCTCTGAATAACAATTGCATGATATTTGGTTGTGTATTTATGTTTTGTGATGGTTGGAATTGATGGCATTATCGAAATGATTGAAATTCTTGGAATTCTCGAAATTGTTTGTGTGAGTTGGAAATTTTGAGTTTGAAAGTTGGAATTGTTTGTGTGAGTTAGTTCAATTTTAATGTAATTTAGGCATTGTCAATTTATGAAGAAAATTAATGAATTAGAAAATTTGAATTTGAAATTTGGATTTGTTTGTGTAAGTTGGTTCAATTTCAATATAATTTAGACATTGTCAATTTATTAAGAAAATTAATGCATTGGAAAATTTGGGTAAGAAACTAAGAACGTTGATTAAAATTGGTGAATAAAAGATTTTAAAATCAAAGTTGGGAATTAGGATTTTAGTAACAATATTGATTAAAAGTAATTAAGAAAATAACCTAATTATAATCATTATAAATTTAATTGTATAACTAAACCAAATATATTAGTTTATACTTGAATTATGAGATTATATAAAGTTATAAACTTATAGTTGTGAGTGTATGTCTTTAGCTTATGGTTAAATGATGTAATCATATAAAATGAGTTATATTATATCAGATGTATTCATGTATTTTGTAATTGTGTAAGTTGAATACTTGAATTGTTTGTTTTTCTACTTATTGGTGAATAGTGTAAGAAGAAATTGAATTATGTATGATGGAATTATACAAAACAAGTTATATTATATAAGATGGACATGTGTATTGTGTAATTGCGTATGTTAAATACTTGAATTGTTGGTATTTGACTTATTGTTGAATTGTGTTGGATGAAATTAAATTGTATATGATGTAATCATACAAAATGAGTTATATTATACAAGATGGACATGTGTATTGTGTAATCGTGTATATTAAATACTTGAAATGTTGGTTTTTGACTTAATGGAGAATTGTGTTGGATGAAATTGAATTCTGCATGATGTAATCATACAAAATAAATTATATTATATAAGACGGATGGTCAAGTTGTCAAGCCCCAAAAAAAATTCTAATTCTTTAAACATTTGTAATAGTTGTGGAACCAAGTCGAATCCCTAGAGAACTAAACACAAGCTTCATGATTTCAATTAATAAAATTAAATGGGGCTTTTGATTAAATAACTGATTAAATAAAATTAATATGAAAACAAATTAAATCAACTGATTTAAAAATGAGAAAGTCAAGATTAACAAACTCTGATTCAAGGGAAAAATCTCATCTAATTGTAACATTAATCATTGGTTTAAAAATAATATTTTTCATAATTCAAGTAGTTAGTCCAAAATATATTATGATAGTCGTAATAAGTCCCAAATTTTCCTAAATTAATTGGTTCAAACCTAGCATCCAAACCAAAATTTATCATTCATTGAATGGGTGTGATAGCATTCTATATCAAATAAATGATAGCAATAAGCATAGTAAAAAAGACTAACCCTAAATTAAATAATTGAGATAGTTGTAATTATTCAACTTAGTTTTCTTGTTTATCATAAGTTAAATATGCAATTTCATAAATAACATATTTGCTACTTCTACCAATCTTTCATGACAATTACGGATCATTGAATTCATGGATAATGATAGAATAATCAATATTAAATTAAATTGTCAGATTAATCATTCATCAAATATGAGAACTCAAAATAAGAAATTCTTGGATTAAAACGTGAATAAAAGGTAAGAACACAAAATCTCACAAGGTTACAACTAGAGTTTCGAATCCCTTTGAATCAGAACAATTGAGTTTAGCCGCACATGGCTTTTGCTCCAATAACAAAAATAGAAGAAAGACTAAGAATTACGAAAAATGTAAGAAGAGAGAACCTTTTTTTGTTATGAGGCACGTCCCTTTTATAAAATTTTCCTGATCTAATCCTACTTTAATTCTACCTTACAAAGATGTCTATCTAAAACAAATTCAAATTCCTATATGATAGGGATAGAAGGAAGCTTCCTAGTTAAAGTCCAACTCTTCAAGTGATCAACCTTATCCATCGCAGTAATCTCTTCACTTCTTCAAAATTCGTGATTATCATCAATAGAGTCCCGATTTGATGCAATCTCTACTTTTCATCTCCTAAAATAAAACAAACATTAATTTTCATATTGAATAACCAAAATAAATATAAAACAAAGGAGATAATATCAAATAATATAGAAAGATAACATCTTATCAAATTCTCCCACATCGGACTCATGCTTGTCTTCAAGCATACATCAATTCAATATATTAATCATCTTCATAATAACCTCTCATCTCCTTTCAAGTTATCCAGAAATATCCAGAGGCTAATTCACATTTAAGGGTTAAGATAACATAACAATCAATAGAATAAGCACTCATAGGACATATTGTTAAAACATAGCATCTCATCAATTCAATCAAAATCAAATTAACAAAACTTGACACCCTCACAAGTATTTCACTCTATACGCTTAAAGTGTTTAGGGCTCATTAAGATCTCAAATCAAAACATAACAAGTTATTTCCATAAGCTTGTTCAAAAATCATATCTCCACCATTAAACAAAATGAACTTGATGTATAAATCAAAAGGACTTTATAAGGATTGTAATGCGGCTTAGTTAAGGTCTGACAGAAGAAGCCTTTTGGCTAAATAAATTGAATGAAATCATACAAACTTATCCACACAAGTTTCAACATAAATCAAAATTCACTTGATTCAAATAGTATCTCTTTCAATCACATTTTCTTTTCTTTTTTTCTTTTTTCCTTTCTTTTTTGAAACAAAAATATCAAAGAGGCGATTTATTTTTTATATTTCCCCTCCATTCTATAAAAAATCAAAAAAATGCAACTTGAATAATTGAACTTACTTTTCACATAATTAGTTAAAATCTTATGTAAGTAAGCTTGATACAATTCCTTCAATTTAGGAGGTTCAAGATCATTAAGGATATCAACAACAAAAAGGAAAATTTGGCTTGTAACAAGGTTATTATGCAATGAAAGAAAGGTTAAGGCTCAAATTAGTTTTCTAAGGATAAAAAAATAAGGTAGGTTTGTTTAGGTCAAAAATGGTTATCCTAAATGCCCTCATCATCTTTATACCCAAGTTCATCAAAAATGTGGTCTCAACATGCATTCAAAAACAAGTTCTAGCATAAACAAGATATGTTTGATAACACATAACAAAACGATATGTATGAACATAAATGTGATGTATAGTCTTAGGCTCAAAGCTCATATAGGTGTCAAAAATGCATCAAGTCTTACACAATTTCATTCAACAAAACCAATGAGATACTTGAAATAATTTAACGATAAAGTTAATCATGTTTTTCTCTCTCATACATTAAATTTTAAACCGAAAATGTATCTTAACTTAAGGTTATTCATGAAAAAAATCCAGTAATTATGAAGCTATCATAAGAAATAATTAATATATGAGTCATAGTATTCATGAGTCCAAGCATAATTCACAAAGTTTATCATAATATAAACACTTGCTCCCCCAAATCTAAATCATACATTGTCCCTAATGTATGCATAAGATACTCACAAATCAACAAAAATAATCAAAGAAAATAAATAATAAAGGACTCCCCTTCACAAGAGATGTGTTATGAAGGTGTGACTGTTATTGGACTGCTTGTTTGGCACTACATGAATCTCATTTATGGAATTAAAACAAAACATACATGGGTGCGTTTGTTGCTTGGAGAGGAGGGTTGCTGTTGTTTTCTATGGCATGGGTGAAGGTTGCGTGAGTGATGTGTTGAAGAAGGGTTGTTGTTATGCATTTGGTTAGTGGAGGGTTAATGAGTGTTTTATTTATGTCTGCCAAAAGAGAAACACGCAGACATTAGGCTAGAGATTTTTTTAAAAAAAATTTTAAAAAAATTTTAAAACAAAAAATTAAATAATAAAATGAGAGATTAAAAATTTATCTATTTTTTTCAAAACATTAAATGACATAAGGCGAGATCTCGCCTTATGAGATTAGTAGTCCAGAATTTTAAGGCCCTTGTCTCCCTTAAGCTAATAAATTTATGTTTAAAAAACAAGCAAGTGTAAACTATATATAAGTAAAATAAAACCAATAAAAACTATTAAATTATGGGTTGCCTCCCGAAAAGTGCAATTGTTTAACATCGTTATGCTCAATGTGGCTTTTTCCTCCCCAACTCCTATGTAATTGTAGTTTTGTACTTCTTTAGTAGTGCTATTAGCCCTTCGTCTTACTCTATAGTCAATATTTTTGAATTGATTGTAGTTAATGACTTTCCATCAACTAAATAGACTTACTTTAAGCAATTAGGTAACACCTTTAATTCTATCTTTAAAGCCTGCAAAGCAGAAGGTAAGATTTTCTTGTGAGTTATATTAAGTTCATCGTTTAAACTTTCCAAATCTATTAGCATTACTAACAATGGTTTTATAACTTCACAAGTTTCATGAACTTGCTCATTCAAGTACGATTTAGCTTTAAGCTCCAACTCATCTTCATCACTATCTTCCTTAAACATATCTTGCACAAATAAATCCATAATATCCATATGATAGATTGAAAATCATTCGGGTGCTTCATTGCTTCAAAAATATTGAACTTCCTTATCTCTCCATCAAATTCAACATAAACAGTACCATTATCCACATCAATTTTCATCTTAATAGTCTTTATAAATGACCTACCTAATATAATCGAAGTCAAATGTTCAACACTATCTCCATCCACTTTCAAGATGTAAAAATCTACTGGAAATACCAAACCGTTAACTTGGACTAAAACATCTTTTATAACACCAATAAGGCACACATACGAATGATTAGCTAGCTAAATAATCACATTAATTTCTTGCAAAGAATTTAGATTTAAAGCTTGATAAATTGAGTATAGTATGATATTAATAGATGCACCTAAGTCTAGCATGGCACGTTCAATTTTCTTATTACCAATAACACATAGAAGTGTAAACATACTTGGATGTTTACATTTTTATGGTAATTTTATATTTATCACATCTGATACATTCTTAACTAAAATTATTCTCTCCTTGTCCTTCAGCTTCCTTTTATTTATACACAGCTCCTTCAAGAATTTTGAATATTTCAAAACTTGCTTAATGGCTTCAAGAAGTGGTATATTGATTTCCACCTTTTTAAAGGTTTCTAGGATCTATCTTTTATGCTCATCTTCTTTTGGTTTAGTCAACCTGCTAGGAAAAGGTTGTTAACGTGCATTAATTGATATCGATGAAGATGAATCATTTTTTAAACCTTTTTTATCCTTGAGTTAGAAGTTTTCCTTCTTTTCTCGATCATTGTGCTTTTCTTCCTCCATTGGTAAAGAAGTTCTAGATTGACTTTCCTTACCACTTCTCAAAGTCACTGTACTCAAATTCTCCTTAGGATTCACAACCATTTGGGAAGGTAATTTTCCTTATGCTTGCGCTTCCAATTTATTTACCAAGGTGGCTAATTGAGTGATCTGACTTCTTGAGTTTTATCCTCAAGGTGTGTGTTACCTACCTCATTCAAACGCTTAACAACTCCATCCATCCTTGTCCTAAATTGTTGAGAATTTTTAGACATAATTGATATAAATTGTTTGGTCGCCTTAAATATTTTGTTTACCAAAGCTCCTCCACTAGCTGCATCAACCATACTTCGATCCATTGGCAATAGTCAATTATAAAAGTATTGAATCAGAAGTTGATCGAGAATTTGGTGATGTGGTCAGCTGGCATATAACTCTTTAAACCTTTCCTAATACTTATATAATATTGCTCCTGTAATTTGTCTAATCCACATATCTCCTTTTTTATATTTGATGCTCGTGATGCGGGAAAAAGCTTCTCCAGAAACATTCTTTTCATCTCAATCCATGTTGTCATTGAATCAGAGGGAAGAATATAGCCAATCATTTGCCTTATCTTTCAATAAGAAGTCACCCCTTATGGTTTCATTCCCGACTAGACAACATGAAATTCCTTCAGGTGTTTATGTGGATCTTTTCTTGCAAGACCACAAAAAATAGGCAGTAAGTCAATCAAACCAGATTTTAATTCAAAATCTACCTCATCATCTGGAGATTGTATGCATAAGCGTTGTTGATTCAAATTCAATGTCGTTAACTCCCTCAAAGTTCTAGGGTTGAGATTTGCCATCTTTTCTTCCGTCTGTTGAAAATTAAAGTCTTCATCAATTGTTAGTTCTACTTCAACTTTCACGTCTAAAGGTGAATGATTGCTTCCTTGCTTAATCTCTTTATGTCTTCTCAATTTCTGGATTACATTGTAATTTACCTGTCTAAGAAGCACAGGTAATACAAGACAAGAGGTTAGCAATAACTCTAAAATAAGAACACAAAGAAACTAAGGAACTTGAAATAGTTTCCTAGTAACGGCACCAAATTCTGGTCGGGTTGTAGAAGCCCTCAAAATAATTCTGATTCTTCAAGCTTTTGTAGTAGTTGTGGAACCAGGTCGAATCCCTAGATAACTAAACACTAGCTTCTTAATTTCAATTTATAAAACTAAACGGGGGGTTTTAGATTAAATAATTGTTTAACTAAAATTAATACAAAAAAATTAAATCAACTGAATTTAAAAATGAGAAAGTCAGAATTAATAAACTACGATTCAAGAGAAAGATCTCATCTAATTGTAACACTGATCATTGGTCAAAAAAGAATATTTTTTATAATTCAAGCTTTTAGTCCGAAACATATTAAGATGGTCGTAATAAGTCTCAAATTTTCCTAAATTAATTAGTTCGAACCAAGCATCCAAACCAAAACTTGTCATTCATTGACTAGATGTGATAGCATTCAATATCAAATAAATGATAGCAATAAGCTTAGTGAAAAAGGCCAACCCTAAATTAAATAATCGAGATAGTTGTAATTATTTAATTTAGTTTTCTTGTTTATCATAAGTTTAATATACAATTTCATAAATAACATATTGGCTACTTCTACCAATCTTTCATGACAATTACAGATCATTGAATTCATGGATAACAATAGAATAATCAATATTAAATTAAATTTTCAGATTAACAAATATTAATCATTCATCAAATATGAGAACTCAAAACAAGAAATTTTTGAATTAAAACGTGAATAAAAGGTAAGAACACAAAACCTCACAAGGTTACAACTAAAGTTTTAAATCCCTTTGAATTAGAATGATTGAGTTTAGCTACACATGACTTTTGCTCCAATAACAAAAATAGAAGAAAGACTAAAAATTGCAAAAAACGTAAAAAGAGAGAACCTTTTTCTGTTGTGAGGAACGTCCTTTTTAGAGAATTTTCCTGATCTAATCCTAGTCTAATTCTACCTTGCAAAGATATCTATCTAAAGCAAATTCAAAATTCCTACATGATAGGGGTAAAAGGAAGCTTCCTAGTTAAACTCCAACTCTTCATGCGATCAACCTTATCTATCGCATCAATCTCTTCACTTATTCCAAAATTCATGATTATTATCAATAGAGTCCCGATTTGATGCAATCTATACTTTTCATCTCCTAAAACAAAATAAACATTAATTTTATATTTAAGCACCAAAATAAATATAAAATAAAGGAGATAATATCAAATAATATAACAAGATAAAATCATATTAATGGACATGTTTAATGTGTAATTGTGTGTGTTAAATATTTGAATTGTTATTTTTTGACTTATTGGTGAATTGTGTTGGATGAAATTGAATGCATATGAATAATCATACAAAATGAGTTATATTATATAACATGGACATATGTATTGTGTAATTTTGCATGTTGGATACTTGAATTATTGATTTTTGACTTATTAGTGAATTATATTGGCTGAAATTAAATTGTGTATGATGTAATCATACAAAATGAGTTATATTATATAAGATGGACATTTATTATGTAATTGTGTTAGTTTGAACTTTTGAGAATAATACATATTTTGTGAAAGTGGTTGATAATGAAATAGTGTGTTTTTTATTTTGATATATGTCTTCATTTATTTTTACAGATACATGGAAGGAAATTCAAGTACTTCTTATAATTCAACCACTTCAGGATGATACAATGATTCAAATTGGGCTCATGTTGCATTGGTCTCTAGTATAAAGAACCATACTATTTGCTTATTTTATAACAAGCATTTGAAAGGTAGAGGAATCGCCAAATTAAAAAGAATTTAGCTGTGGTTGAATGAGATGTGAAACCTTGTAAAAAGTGAGTCATGATGTGAAGTGACAAATGAAGACTTTGCTTGAAGAGTATCAGCACGAGAAAGATAAAAGTGAGAGATTAAATTATGAAATTGGTAGTGAAAGTTCATTTGCTAGTGTTCAAGATGATAATGGAAATGTTGAAAGTGATAGTGTTCATATCCAACAAGAAGTGAATGATGCATCTGGACCTGATGTTAGGAAAAGAAGAAGGCAGTTGTTGAATTGTTTTGCACCATGAACGACTCTTAGAGCTCAGCCTTCAATTGGTACTGCCATCAAATCAAGAGAAGCAACTCACAATATAGATATAGCAATAATTAGATGATGGTGTGATTCAAGTGTAGAATTCCATGCTTCCCAATCTTATTATTATCAACCTCTGATGGATGTTATATCCTCTTATAGTCTAAGATATAAGGCTCCTTCTATTGATGATTATAGAGGTAAACTTTTGAGTAGTTCTGTTTATGAAATTAGAAGTTATTTAGAAGAAAGAAGAATAACTTGGGCTATTTATAGGTGTTCAATCATGTGTGATGGTTGGATAAATAAGAAACATGAGTCCATTATTAAATTTTTGGTTTATTCTATAATGGGCTCAATGTTTTTAAAGTCTATTAATGCATCCAACCTTGTTAGGAATGCTGATAATTTATTCAAAATATTCGATGAACTTGTGAATTAAGTAGATCTAGAAAATTTTGTTTAATTTATTATTAACAATGATTTCGCTTATAAAGCGGTAGGAGAAAGATTACAAAGCAAGTATAATTCTTTTTTTGGACTCCTTGTGTTGCACATTACATTGACTTGATGCTGGAAAATATAGGGGTTGCTAGTTATTTTCTTATCATTGATAAGACTGTACAGAAAGCAAAAAAGGTAACCAAGTTCCTCTATAATTGTGCATGGAAATTTAATGAGAAAGGATTTTACCAATGGTAGGAATTTATGTCGTCTTGTTGTTACAAGATTTCCAACAAATTTCTTATCACTTTAGTATTTTATTATGATGAAGAAAGAGTTGAAACAGATGTTTACAATTAATAAGTGGGTTGCATCTTAGCATGTTAGGTCTAATGCTGGATTGAAGGTCTCTAGAATTATACGTATAGATACTGAATTTTCGTCCCAATGCCAATTTGTCATTTGAGTTTGTGAGCCTTTGTGAGGGTGTTTCATTTGGCTAATAGTGATAAAAAGGCAACAATGCGTTATTTTTATAATACTATGGATAAGGCGAAGGAAGCAATCAAGGCCAATCTAAAAAATAGGTGTATTTTTGTATAAGAGATAATAAATACAACTTTACTCTTCGTTATTTACAGCTAGGGCATTGTTGAATCCTAGTGTCTATTTCAAACTAAGTTTTAAAAAGAAAGCTGAAGTTAATAGGAAAATGCTATTAATTATTACAACAGTTGTTGCCCATGAGATGGTGCAGGATCTTTTAAGCTCACAAATGGAGCTTTATAAGGAGTCTTTTGGAGATTTTGGAATGTCAGTTGCTATTCGACAAATAACAAAACTTAATCCAAGTGTACATTCTCACTTTTATTACTTGTTGAAATTAATTATCATTTTTTGTTTATAACGCTACTTTTGTTGTCTTACGGTTTATAGTTCCTTGGTTGGGACCAATTCGAAAGTGGTGTTCTAGAATTGCAAATGTTTGCAATTTGAATTCTAAGTCAATATATGAGTGCAATAGGCTATGGAAGGAATTGAAGCACATTTGAATTTATCCATTCCAAGAAAAGGAATAGATTGGAACATAAAAGATTGAATGACTTGGTCTTCGTTCGATATAATTTAAAGCTTCGAGAAAGGTACATTATTATTATTATAAGTTAGTTATAATTTCTTAGAACTTTTTAATATTTTAATTTTATTGTTTACGAGGACTCTTGATAGAACAAGTAATTCAGTAGATCTAATTTATATCGATAATATCGATCTTTTGGCAGATTATGTTTTTTAGGAACCAGGTTTGATAGATGAGATTGACTTGGACGATAATCTTGGATGAGAAAGCATTGACATATTATTTAATGCGATAAATTTAAATGATGATGATGATGATGAGGATTTTGTACTAAATAAAAATTGAGGTCAATGCCGTTATAGAGGTTATCTCGTATTTGATTGAATGACGTTTCAGTTTTTGTTTCTCCTCTTCTTTTAATTTTACTTATATTTGATATATATGTTAATCTCTATATATGTAATGTAATTATAGATATTTTTGTTTCAAGTTTGACTTCTAGTTGGTTATTTTCTCATCACGAACTCTTATTGTAAATTGTAATAGTTAGATTAAGGATATTTAGTGTTCTTTTTATTTGACATTTTAATGTAATTATTATTTATTATATGATGAAATTGTAATATTTTAAATACTTTATATTGTTCTTAATTTTATATTTGTATAATGATTAAATGATCTTTTTTGTATTAATTGTGGGTATTATTTATATGTGAAATGTAATGTTAATAAAAAATAAATAAATCGTTGTTATTTTAAGTTTTTATTATTATAATTTTTGAGATATGATTGATGTAAAATTATAAAATATATGGTACAATATACTAATGGATTATTTTGTAAAAAATTATGCAAAATAATATTCGATATTGACTAGTATTGGTACAGTACCTTAATAAAGCTAAGCCTGGCATTGGTATTGGTACAATATTCTTAACGTTGGTCTAAACATTTTATTATTACTAAACAATGGTGAAATTTAAAACAACGAGAAAAGAAAAAAATCACCACCAAGTCGTAAGATGCAACTCAGTCGTCTACGTTGCTCACACGGAGCAAGTTGTTCTCTGTACTTACAATGCTGTCTGTATTTTCTGTCGGGAAAATCTTGCAAGTTAAAGTTCCCTCACTACTTCCACAGACAGAGTAGGCTTGGCGAGTGTGCCCAGTCCTACATTCAGCGCGCGTGGACAAAAGAAATATCCAAATCAGAAATCAAACAAAGATTTGATATCAATTACCTATTCTTATTTCCCCTAATAAGGCTTGTTTTATTCTGTCCAATCTTAATTATTCATTTATATATGGAACTTTTACGGGAGTCACGTAAATAAATACAAGATCTTTATAAATAGATGACTGAGATTTAATAAACAAGATAAAATAGAGTAATCTTAGGGGACGTTTGGTTTGAGGGTTTGAGAATGAAGGAATGGAATCATAGTAAAAAATAATGTTTGTTTTGAGGTTTTCATTCCCAAGGGAATGGATTGATTCCAATATATTTGGGAATCCACTAAACCCTCCAATAGGGTGGGTATCA
>JAOQMR010000008.1:29105526-29135946 GCA_027563865.1 Erythroxylum pelleterianum | reverse complement strand
TATTGGTATTAATACAGAAACCCAAGTTACAAACCAAACATCATTTTTTATACCCATTCCTATTCTCATTCTCATTCTCATTCCATTCTACTATTATACCCATGCCCATTCTCAAACCCGTGCTCAAACCAAACACCCCTTAGACAAAAATCCCCGATTCCAATAGTAACTACTATCATTAATGATAATTTGTTATATATAACTACTAGATTTTTGTCTCAGATTACTCTATTTTATGTTGTTCATTAAATCTCAGTCATCTATTTATTTATTTATATATATTTTTATATATATATAATAGATATTATATATAGTAGAAAACATCATTTTCCTTCGTACTCGCTCATTGCCAGTCCTCCCTCCTCACCGCTTGCACACTCGCTCAGTCTACTAATACCTATCCTTACTTTCTCTTTCTCTTTTCTCTCTGCTCTGCTAAGAAGCAAGAACCACTACTCCCACTCCTTCCAGGGCCATCTAAAACGAAAAACTGAAGGAGAATGGCAGCAGCCATCAAATTGTTATCAGCTTCCAATATTACCCCCTTCACATTCACATATTTACTTCTGTTATCCATCTCCTCCACTCCAATTCTGGCCATCAACATCACCGCACTCCTCTCGCCATACCCGGACTTCTCCTCCTTCACAACCCTCCTGTCCTCCACCTCTTCGCTCTCCGCCGACCTCTCACGCCGCTCCTCCCTCACCATCTTGGCCGTCCCTAACGCCTACCTCTCCTCCTCCGTGGAACTCACGCGCCACCTCTCTCCCTCGTCCCTCTCCGACCTTCTCAGCTATCATGTCCTCCTCCAGTACCTGTCATGGTCCGACTTCCACCAGATCCCTCCCTCGGGCATCCTCGTTACTACACTCTTCCAAACCACCGGCCGCGCCTCTTCCAACTTCGGCTCCGTCAACATAACTTGCAATCCTGCCACCAACAATGTGACCATCCACTCTCCCGCTCCCTACTCCCCGTCAAACGCCACCGTCTTGTCCCTCGTCAAAACCCTTCCTTACAACATCACCATCGTCTCGGTCGATTCCCTGTTAGTCCCTTACGGATTTGATCTAATGGCTTCCGAGACAAGACCGCCGTTGGGACTTAACATTACCAAAGCTCTTATGGATGGTCACAACTTTTTTGTGGCTGCTTCCATGTTGTCGGCTTCTGGGGTCGTGGAGGAGTTCGAGGCCGACGAGGGTGGCGCTGGAATCACTCTCTTTGTCCCCACGGACGCCGCATTCGCAGATCTACCGGCCACGGTTGCGTTACAGTCGCTGCCAGCGGATAAGAAAGCTGTGGTCTTGAAGTTTCATGTTCTGCATTCTTACTACCCGCTGGGTTCGCTCGAGTCGATTGTGAACCCGGTTCAGCCCACGTTGGCTACGGAGGACATGGGAGCTGGTAGTTTTACTCTTAACATCTCCAGAGTTAATGGGTCGGTGGCCATCGATACAGGGATAGTTCAGGCCTCCGTTACGCAAACCGTTTTTGATCAGAATCCGGTGGCTATTTTTGGGGTGTCTAAAGTGCTGTTACCCAGGGAAATTTTTGGGAAGAATCCGATGTTGACGAGCAAGCCTGGAAGTGAAGCAACCGGGAATGCTCATCCGCCGGAAATGTCTGCCTCACCACAGAGTTCGCCGCAGTCCAATGAACACCCTTGGCATTGGTCGTCGCCTCCGGGTGTTAGAGAAGACGTCAAAGCTGGAGCTGGAGCATGCGGATCGCATAGCATCACCCTGGCTCTGACTTGTATAGGATTGTATGTACTGGTATGAGCTGAAATTACATTGTTTGCATCATAATTATTGATTTTTTTTGGGGTAATTCCATTGTTTCTCGTCTGATGATTGAATTTGGCTAGAACAAAGAGTAGCCATTTGCTTTTGTTCACCTCCTACGTTCACATTCCTTTTCTTGGGGCAATCCAATTCCTAATTGTGCCAGTAGTAGAATATTTTTCTTGAAAATTTTTGGTGGCCTGTCCTCAAGTTCTTTTCCCTTTCTTTGTAGATAATCCTCTCAAATAGCTATACAAGGAAATGATCAGAATTATAATGTTTCTTTAGTTGTGATCTTGTGTGGCCTCTGACAATGTTGGAAATCTTGGGTTCTGGCCATTTGAGGTTTAAGTGTTGTTTCTGTTAGGTTTTGATCCTTCTTTTTCCTTCCCTTTTTTTATATATATATATAATTACTGGCTGCCCAATCTGTGTAACTCCAAATTCGGAGATTTCTGCAGATGCTTTAGGTTAGAAACTGAAAGTGGAAAGCAAGACAAGAGAAAGATTGGAAATTTAAGATTGAATGTATGAAATTCACAAAACCCAGTTTAGCTTGCTGCCATGTGGTTATGACTCGTAAAGCTCTCATTCTTTTCCCGTAAAATCATCCTCAAGTATATCGCTACTTTTTTACAACCTATCCTTATTCTATTCTTTTCTTCCAATCGGTTGCAAAATTTTGGCCTTTTCACCACTTTTGGCAAGCCATAGCCATAGCCATAGCCGAAGCCACGGTGAAACAAAAGAAAATGCTTCCGAGCTGGCCTTAGCTAGCTAAGCTAGAGAACATACATTGTATTTAAAGGGTATCTCAGAGAATTCATCTTCTTTTGGTTGTGATGCAAGCACATAGAGTTAGATAACATACATTGTACATAAAGGGTATCTCTGAGAATTCATCTTCTTTTGGTTGTGATGCAAGCACATAGAGTTAGGATTTTAATTTGTCTAAGTGAGCAAGGATAAAGCGGAAGTGGATGACAGAAGGCAAGGTTTCTGGTCCCACCAGTTTTGGACGGTCCTGATAAGAGATGTGTCCGCCCATTTCTATGCCGTTTGATTTTGATTGGACGGAGAGGAAACTGCTGGGTTGATGACTATACTTATTTTGTATTTAAACGAAACGGATGGTTAAGCCAGCCTAGCCTTTGGTTTGGTACTTTCTCGTTCAGAATCTTTTCTTTTTATGCCCGTAAAGCCTGATTATGCGATAATCAATATCTTGGGATTTGAAAGATCAGAGATAGGCCCACTTATGAGGTGTGCTTATTTTATGTTCACCAGTCCACTGCTACCAGAGTCCCAGCAGTTATTGTTAACGAGCTAGATTGGATTCACGTATGACTTTTCGTCATTTCCATTCCGCGTCTGCTCATTTCGGTGTCTGTTCAGTTTTTTTGTGTCGTAAATTTCAGTCATTCATTTATGCGGGTGAAATTCGGCCCTAAAATTGGACAGAAAATTTATACTCAATTCGTAGGCACCATTAGTGTGAAGCTCATTAAACCTTTTTAGGAGTGACTAATAATGATCAAAGATAAGTCCACGAGAAATTCCTTAGGCGCTTTTGGAGTGCTAAGTCCAGAACGGTGAAGCAGACTTCAAAGTGCCCAAAACATATGTGGGCTTAATATGAGGGTTTTAATGCTTGGACTTTTTCCTAATGTCTGTCAGGCATTTTCCTAAGGTAACCCCTCTTAATTCTGCGACATCTGTGTTCCATTGAGAAAAAGAAAAAGGAGGCTTCAGATTTGGAGGCCATTTGAATTCTTTTCAAGGAAGATTATAAGGATATGTCAAAATTGGCCGCAGGTTTTGACCGACTTCCCACTTCGTGGGTGGTTAAACACACGGGCAAAGTCCCTTCAAACACGGAACTAACTGTTAATGAATGGGAGTTAAAACTTTTGAACCAACAAAAATAAATGGAAAACAGAAGAGCCAGAGAAAGAGGTGAGAAGATCAGAAAAAAAAAAAAAAGAAAGAAAGAAAGGAGGGACTTCAGAGGGGAGCAAACAAGGTGCTTGGTTTCTGATACCGTAGTCAACAAGCCCATATTTTTAAAAGTTGGCACATGTAAAGTGCCAATATATGGACTGAGCATAGTGGGAAACCAAATGATTTTTTTTCTGATTTTTTAATTGAATAATTTGAAAAATAAAAGCATTGAAATGTACCTGATCCGAATTTTTGTAAAAATTATTCTTCTAAAATAGACGAGTTGTTCAAATGATAAACTTTTATTGACTCATTCAACTATCATTATATAATTATTACTATATTCAAGTATTACCAACTTTTGAGTTATTCAAGTATTTCTACAGACGTAAAAACTATGGAAGTTATGGGAGTCCATAGATAATTTAGACGTTGAACTAAAGGGTGTATATCTATCACCACCTTTAGCATCCTCGTATAGGGTGCACCTACTCAATGTTTAAAAGGTGAAAGAGGGCTTAAATAAGGGGATCTTCTATCCCCTTATTTGTTTTTAATTTGTATGGTCAAATCACTGTATACAGTATTACACAAAGCTTAGATTTTAGGTACCACAAGAAGCGCATCAAGTTGAAGCTATTCAATTTGACATTTGTAGATGATCTATTGTTGTTTTACATGGTAGATGATCCCTCTGTTTCAATCTTGATGAAGTACTCTGTTTCAATCTTAATGAAGTATGTCAACTAGTTTAGCAATATGTTAGGGATCGAGATCATTTTTCATAAAAGCTTCATAATGTGCTCCAGGGATGCTGAATCTCTTAAAAAAGAGCTAGTAAACATTCTCAAATGAAAGCAACTAATCCCTCTTTTACTTGTCTAAGAGTTCCAATCACAACCTCAAGGAGTTTAGTTGATTAAAATAGTGTTGTGTAACGTCTACAATTATTGGATATGTCATCTAATTCTTCCAAAGGAGATATCCAAGGATATAGAAAAGACGTTGAAGAACTTTCTATGGAATGGGGATCCCTACAAAGCAACAGGGGCTAAAGTATCCTAGAAGGAATTATGTTGAACAAAGGAACAAGGTGGTTTATGACTAAACTCTAAACTCTATACACTTAACTAGTAAAGTCCTTATAGCCAAGAAACAAGAGACCGTTTATTCTTCCAATACTAATTCACAGCTAAATTATGGAGCAAGATCAAATCAGCGTGTAAAGTTGAAGGAATAGGTAACACCTAGGTTTAGATGGTGAACCAACTTCCAAATAGAAAAAGGGAAAAAGGAGATACCTAACTCCTAAAGGTAGCCTTCTGTGCAACCATAGGAAAGGTATGGCATGAAAGAAACATGAATAGATTCAAAAGTGAACAAATGGAAGTCTCAAACTTTTAAAGGTTTACCTTAAGCAAGAATAAAGAGTATTTTATGTTATCTAGGAACAAGCCTTCAGCTACTAGAGAAGTAGCTTAAGGATGAGGAATTCTCCAACATTAAATTGGAAACTTAGGGAATTACAATCATTTTATTATAATATACTATAATGAAATGTGAAAGTTATTGCTAGTTAGGCACTTCCATTTGTATTTCTCACTTGTTTGATGAGATGGTTAAACTTGTCAGTCCTTGTACTTTATTTAAGACTTTGCCTTAATTTTGGAATACAATTTTAATTTTTTAAAAAGCTCCATTTGAAATCTTTATAATTGGGTTAGTCCAATGAAATTATTCTGTAATAAATAGCCAAACGTTCGTTTAAATATTTCTTCACTTTAATTTATGAGATCAATTACTTTCTTCATTAAAAAGAAACATAACATGTGCTAGAAACATAATATATGCTAATTTTACTATTTCATCAGTATCTCATCTTTATGAAACTAGGATTAGAAACAATTTATGAATAAAACATAAATGCAAATTGAATCTTATAATTATGATCTCATCATAATTTCAATTACGCAATAATTATGCAACGAAATTTATCATTAGTATTAAACTTCAAATATAATTAATAAAAATTCAAAATTCAAAAAGTGTGTTTATTAAATAAAATAACAATATCATGCAATAAATTACAACCAATTGATTGACTATAAGGGCATAAACTATCATACGCAATACTAACACCATATTATTGGGTACCTTTTTTATTCATCAAGAACAAACTTTTATTTTTAGTGAATTTTGGGTAAAGTACAATAATAACAAATATCATTCTATTAAAGATAGGCAACTTAGGAATTTGTAATATTTCTTACATAATTGGTGTTATTGACATTACTAAGACATTAGTGGATTTAGGAGAAAGCCTTGATGTAATGTCTTATGTTATATTAAAAAGATTAGGATTGGGTAAACTAAAACCTATTAGTAGAATTATATATTTGACTAATAATTCAATAAAAATTCCTAGAGATATTAAGGATAACATAATGGTAAGATTTGATAGATTCATATTACCTATATAGTTTTATATTTTAAATATTAAAGAAGAAGAAAAAAAGTATCTAATCTTATATAGACCCTTCCTAACTATAATAAGTGAGATAATTTAAGTTAGAAAAGGTGATTTGACACTAAAGGTTATAAATGAAATGATGAGATAATACTTATGTCTAGTAGAGACTAAGGACAATATCATTATGCTAATACTGTGCCAAGGATCATCAAGGAAGAAGAAGTGAAAGAGCTATCAAGAGTAAAAACAAAGGTAATAGTCAAGAAGAAGGGACATAAGAGAGATTATGATCCTTTATATGGAATTCTTAAAGAGAAAGAAGGGAGCAATATATTGCTATAAAAACTAATCAGGTTTAATGATAAAGTCCAGCCAAAGGAATTATAAAGAGGTACTTGTTAAGAGGCAACTACACTACTATTTAAATTTTCTTTAAGATTATTTCGATTTATTTCTTTAGCATTAAAGACCAATAATTTTTATTAGCTATTTTCTTTTACATAAGTCTTAGATTAGATTGATAAATAAGTTTATATCCTATTTTATTTTTTTCTATTTGATCTATTTTGTATTTTGATAATTTTGTTGTTACAGATGTAAGGGAGGCACAGTTGAGTTTAAAGAGAAGTTTTATGTGGAGACCAAAGATTAAATAAACAAGTCAATGGGATCTTAAAAATTAGGTATACATAGAAGTTATTTTCTCAAATGGCACAGGCCTTCCCCTAGTCGTAGATAGTAGAATCCATGGCTAGAAAACAGGCTTGTGTCACTAATATGTCCATTAACCTAATTTTTATATACTATCTCACGATCTAGGACACGCCTATGCCTTAGGCTATGTTGCTAATTCACTAAAGATAGTATGATCCATAGTTTAAAACACACCTTTGTTCTTCACTATGCTTTTGGAGATTGAAGACAATAGGATCCATAGGTTAGAGACATGACTATCTCTTTGAACATGGATTTAGAAAGACCTTTCTAAGATAACTCAATAGTCTAGAAATTTTTAACCTAGAATTCTCTATAGCTTAAACCACGATTGTGTTACTAATATTTTTAAAAAAACCCTATCATGCAAGATGCCCACACTTTAACTTCCCTTTAGTTGTCTCTTTTATTCTCTCAAATCCTCTAAAAGTGCATTACACAAATTGAATCCCTTAGAACTTTTTACTAAAATTTTGATACTGTCACTCTAGTTTTACCAAGATTCATCAATTCTTTCTCATCCAAATCCATATTTTGGGAAACTAAGGAGTCGTTTGGTTTGAGGGTTTGGGAATGAAGGAATGGAATAATTGTAAAAAATAGTGTTTGCTTTGGAGTTTTCAATTCCAAGGGAATTGATTTATTCCATTAAATTTGGGAATCTACTAAACCCTCCAAAGGGGGTGGGTATCAAGTTTTCATTCCAATCTAGTGGTTACTATTTATACACCTCTCCCACATAAGCAATTTTTATTGTTAATTATATTATTAAATTCATCATCATCGTCATCATTATTATTATTACTATTATTATAAGTTTTAAACTTATTATTATTAATTATTAATTATTGTTATTATTATTATAAGTTTTAAACTTATTATTATTAATTATTAATTATTGTTATTATTATTATTATTATTATTAATTATTGTTCTTCTTCTTATTATTATTAAAATTTAAACTTATTATTATTATTATTTATTGTTATTATTATTATTATTAATTATTGTTCTTATTATTATTATTATTTATTATAAATTTTAAACTTATTATTATCATTATTATGATGATGATGATGATGATTATTATTATTATTATTATCATTATACGAAATTAATTATCTTATTATTATTTATTTTATTATAAGAAATTAATTATCTTATTATTATTTATTATTTATTTTATTATACGAAATTAATTATCTTATTATTATTATTAATTATTATTATAAATTTTGTAATAATGATAAAAATATGATATGAAAAAATGGTATTATATTATCTTTCATTCCCATTAATGCAACAAACCAAACAACATTATTGGTATTAATACAGAAACCCAAGTTACAAACCAAATACAATTTTTTTATTTTTCATACCCATTCCTATTCCCTTCTACTATTATACTCATATCCATACCCAACTCCGTGCTTAAACCAAACCCCCCCTAAGGTTCCAAACTTCAATTCCTAAGAATTTTGCAATTTTAAGCAATATTTCAATAAGTTCTGATTTTTCATACTTGTCCACCTTTAAAAAGATAAGTTGTCAACCAACCACTAGCAAGAGAAAGAAAAAAAAAGTTGTTAAAGAAGGTGATAAGAGCAAAGTAAGCAAACAAGTTAGGAGAGCTCATCTTAAAACAAATATCATGTACTAACATTTCTTAATAATGACCATCATGAATATAAGGCATATAGGATTAGTAGGAAAGGATGGTAGAAATTATGTTCTTTTGGGTAAAGAGGGGGCTAAAGTTCCTAAGGTTGAGAGGGTGGCACAGTCAAAGCCAACAGTGCAGCCCCACTAATAACTAATGCACCTTAGGAGGAAGAGATCGTAGAGGAGCCTAGAAATATTAAGCCCTATCCATAATAGCTGCTTTGGGAAAGGAATGGTAGAATGGTTTACTATATAAAGACTCACATGCATTATTAGAATTATATTGTACCTAGGTTATGCATGCACTCGGAAAGAATATAGCAACAATTATTCACTTACTTTGATATACCGAGCCATCTATAAAAGATGTGACATCATTAATGGAGGACATTAATGCTAACCTTATCCCCTATGACATATACATTTTTTAGGATTTTATTTTTCCTTTGTATACCCTAACTACTTGTTTTGTTCTTATTTTGATTTTGTTATTTACATTCAATTTAATACCTTATTTAGGTTAATTTACTATTAAGTTCCTTATGTGTTTGTTTCTAATTTTTGCATTTTTTATTAGGTAAAAAAATTTTAGATGACTATCACACTTTATAAAAATAATTGATGACAAATAGGGGCCAGAGAAGTTTCTCTTTCCTTTTCCTTTTTTTATATATTTTGTTGACCACAAATTTTATTTCATTCTTTATATTTTGTTCATTAAGGAGAATTTATAAGTCAAGTGTTAGGAGGGAACAAATTACTTATAGAACCTATTTCTCTTATCAATTTTATTATATTTACTTTAAATAGAATAATTTGGGAAAGTTTTTACCTTTAAAAAGATTAATTGAGATAGTTTCTTATAAGTTTGATTATTTTTATGATTTGATTTGTTTAGGTAAATACTTATAAGCATTAATGATTAAGTTAATTTTAATTTACTTCATTAATGGAAACTTGATTTGCTTTATAACACTCTTTGTATTATTTTGACATACAATTGAGTTAGAAGTGAATTCTTTTTAAACACTTTAGTATCCCAATGAAAAATATAAATAAATAAAAAGAAATTTGTAAATAAGTTAAAAAATTATGTTAGTATTCGTTTGAAACGGTGACATAGTTAAGTATCTAAGAGTGTTCATGATCAGGTGTTCTTTCATAACAAAAGGTTAGGTGATTTTTCAAATTAGTCTCTAAATGCTCTGTTAACAATGTTTTGTTTTTCTATTAATAAGGTTTATGAAAATGTTTGAAAGTTGAAGAATCTTTCTCATATATATTTAATTTAGTCATTATGTTGAATTTTGTAGATTGAATGTTGAAGAACCTTTCTCTTGAATTGATTTATGAGTGGATATAAGTAGCTAAACATCTAGAAAATTAATGAACATTGCAACCAAATTCATGATGGATAATCTTAATTAATCTAATTGATTATTGAATTTTTACCTATTTAAATTAAGAGTAATGTAATTGATTTGTTTGAGGATAAGTAAAACATAAATGTGGGGATATTTGATGTACATTAACTATTCATATATTTTATTAAGTATTTTTCTTGATTTTAATCTCATATTACCTTGTTTTACTAAGTTGTATTATCTTTTCAGGTAATTATACAAATTAGACATTGCAATGATATTATTTAAAAATTAAGGGCAATTAAGAAATATGAAGAAATTCACAATTCTTAGAGGAACAAGATTTAACCCACGCTCGTGTACCAACCTATGCCTTAAAAGGATCAAGTGTAGTAAGTGACATAACCTAAGCTACAGTTATGTAGGGGGACCTTGTACAAGTCATCAAGGAAACATAACCCACAATTAAAGGAAAAGCAATACAATCCATATTTCAAAAATATGACCATGCTAGAGGTCGTTTCTATCATCCAAAGAACCCAATGGAGCCCACAATTTAGGACATAATCATGGGATAGATCATACTAGAGGTAGTCTAAAAAATGTATATAGGGTGAAAACCCTAACTATTCAATGAGGTGGAGACTTTAATTGTCTTTTGAAGAAAATAATTATAAAAAGAATCTTTTCTCTCTAAAGGCTATAGTTAGCCATTAGGAGTCTTCTCCAACCCTTGGGAAATTGACTTTAAGATATTTTTTCACTAAGAATCAATATCTGAACATCATCTCAATAGATCAAGTTATTGACATATTGAAGGAGTTTATCTATATTTACTTCTATTAGTTTCTCTATATTTTTCTTTTAATTCTATTATTTTGAATATATTTAGATGTAAAACACTTCTTTATATTTAATAAGAAAGACCATAGGGGATATTTTCATATGACTTGATTTAATTTGATTTATAAAATTAGATATATTTTTTGAACTATTTTTGATGGTCTAAATGTTGATTTATTCATGTTAGCATATAAATATAATATTAATTCACTTATGGATAACTCGAGAGAGCGTACTTCTAAGTGGAATATGACTTAGATAGAGAGACTTAAATGGGGTGCTCATGAGAGACCTGTGTGATCTTTTTAGTATTAGGGTGAAACCTTTCATATGATTTCATAAATCATCATTCACTCAAAAGGGTATTATCATAAGTAGAGATACGGGTTAACCAAATGGAGAGTAGATGGTTATAGCTTAAGAGAGTGTAATTTTAGTGTCTAAGAAGTTCTACTAGTCTAAAGAATATATTCATTCTAGGAAGTGTTTATAGTGGAAGTAATCATATAGACATAGTTATATGATTTCATTCTCTTTTGATTAATTGTCTTAATAGTTATTTCCTCAACTATTTTTGATATCAATATTAGGTTGAGTTTTATTTTATGTTCTGATATTATAAAAGACTATAAAACCGTTGCTTTATTTATTAGTCTTAGACTAGTTAATATTGTTAAGGTTTTTTTATCCACAACGCTTCCTCATGAGATTGATACCCTACTTATTATTATACTACTTACTAATAATATGTACACTTAACTAAGTTTATGAGTGATAAGGAAAAATTTGGTGGCATTAATAATATATGAACTACACACTTACTAGAGGCTTAGTAAAGATATTTACAAATTGAGCTAAGGAAGGAGAACATAAAGGTTAGTAAAAGCTTTTCTTTAGTTATTGGCGGACGAGATCGAAATTAAAGGCTAAGTGTTTTGTCCTTTATGAAGCACGAGATTAGAAGATATATAGCTGGTACCCCTATTTTCATAATGAGTGGAATAAGCAACTACATTGGAATACCAAAATATTACAACATGTAGGACAATTACCGTAATTTACTAACACATGTCCATACTTCTATACTCAGCCTCAGATCTAGAAAATAATGGAATATTTTTGGTCTTCTAAGAGATAAAAGTGCCTCCCAAATAGAAATAAAACCCTAATAAAGATCTTTTTATATTCTTAAAAGGAACTAGAAGAAACTAGTTGTAAATAATTATCAACTAAAGAAAATAAACCTTTAGTAGTAATAGATTTAATATACCTTAGCATATATAAAATAGCATTCCAATATGGCATTATAGGATGTGGCATAAATTGATTGAGGTGTTGAATTTGATAACTGATATATGGCTAAGTAATATTTAGATACAATATTCCCGATACCATTTAAGCTCAAGAAATAATTCTTCATCATCTACATTAAGCTACAAACCTTTAGATAAAGGAAATATGGTACATTTAGCCTCCTGCATGTCTCATTAATTAAAACATCATGTATTAACTTTTTTTTTCTAAAAGAAGTGCCATGATCTAACTTTGAAAATTTAAGACCACGAAAACACTTTGCATACCCTAAATCCTTTATAGTAAACCTATGATGCAAGGTTTACTTTACAATTTCTATCTCTTGTTCATTGTTTTCGTACACCACCCTGTTATCAAGACATATTAAAAGGGTGAGATCTAATGAACAAATAATAATCATGTAACACCCTAATACCACCTAGGAGGATATACGGATGCCACATAAAACAAACCTAAAACATACCAAGATATTCCATAATCCTAGATAATAAGGCAATATACTTTACATTTCATAAGTTGTTGAATTATAAGCAGAACAAAATATACACATTGTATTTGTCAAATACATGCCTTAAATATAAAACCACCCTGAATTGTAGTTATTACAAACCATTTATACAAAATACAAATATGTCTCGTAATATTGGATACAAGTCAAAAACAAACTTAAACATAGCATCTTCCAAAACGTAACACGTCCTTCTTTGTCCACTATAGTTGTACCAGTCTTAATCCTTTATATCGAGACCTACACGGAGAAAAAACCACCATGCTAAGCATATAACATAGTGGGGAATTACTAAACAAGATACAAGATGACGATTGCTTTTAACAGTCTAGCACTTATATGCGCTAAATCATGTCATATCATAAGCAATCTTTGATAATCAACATTATAGAATAATCCAATTATTAATTTCATCAGAACATAACATAACACAATTGTCATAACAGAACATTATTATATCAGAACATAACATAATTGTATCAGAACATGATATAATGCATCAGAACAGTATCAGAACATGATATAATGCATCAGAACAGAAAAATATCAAAACATATACAGAATTACCTGCTAATCTTTTTTCATAAGGGGGTAACGGGAATAGAACAAAAGATACCTATGATTAGTATCAACATAAACAGAAGAGACTTAGGTCTCTGAAACAAAAGACACTGTAGTGTCTAAGAACAGAAGACAATGTAGTGTCTAAGTATAGAAGTAGCTGCAGACCCTTCTAGCCATGTCTATTTACCCATAACTAGGAATTGGCAGGTTTAAAACAAAACATCTCACATTCTAGAATCACATAACAGAGAAATAATGTATAACGTATGAGTTTATTTCCTTATGCTCAAATTGAATACATTCATTCATATCCGAACAAATTCAATATGCCTTATGAATTTAAACATTTGCATCAATACATCAACGATAGCATTAAGTAATTACACACTATATATGTTCACACAAATTCCCAATTCTTAAACATTCATATCTAATTTACATTCTTATATCCTTTGGATCACATTTGTGTTTATAAGAACACCTTCATCCCTTGAACAACTAATAAATTCCAAAATTAGATACATTAGTATCAAACAATCCATTTCTTAAGTTATCACTGTAATTAACAATCCAAAACTTATTCAAACTTTAACCAATTAATCCAACATCAAACTATGTTCATTTCAAGCCCCAATCAAGTCCAAATGCACCTAAGTAAAGTAACTTATCCTTAGTTGGTTCAAATATCACACAAAACTGAACTTTTCTCATTTCAAGGCATTGCCCACAATCATGGGAAGGAGCTTATGTAGCTCCCATGATCGTGGGATAGGTAATCCGAAGATGCATTGTCCAATTTTCCAGATTCTTACATCTTTATACCAAATTCAGAACACCTTCATCATAGTCCATTAACTACACCTCAATTATACCTTAATTATACTTCAATTTCACGTCTAATTCCAATTCAAAGTCATTCATTTTGTAGCTCACAAACCATTGTCTTCCATGCATCAAAAACCAGAACATAATCTATCAAACAAGCATCATTTTCTAGAACTCATTATATCATTAACACAACACATATTTTATCTCAATTCAATCATCATAGAATTTGTATTACTACATGGCATCGAGTTTAGAATTCCACTTACATGTTTATGTTGGACCCCGAGAATCCTCTTATGAGGAGCAACCAGTAGAAATTTTGGACTCGATGGAAAAGGTATTGAGAAATAAGTCTGTGAAGCTGGTTAAAGTTTTGTGGAAGAGCCATTCGACGGAGGAGGCTACATGGGAGCCTTTGGAAGCAATGAAGAAGAAGTACCTACACCTCTTTATGAGCTTAGGTAAGAATTTCGAGGACGAAATTCTTTAAGGGGGGAGAATTGTTGGACACCAAGAATTTTTTAGTTATTATCGATTTATTTGTTTAATAATTCGTTTATGTTTTGTTTGTTTGTTTGGTTATTTATTTATTTTTTAATCGGGTCATTAAATCTAGTAAGTATGAAAAGATATTAGAATTTGATGGAAAGATTAAAATTAACTTAGAGTTTATATGGTGTTAAGTGGATTAAAGGAGTTAGAGACATAAAAGACAAAAGCGGGGTAGAATTAGAAAAACCAAGTGAGTAAGTGGAAAAATGGGAAGAAAGACAAACAAAAGGGGCTTGAATTAGGAGAATAAGAGAGAATCGTCGTAGGAGAAAGAAAAAGAAGAGAAGAAAACCGAAGAGGAAGAAGAAGGAAGAAGAAAAAGAAGAGAAATCATCTTGTTAGAGGTAAGCTTATCATCTTTCTTCTTGTTTAGATACAAAAGGGATCAGATAGAGGCTAGGCTTTGGGTTGGAAGTGAAAAAGGCAAACCCACCACTTTCCACACTGCCAATCCTTTGCATTCGAGTGCTTCGACCCTCCCCTCGCGTGATCCTTACTCGACGGCCCTGAGAGGTCACCTTGGAATAGGGAACAAGACCCAGGCCCAACTTTAACTCAAATTCCTTCTTCAATGAACAAGCCAATCTAGCCTTTCAAGAAAACAAACACAATTCCAAGATCAAGGTGAAATTAGGATGATCTTAACACCAAGAAGATAGCAGCATAAAAGATAGAAAGATCTAGCTTCCTTGTTGCAGTATTTTGATGTGATAATTAAGAAAAGCTCAAGCAAAACATAGGTTTGTAAGATAAGAACAAGTTTTCAATGGTGAGAGATGAAGAGAGAAGAGAAATCACAGCAGAAACATGTTGTACACAAGGTTAGTTCAATTAAATGCAAGATGTCTCTTCCTTCCATTGACATTTGTCACTAAGCATGTATCCCATTTGTCCACTCCATAAGCTGCCAAATGTCACCATTAGGCTAGGCCATTTGTCACTCACTCATTGTTGCCACTTGTCAATTAATTAGCTATGCCATTTGTCACTTAATTTTCCATGCCAAATGTCACTAATTCATTGGCTTAGTCATCCTAATTTTCCATGTGTCAACTTATCTTCCCACTGGATATTTTTCCTAGTTTAAATGTGCATTTTAATTCATCAATTTTCCCCAATTGTAACAAATAAATTCCAAGTTACTAATTATAATCTATCAAACCAAAATTCAAGACATAAGCAACACAATCAAATCATAATCATTAACTCCTATCACATATACTTCTATGAACATGAAACATTTCTACTAGGGTGTAATTTGGGGCCTTACAAATCATGTTAAGATTGTTTAAATCCTAAAGATGTCAAGAATGTTATAAATTTCAAGTTACATTACCTTAAAGCTTACTTCAAGCCATACAAGGACATTTAGAGTAAACAAACATTGTTTAGTTTAGCTAAAGCATACCCTTCTGGTGGCTGGATATATTCCTCTTCATATAAATAATCATGTAAAAAAATTGTTATTGATATCTACTGTTAAATTGTTCATTTCTTAGTAGTGGCCAAAGCAATGAATCCTGTATAGTTACCATCATTGCCACATTTGAGTACTTCTCTTTGTAATCTTAGTTACCACCATTGCCACATTTGAATACTTTTCTTTGTAATCTAATCCTTTAACTTGGTTGTATCCCTTTGTTACTAGCTTAGGCCTTATATCTATCCATATAACCAATGGGTTTATACTTTGCTTTATAAGTCCACTCACATCCTATTGCATTTTTCCCTTTTGGTAATGAAACTAACTCCCACGTGTTATTCCTCTATGATGCCTCTAAATCGTATTAAATAACTGTAGTTAGTACCTAAAATTTCTTTTTCCTAAGTTATTGGCTCATTGCTCACTGAAACAATTCTTTATAATATTAAGAGAAAAAAAGAAATGCTAGCAGAAGAAGAAAAAAATAATGGTTAATTTCACCCGTCTTAAGACGTAAAAGAGAAGTTATTATTTTTGGGAAGAATAACAACACTAGACATGAAATATTACAATAATGCTAGTTTTTTTTCATGTCAGCATCTCTGAAGCTAGAAAATCTTAAAACTTGAATTGATAGATTGAGAAGATGTGGAATGTAAATGATTTGGTTAAAGTTATTGGATAGATGGTATCTTTGAGGTTTGGTCTATATTGAGTTTTGAATTCATCATTGGTGCATCTAATCTAGCTTGTTATATGCAAGAGGAACATCTGATGAATTCCAATCATTAACTATAACCAAAGGCGTTAAACTATCCCATCTCGTTTCATATGAAAAAGGAAACATTTTTATGTAATATGATATCTCTACTATCCACTCACTTCTTTACTTCCAATTCAAACACCTTATAGCCATTTTTCCTCCTAAATAAACCATAAAGTAACATTTAAAATAACTATTATCAAACTTATCTTTGGATGGATAGAAATATTTAACAAAACAAAGATATCCAAAAACTTTCAAATGCTCATAAATGGGAATTAAAACATTAAGCAACTTATAAGGTGCTTATGAATGCAAAACCATTGAGGGAAATCTTTTAAGAATATAAGTATCTGTTAAAATTGATTCATAACAAAAATTGATAATTTTAATTCCATTATAAGATCCTCATCAATTCAATAACTCTATATGTTCCCTCTCGAGTTGCTTATTTTTTTGGGTTTATAAATACATATCCTTTAATGAATAATAACAGTTCTTTATTTTTATGATTTACAAACTCAACACCATTATCAATCCTAATGACTTTAACAAAATTATTGTAATGGGTTTTTAACAAAAAATATTAAATTTATTATGGAATTAAAAACTTGACTCTTTTCTTATAAAATAAAAGACCAAATAGCATAACTCTTATCATCTACTATAGTTAGAACTCCAAAAACTAACGAAATTTTATAATTCCCTAAGCATCCATATGTAGCAAATCAAAATAGTTAAGACCACTTGAATACTCTGAAAAAACAACATTTGGTTTATTTTATGACAAGACTTATTTGATACTGATAAGTGCTAATTATTTTAAGAGTATTTTGCTTGTATTTGGATGATTTTCAAATGAATTTGTACTCAATTTAGTCTCTTGTTACAAGCCATGTTTTACCTCTCCAATGAATAAGGAATTTTGAGCAAAGTTAGAAAAGTTTTGAAATGAATTTTGATGAAGATGAATTGAAAGTGGACCTATGTTCTGTACAGAAGTCAAATATGATCCCATGTTTTGCCCTGTGTTAGTCCTTAATACATTTAGTTTATTTGATAACTTGCTATCTGAAAGAATAGAGCATGAATATGAACTTATGTTTATGGCCTTCATACTCCTATTCACAAGATGAACATTTAGATGTGCGATAAATGAGTTACTAAGCCAATATGGATGTAACAAACAATTATGCTTTGATCTATGTTAGTTATGATTTCATGTAAATTAGATTTTTATTCATCTATAAACAACATAAGCTAACACGAGTCCATATTGAACTATTTTGGGGTTAGATTCTTTGAATTTTTTTAGGGTTTTATGAGAATGGATGCATTTTTAAGGTTTTGATTGTAAAGAGATTTCATTCAATTAACAGAAAGATAAGAGTTATATGTCTTAAGAAATGATAAGGTTATAACTTTTAAGTTAGATAGGATCACATAAATCTTCTAGTTTTGAACAAGTTAATGCATTTTTAGGGTTTTAATTATAAGGAGATTTCAGTCAACTAACGTATAGATAAGGGTCGCATACCTTGAGAAATGATAAGGATGTAACTTTGAAGTTTTTACTAGTCCAAAAAACTATGGTTAATCTTTAAATTAAGATAAATCTAAGGATATAAAGGTTCTAGGGAGATTCCTATCTAGATCTTATTGACCTATTAGTTGCTTCAATCTTATTTCATTGCTTTGGTTTTGTATTTTAGAATATCTTTGTTTCTTATTTCTTTTAATTAAACCATTCAATTTGTTATATTAGGTAATATTAGTACTTGTAGTCATCGTAGGATTGGCACTCGTATTCACCTAAGGTGTATGTACTATAAGAATGATATGTGCACTTGCCTAGTGATCTTTAGCATAGTTGTTTTATAGGATATACTCATCATAAAAATAAAGTTTTCATCATTATTGTTGGAGAATAGGATATTAATAATGCTTTACTTTTATTATTTTAATCATTATTCTGTTTTTTTAATTATTTGTTTTTATATCTTTCTTGATCTTTCATTTGTTTACTAAATTTCAAGTCTTGGTTACAACAACTAGACACAATAGTAGGACAATTAGGATAACATACTATGGCAGATTATATTAGACCTTCGTTTATGGGAACGGGGTCTAGTATTACTAAGTCAAGATTGGTGGTAAATAGTTTTGAGATCAAGCCTAATATGATTAAGATGGTTCAACAAAATTTTCAACTTAATGGGTTAATATATGAGGATCCAAATGAGTACATATAAATTTTTGGATTTTTGTAATAGGTTCAAGCTTAATGGAATTTTAGAGGATGCCATTCGTTTGAGATTATTCCCTTTTCTGTTGAGGAATATAGCAAAATTGTGGTTAAAATCTCTACATCCTAGATCTATTACCACCTAGAACGGACTTGTTAAGAAGTTTATAGACAAAAATTTCCCTTCAACATAAATAACAAGACTTAGGAACGACATCTTCTCCTTTTAAAGATTAGATGGTAATACCTTGTATAAGTTATGAGAGAGAAGGGAGAAGACAATGGACTTGATTTGGGACTATAGGTGCAAACATTTAATAGTGGATTGAGGAGTCCAACAAAGCAATTGATTAATGTATCTTCAGGTGGGACTAAAAACTTAAAAAATCTTAAGTAGCTGTAAGAGCTTATTAAAAATATTGCCATGAATAATTACCAATAGGGTAATTGAGGTTGAAGTAAAGCTCATGTGGAATTAATAATTTCAATTTGGTAATAATGTATTATGTGAATATGGAAGCTTTGGCAAAGAAGATAGACATTATATGTAACATCCTAGATCATCCGTTTATAGATATTGTCCGCTTTGGGCCTTGGTCTAGCCAAGCCCTCACGGTTTTGCTTTTCCCTAGGCCTATCCAGGAGGTCACCCATCCTAGAACTACTCTCGCCCGAGCACATTTAACCTCGGATTTCCAATGGGATCTGGTCCATTAGGCTATGAAAAACGCGTCTGTAAGGGAAAGGCCTAGCCTCTTGCCAGTCCAACCGGCCCGAGTACTGGCTCTGATACCACTTGTAACATCGCAGGTCACCTGCTTATTGATATTTTCCGCTTTGAGCCTTGGCCCAGCCAAGCCCTCACGGTTTTGCTTTTTCCTAGGCCTTCCCAAGAGGTCACCCATCCTGAAACTACTCTCACCCAAGCACGTTTAACCTCGGAGTTCTGATGGAATCCCATCCATTAGGCCATGGAAAACACGTCTATAAGGAAGAGGTATCTGTACTCTTATAAGGCATACTTCGTTCCCCTCTCTAACCGATGTGAGATCTCACACTCTCCACCCCCCTTAGGGCCTTGCCCTCTTTAAGGTCTAGCCTAGATGGCACAACGGCTCGGGTACCGGCTCTGATACCACCGTAATATCCCAGATCACCCCCTTACGGATATTATCCGCTTTAAGGGCTTAGCTGGGCCAAGGCTCAAAGCGGACAATATTTGTAAGCGGGTGATCTGGAATGTTACATTATAAGTTTAGAAGATCAAATGAAATAAGTGATACATTAAGACATTTGTAATGAGGAATACCCTAATCATAAATGTCCATCCTTAACAATATGGGCAACCGACTAAAATAATTAACTTTGTACAGAGTTAATTTCAAAATAACCCAACAATAACACTTATAATCTAGGGCAGAGAAACCATTATAATTTTTCATGGAACAGTTAAGTTCCACTTGGATTTTAACAATAGTAGCAAGAAAGGAAGCCAAGTCTCAAGGAGCTCAAAAAATTTATTATTACATTTGAGGCTAGTTTTCAAACTACTTAAGTGTCTCTTCAAAATTAATAAGCCTCCATCCAAAAATTGAAAACTTATAATGGACAGCTTACTAAACTTGTATCTTAAAGGCAACCATGTATATTGCCTAACAACACTGAGCTAAACTTGGAGCAAGTGAATACAATGACTTGGAGGAGTGGAAAAGAGTTAAAGATTAAAGAGAAAAAGGATATTGTACAATAAAAATGATAAGAAGAAACAAAAAGAGAAAGAGGGCAGTCAAAGAAGGAAATGTTAAAGGAGTACAAACTAACAATTCCATACTTAAGTAGACTTGTGAAAGATATAAATAAAGATTTGTTTGGTAAGATTTTAGAGCTTCTTACACAATTACATATTAATATCCCTTTTATTTAAGTTTTTTCTTAGAATCCAAAGTACACAAAGTTCCTAAAGCATTTTCTTTCTAGCAAGAAGAAAAAGTAGGAGTTGTTAACAGTTACCTTAAATGAAGAGTGCTCAATTGTCTTGAAAAATAAGGTACCTTAACAAATCAAGGATATGAGGAGTTTTACTATCTCTTGTAATATTGATAGTTCGCTAATGCAAGAGAATTATTAGAATATATGCTAGTATTAATTTGAAGATATATGTCATGTTTAAGAAGTTAATGTTGAGTGAATTTAAACTAACTAGGATGAGCATAAAAGTAAAAGACAGGTCAACGTGTTTTGTTTAAGGTTAGTAAGTTCATCTTCCCTATTAATATTTTGATTATGGATATGATTGATGATGTAGAGGTTTCCTTAATTTTAGGACAACCTTTCATAAATACTTCTAAAGTTATAATAGATTTGTGTGGTGAGAAATTAATCCCAAAGGTAGGGGATAAGGAACTAGGTTTTAAGATATCTAAAGCCATGAGGCATCCACATGAAAAAGATGACAGTTGTTTTTGTGTAAATATTATTGACACTAAAATTTTTGCATTTTTCGTAGGAAATAATCACATAAGATCCATTGGAGACTTATATCATACAAGGACATGAAAAGGAGATGGATAGCCATATTCTAATAGAGCATATGATATATTTAGAAGATAAGCATATGAATAGGAAGAATAACTTTGAGGAGATTGAAAAACTAAAGGGGAGTATATTTAAGCATTCAATTGAGGATTTCATAGGTGTGAAGTTATTGAGGAAGGAGTTCAACTAAAAGAATCATAAAGAAGTGCTTGTTAGGAGACAATCTAATGGTTTAGGTGTTTTTAGAATCTTTAATTATTTCAATTTGGTAGTTTTTAGAATCTTTAACATTATTTTAAGTATAATTTTCGTAATTGAATGTTGTTTACAAGTGTTTTTAGTCAAAAGCTATTCCAGGTCATAGATTTAAATGTCTTTTAAAATTATTTCACTAATTAGATCACAATACTTTTCGCCACTTCATACTTCTCTTATTGTAGTTAAAGAGGCTTTTATTATTTAAGAAGTATTAGCTATCCTAATTTCCCTCTTTTCCCTTATTTTATAAATTTCTATTGTTATTATATATTTGTACATTGGGAACAATGCATAACTCAAGAGTGGGGGAAGGAATTAATTACTTATTCTTATTAATTTTATAATAATCAACTTAATAGGGAACAATTTTAGAAATTTTTAACTTTAATGAATATTTTTATAGACAATTCATTATAAGTTTGGTTATTATTGTGATTTTAATTGTTTAAACAAATAATCATGATCATTGATGATTAAGTTGATTTTAATTTTCTTCATTAATTTTGAAAATGAGCATTTGATTTACATTATGATAATTTGTGTATAATTTGGACTCACAATTGAGTTAAAAGTGAATTCTTTTCAAGCTTTTTTTTTATTTTTCCACCAAAAAATGTGTGAATAAGTGAACATTAAATAAATTTGCCCTGTTGGCTTCAAACTAACTAAAAACATTAAAGTTAAAGAGTAGATCTAGTAGTTATTTGAAACGGTGACCTAATTGAGTAATCAAAGTATTCATAAAAAGGTTGTTACTCTTGCATCAAAAATTTAGGTGAATTTTTTAAAAAACTTCTAGATAATCCAATGTTATTTTTAAAGTCAATATTGTGCTTTTCTTTCATTAAGGGTTATGAAAATGTTTGAAATTTGAATTACCTCTCTTGTATATGTTCTTTTTTATACATTACGTTGAATTTTGTAGATTGAGTTAAAGTCTGAAGAATTGTGAAGTTAAATGAAATTGAGTTATAGCTTGATGCAAATAGCTAAAATACCTAGTAATTGATGAACTTATCAATTAAATAAATAATGGAAAGTCTTTATTGATAGAAATAATTTGGTAAATTCTTTCTTAGAATTGCCACCTATTTAAGTTAAAAGTGATAAAGTTGATTTATTTGAGGATAAGCAAATGTTTAAGTATGGAAGAATTTGATAAGTTCTTATTAGGTTATATTTTTTGCATGAATTTTAGAGAATCTTTGAATTTTTAAGGATTTTTTCAGGATAAAAGGAGTAGATAGTAGTTAATAAGGGTCGAACTAGAGACTGTTATAATAAGAACGAAGACAATTTTGAGAACAAAAGGGGATGCCCTCAAGATTTAACTAAAGAACATCGGGATTTCAATAATTGATTATAATTAGAATTTGGATAGATCTAGATAGGATAAACCTTATAAGTATTTTTTTTAGATTGATTTCTGAATTTAACGAGGGATCTATGTTATTTTGTAAATTATTCATGATTATATCTTATATTAAATTGAAATATGCTAATGTTGGACTCAATTTTAGATATTGGCTCATATGTATAAATAGATCATCACATAAATAATAAGAGTCATATGGAATTTTAAAGATAGAACCGTATAAATCTTTTAAGTTAGCTTCAAATCTATGGTAGAAATTAACATATCAAGTTAATGCATTCTTATGGATTTTTTATTGGAAAGAGGTTTCAATCAATAAATTCAAGGATAAGAGATGTAGGTCTTAAGAAAGAATATTATTGCAACTTTAGAATTTCTACCAGTCCAAAAAAACTATGGTCAATCGTTAAATCAACATAAATTTAAGAATGTAAAAGTTTTAAAGGATTCTTATCCAAATCTTATTTATCTATTGGTTTCTTTAGTCTTGTTTTACTATCTTAGTTTGGTACTTTAGACTAGTTTAGTTAATTATTTCATTTAATTTAATCATTTGTTTTGTTAGATAGGATAATAGTTAGTATTAATACTTATAATTATCGTGGGATCAACATTAATATTCACCTAAGTTATAATATAAGAATAATAGGTGTACTTGCCTGGTTAGCTTTAGCATTTTTTTATCAGATAACACATCATCACAATCAAACACAAATATTTACCTAAAAGAAATATTTTATACAAGAACAATTTTTTTAGTTTATCATTTGAAACATGTACTAATTTGGAATATGACAAAGTAGTATGCATATTTAAACTAATTATAATATAATCATGTTTAACCAATGCTTAATAGCTACTTATCTTATTTCATAGATATTCCTCTATTTATTATCGTGTAGGTACACAGCCAGGAATATAGAGAAAACCATCCTAGCATCTCATTTTGTGATTTAGCTATATTGGTAAGGTCAAAGTTGATTAAAGAAATTCTTTATAACCTTTTTTCTTTTCTTTTCCAACAGTCACAATTCTCTTTTTCTTGAGGTTCTAAAAAAACATAAATCACAAATAAATGTAAGATGAGATTTTTTATCCTTCATTAGCCTACTGATAGAAAGGAAATTAAACTTAAAATTAGGAACAAGTAGAACATTGTACAATTAAAATTCTCGAATTTAGTACTATTCAAACTCATCATAATCAATCTCTTTTTAAATTTTAATTCTTCTATCAACAAACCCTAACTTGTCCTTAACAACCAAAACAATCTTGACAGCCCTACACCATGATCTATAGTTTGATCCAGTTAAACGGGCCATTGCCAAAGCCATACCTAGTTGGTCCGAGTTTTTTTTCGAGAAATTAAAACATTTCATTGATAAAGAATGGTTTGGGTGAGCCCGCACCGCTTAGGTTTTGTCCCCTTTGGTGCAGCGAGTTGAACTACAACCGTTTGCCGCTGTGGGTGTCTGGGGCTCGAACTCGAGACCTCAGGGTTTTGTTGGGTGCAAGACCCACGCCTAACACCACTTGGGGTACGGTTTCACCTTGATACAGGTACGATACAAAAAATCTAGTTTTCTTTGCTCTTAGCAATAAAGACAAACCCTTCCTACAAAGCTAACTTGAGCGTCAGAGGGGCCTGCCGGAAATCAACCCCCGGCGTGCCTTATCTGTTTTGCAAGTTCTCTACAGTGGAAGTCAATCGAGATAATGGATCCAAACTGTAATGTCCAGCCTCAACAGAATCTGGCTGAACCAAAGAATATAAGATACGATGAAGAGATTTGCTATAATCCTTTTACTGTTGTTTCTCGACCACCCACTGTTGATAATCCCATCTACATATTCTCTAGACGAATCTTCTATCTCCTTTACTTGCTAGTCAATATCAACAATGATCAAGAATTTTCAGGGAAAAGTCGGTTTGAAACTGAGTATTAAGCACACCAACACCACATTCTTGAGTAATTTCCCTTTGATTCGTCGATAAGAAATCTTTATTTTTGGTGTACTTTTGGATGAAATAATTAAGTATAACAACAAGTGAGTGGAACTTACACACTGGAAACGAATGAAATACAAAATTACCATACGGCCAATATGGACGTCATTAGAACGTTGACAACAACTCTGAACAGTGGCGACTATTTTGCTAGTGGGTTATCGAGTATGGTGACGGAGGTGGAAGCTAGTGGTGGTGGTGCTGCTGATAACTCATGACAGTGACTATGGTGGCTATACATTTCTTTGGGTCAAACTGTCTGGATTGTGTTCGCTCTATGGCTGGCATTTCACTCTTAAAAAATATCCTTTTCTTCTATCACAATTATTCCACTTCCGTGAACTTACAAACCAGCTTACCTTCTCCTACTTCGACATTCTTTTTGTTTCATTCAAAGAAGATTTTAAAGACAGAAGGAGCGGACAATGGAGGCTTTGAAACCCGTTTGTAATTTGCCAAAAAGTCCTGAAACAATCAGAAGTTGCGGTCAAGAAAAAGAAATCAACGGGTGAGGGGAGATGCTTGTTTTGACATTTCAGACATGTTTTTATTTGACTTTTGATAATTACGTTAACCGAACTGTTTTGACAAAACACTAAAGCGTGTCAAACAAAGTCGTTGTTTACTCACGATGTTTTGCGTTTGACATTCTGCCCATTGGCGCTTTCAGACACGTAGCCAGCCAAAAAATATAGGGGGCTCAAAACAAATTTTTTAAAAATCTTGAGGGGCCCAAACCCTAAAAATTATATTTTTATATAGAAAAAAATTAAAAATTAAAAAAAATTAACTTTTTTTAAATTTTCTCCGGGCCCAGTGCCCCACTGGGCCAAGCGTGACTACGTCCCTGGGTGTAGTAGTCTATGCTTTGCTAAATATTTAATTGCTGAAACGCAACTTATGCGCTTAAGCTTTTCAAGGTATAGGTTATAGTACTATATCAGGAAATCCCGGTAAAAGGCTTTTTGATCCATCTAGGTTAAAGTACAACGTCCAATATAATACAATTCACAGTAAAATTTCATAAATGAATATTCGATAAGTTAATAATCTCAATTAAATAATAATTTTTTCGGTCTCAACTTGTGCCAATGGAATAAAATAATAACCTCGCCAAATATATGAGATAATAGTTTTAAAAAATTCCTTGAGGGCCACTGAAAGTAGAAAATAACAATTCATTAAATAAGTAGGAAAATTACATATATAATTCATAAAATAAAGCACTTCCTAAACAATTTTTATTTCAAATTTTATGTTTTTCCTTAAATATGTATCTATAGTCAATTGATTCTTCTTTTCATGCGAATTGAATTTAATTTCATCTTTAACTTTTTTGAGGACATAAACTACATCCGACATATTCTTCTCATTTTGAAGCAAGTAACTTTTCAAAATCTTTACGGCAAGAAAATCTTCTTTTGGAGAAACATGTGGTATAGCGTTACTATCATATGGATCTTGAATGTCATCATCTTCCATACCCATTACTCCTTGAATAATTTTTTCGTCCGTAGGCGATTCCATTAAAGCTTCATTTTCACTAGGATAATTCAGAATTTGCTCTACATTCATGGCATTCTATAATGTAAATTAGAAATAACTTTCTCTAATTTTTGAATGCCTTCAACATCACCAGTTCCTTCTTCTATAAGCATACCTTCCTCAAATTGAATTTTGCAATGTCAAAAACAATTTACAATAGTCGTGGCCTTCACATCAATATTCCAAGCAGCATTAATAAAATAGATAACATCCAGGACATTAATTTTTTCAGGATTTATTACTCTCATCTCATAGTCTTCCAAGATGCTAGAATAAAAGCGACGTTGATAATAAATTTTAAGTGGTCGAATAATTCCAGCATCACATGGTTGAATTTTTGATGTTGTATTTGGAGCCAAAAAGAACAATTCAACATTTCTCAAGCCTTCAATAACCTTGGGATGGGCTGTCTACTATAAGTAGCACTTTTCTACCTGACATTATATCATCAAACCAACGATCAAATTCTTGAAAGAGTAATCCAGTCATGCATGCTTTCTTGTTGGCTCGATAATGACAATTAAGATTGTCAATATTCACATTTTTAAAGCATCTAAGATTAGCATACTTACCAATAATCCAAAGAGGTACTTTATCTGAACCATCCTCATTACAACAAACAACAATAGTAAGTTTTTCCTTATCCTTTTTTCTTCCTTCTAATTGCTTTATAGCTAGTGAATGATTTGCTTACAACCGATAAAATAACCTTGTTTCATCCATATTATAGATTTCCCTCCAATGAAATTTGTCCAATTTAACTCGAATTTCAGGTACAGCTTCTTCAATATTCTTCATGACAATTGAACCGCTTTCACCAAACCTTCTATAAAACTTAATCCCATGTCTCGCCTTGAACCATTCTAGCTAACCACTTGAGAAGTTAAATTCTAGATTTGCATCACCATACATCTTCTGTAGAAACTTTCTTGCTTTAGTTTGAATCATTTCTCTAGTCATGTTCACTTTCTCTTGATATTGGAGAAACCACTCATACAATACCTTTTCTAATTCAGGATATTTTGTTGATTTGTGCCTTTTAACATTGCTATTTGTTATCTCTTTTGACAAATACTCTGCTGAACTTTTAAGAGTATTTGATATTGTTGATTGACTAATAGAGAGATCAAACTTTTGTTGAATCCACTGTTGCAAATCATTTTGACTTAAAGAGGGATGCTAATTTTTGTACTCACTTAATGCTTTTCTCATCTCATCAGTTAGTGTAGACTTTTTTACACCTTTCAAATGAGAAGCCATGGAAGAGAAGATATAATATATGAATTTTTATATTTTAGTTTATGAAGTTAAAGTACATGTATCTATTTATAAACTCTATACAGTACTGTGTACCTGAAACAATTCACAACACTTCATATTTTAACACTTCATATTCTAATGTACCTACATGCACTCTACTTTAACTCACGCTAACCTAAGATTAATAAACTTATTTTTGACAAGATTAATAAACTTAGATACAATGCACCATCATTAATTAATTGTTTATTTATTTTCTTTTCTTAGTTACAAAAAAAATTAATTGCTTAATTTGACAAATATAATGTACAAAATAAAATTATTCTATAAATTAATAAATTAATAAAATATTCATTTATTGATAAATTAATAACGTCGTATAAGATAATAATTTTTCAGGTCCCAAAAATATTCATTTATAGAGGTTTTACTCTTAATTATTTTTTACTAAAGTTCTCTCGTATCAAAACTCCTTAAGAATACATTAACATGTTTTATAAATTTTCCTAATGGGTTTTCATTTAACACTTATTATTCATAATGTAACTTAAGACATATATAAGATCTTTTACATTTGCTACTTTAATCTTATATAAGAATTCGAATGTTAAATCTTCTATGCTTGTTACTTCAATATAAAATAATAAGAAAATATGGACAATTCTCAAAAAATAAGAATCTTTCATGAAATCAAAGAAATCAACAAAAAGCATAATCCTAGGGTTAATCACATGTAAATTTATATCATAACAAAACAAAACAAAAAATCAACAATCAACAATAAAGAACACAAGATAGAGTTTTCATGACTTGAATCATGATGCTTCCTGATTGACCTTGATGGAATCTTATTTTTCTCTAAAATTGTGTCTCCTTAACGTGTTATTGGGTCTCCTCTGCTTTAGAACTGATTTCTGGTACTTCTAGACATCTCTCTCCCTTTTTGTTATGTTTATGGCCTTTTTCTAATAATACCCTAGAAATTTTAACCAACATGAGACTATGTTGATCCCATATTCCTTAAACGCCACCAAAAATCCTAATTTACATTAAGTTTAACATTAACACGGGTTAACAATATTATGTTATATTGACCCTATATTGGGTTTGTATCTATTCTACTCCAAATTTAAGATATCTCACTTGGAACACAGGCCTAAACACAGTATCATATAAGTGCTATGTTAATGAGCGTGGGATCATGTCTAGGTTGTATTCTTCATAAAACCAAGCTGTCAAAGAAGTCAAAAGCACCCTTTTTAACATAGAGAGGACACATTATTGTGTCTTTGATGTGTTCCTCTACATACCAAGCAATCAAGAAGCAGAATGCACTCTTTTGCTACACACATTGGTATTACTAACATGAGGTCATGTTAAAATTATGTTTTATCCAAACACCATTTTAGAACTTTTCCAAATCAAATCCAAATCGACTTAATTTACTTCGTGTTCATTATAGAGCTAAAATATGGCCTCTAAATAAAATATAACTTAATTTAAGTACCAAATCTAAAAAAATAACTAAATACAAGCTAAATGTTCTTAAATTTGTGCTAAAAGCATAGTGTAAGTGGCACTCATCACATTCAGTAAATTGATGAGAATGAAGTAGTCTTTGACCCTTTAAGTTTACTGAGAAAACTAATTAAGAAACAAAGGAAGAAAATACTTTAAAACATGCTTACTAAGGTATGAAAAAAGTGGCTATACGCGTGAAATTAAGTAAAATTGAAGCGTGATCATTGGTCAGTTTAATTTAAGATAAGGTTGGAGAAAATTTAGATATGAACATAGCCTCCGACATGGTCATTTACAAGCCTATATAACTTATTGGATAACCAAATAATGAGATATGATCTTTAACACAGGTGTTGCCTAGACGATGAACATCTTCAAAAATTATACAAATATTCATACCTCTAACCAAGAGTGTGGCCAAGATTTGTATACTAATTTGTAAATTTATAGTGAGATCCACTTTCTCTTTCCATAGACGTCCCTCAAACTACACCTAACACCTAAAAATATAAAATAATGGACTTTCTCTGGACATGGGCATACCCTAGGCTTTGCCTAATGATGTTAAATTATGTTTGGTCAAAACAACCTAGTCCACAACTATGGCCCAGATCATATCGATGTTGGAGTTATGTAAATATAGTGCCCTAGAAAACAAGTGTATTTATATGTAACTTAATCTTCTTCAGTTACATTTTTGTAATGAAAATATTTATTATGAATAAAACAAAAGAGTTTGATTTTAATGAGCATTATATATCTAGTCATAAAGAACCAAGATTCTTTCGTAAGTAATATATATATACATAGAGATGTATGGGAAACATGTCTATTATAAGATTCTAAAATAATGGATTCATAGTTGAATAATCAAGTTGGTCGCTTGATTATGGTTTAGACTGTAGTGTTGCGATTTATCTCCATATAAGTAAAGGAG
>JAOQMR010000008.1:29088082-29105426 GCA_027563865.1 Erythroxylum pelleterianum | reverse complement strand
ACAAGTAAAACATCACAGAATTCTAACAAAAGAACATAAAACACAAAGAATTAATTCGACAAAAATGCAAATTATCATTCACTTAAATAAAAATTTTATAGTGATATCATCACTTTTAAATATTTTTTGGATATTGGTGATTAGAGTGGCGCCAGAAGTTTGATGGGCTAGCTACCCATCAACTCTTAATACCAAGATGAGATCTTGCGTGTTAATCACCATATAGAGTAAAACAGGAGATCTAGAAGGAAAAGCCAACTTAAGTGCAAAACAGTAATTTTACCTTTGTTGTGTGGATGGCTATAATAAGGTTTATAATAGGGTTTGCAATTGGACATATTATTTGAAATATGTGTTCTCATAATATTTAGTAATTCAAGAGTTCAACTAATTGTCTTTAGTGGAATGACATTTTAGTTAATAAGCTAGAATTAATTCTAATGAGATTAAATTAATTCTGGACTTATTGGAGCTTGAATTATCTAAGTCCAATAAGATTCCACACTTGATTTCAAGGAAGGGTATCAAGCAAAGTAAGAAATATAAATGGAGTTTTTAAAGCCCACAATTCAATGTGGGCTTGCACTAATTAATGGTTAATTAGAAGCTCAAATGAACATTTAGAAATGGGCTAAATTTTGTTTTATTTTAATTAATTAGATTAATTATATTAAAATAAAATTCTTAAAGAAACGAAAGGGAATTTCGGTTTTAATGGCTGAATGTACAGCTTCACATTTAGCATTGAATTGCTAAATAAAGATAGTATTTATCATGCATTATCATCATTAAATGAAGTAATGATCTTACCATTAAATGATTTAATGGTTATCTTTTAATGATGGCATGTAATGTAACCTTTTTAGCATTCATTTGATTTAAGATGAAAGAGGTGCATTTGATAGATGATCTTCCTTCTTTCATCACTAAAGCCATAATTGACATGTCATTTTAGGTTATTGGTCTTTTCATATGGCCGTCTTAAAACAAATGAGAAGAGTTTCATTTAATAGCTTCTTTATGTTTGATTAAAGAAAGGTGTGAAGCAGTAGATGCTCTTCTCTTCTTTCTTTTCATGCATAACCGAAATTGACAAGGTAAAAGAGAGGTGTTCTTACATTTTTGGACTCTCTCCTTTCATACACGTGTTAGTCGAAATTTGTATGAGAAGGTGTCTCATTTTCTGGCTTCTTTCTTCTAAGAAAAATCTCCTCCAAAGTTTTCTTCTTCTTTCCCACCAAAGGATCTTGTTAACCAAGTTGTCCAAGAAGAGCAAGTGGTAGATCGGATTGGTTGAGGATACAATATCAAGAAGAGGAAACAGTAACAAGAAGAAGAGGATACATCACCTTGGAGAGGATATATTGTCAAGGATAGGATAGCACAATGAGGAGTTAAAACTGTAGCGAAGGAGTCAGTAATATAATCTCCATCTTGTTCTTATGATAATTATTTTCCATATACCGTACCATGTATGGCTTGGCAAGTTGTTTTGGTTATCTTGCTTCCACTGTGTTATGATTTCTAAAAAAGTTTTGAAATCTACCGTTTCACCAAATCTTACATGTTTTCTTTTCCGATCCAACAATTAGTATCAGAGCCATTTTTATTATGCATGATTTCGGTTCCTATATGTGTGATGCATGGGTTGGTAATTATTTTTTGTATACTGCATATTTTATGTCATAGAAATATATATGGTGTATGTTTTGCTCTTTTGGTTGTCCATAGAATTTATATTTACCATGTAAGATTTCCTCATTTGGTTTGTAGCAAGAAGGGTGGTCTATCATCATCATGTTTCCTCCTTGGCTTCATTTTTCTATTTTCGTTGATTTTGTAATGTACAATTGATGAAATGATGAAGATGAAGTAGCCATGGATTGAAGAAATGAAGAGATAATAGTTTCGGTGTATCCTTTTATGTATTGGCATAGTTTCGATTTTGTAAAAACCAAGATGTTGGAATTTTGTTTCAATGAATCAAGTTCAGTTTTTATGTCAAAACAAGTGTTGGGTTTTTATTTCAATGAATCAAATTTTGGTTTTGATAAAAAAACATAGTGCTAGGTTTTGTTTTAATGCAACAAGTTTCAGTTTTAATGAAAACAAGTGCTGGAATTTTTTGTTATGACAAAGATTCGGTTTTATGAAAATCTAGTGCTGGATTTTTTTTTCAAAGTAACAAAATTCGGTTTTATAAAATGCCATAACATTTTTTTACCGAATGGGCCAGGTCAGGTGAGCAAAGAGTTCGAAGCGGAAGATCCATGTCCAAGAAGAATATTTTGGGCCTAAAAGGCTTGTAATTGTTTTTGTGTTCTAGGATGGACAATCAAAAGTAGCTTATTAGTTTATGTGATGAATGGATAAATGAATGCAAATAATATGTGATATTATGTGATTGCATGTCAATTATAAAATTGCCAACCCTAGGCCTTGCCATGTATTCATTATGTATGAGAAATATAATGAAACAATAAAGGATGGATAATAAATTACATCTAGACAAGATGGTATTTATTAAAACTTAAAGCCCAAAAAGATTATGTGGGAGAGGATTCTCATGTGAGAGTCCACGGTCTCCAATTGATGGCCCATTTGCATGTGGTGAAGTGTTGCTCCCCACCGAAGGGCATGAATCCTAAATCTTGCATGGTTTGGGTCTCCTCAAGGATAAGTCCACTCATTGGTAGCAAATGTGTCCTCCCACCGAGGCATGGCTTGCAAGTACCTTTAGTGAATGAATCAAATGGTTAAACACTCAACATATTTTAACAATAACCTGCCTACCGTAGCTCTGTTGGTAAAAGTATGGACTAAATTATGACGCTTCTCAAAAAGTTGGGTATGAAGATGCTTTGTAGTTTTTTAAGTGGGAGGGTCCTAGTTTTTCTTTTAATGGATAAGATGACCTATCGCCACTTAGTCTGTTATAGATAAGAAAAATAATTGTCGTATAAAGTTTTAAATTTTTTAAGTTTTGTTAAATCTATCATCATGCATATATGCATCATGATTTTATACAAAGTTCCAATATTATTGACTAGTATGCTCATATTTTAATAATTTATATTTTCAGATATAATCAACCACAAAATGACTCCACTCACTTTGCTCTTGACAACAAATTGGAAAACGAAGAGAATTTTTATGAATGGAGACGTAACCTTGACATTGTTTTTTCATATGAAAGTATTTCATAGGTTAACTGAAAATGAGCCTACACCTCCGAGTGGAGATTCAACTCCTGAGCTGGTCCAACAACATGAGCATTGGCAGAATACTGACAAAACTACTAAGTGTTATATTCTAGCTTCTGTCAGCAGCATGTTGCAAAAGCAAATTGCTTGTATGAAAGTTGCTAGTGCAATGGTCCATTACCTACATGAGATGTTTGGTGTGAGGACCAGGTCTGCAAGAGTGAAAGATATCCAAACTTTTCATAATCTAAGACAAAAACCTGGTGAACCGGTGTGGGATTACATACTTAAAGTAATCTCTGGGGTTACTGAGGCTGAGATGCTTGGGGCGGATATGGATGCAGATACGCAGATTATTATGATCATCAATAGCTTAAACTCTTCTTTTCAGCAGTTTAAGTTGGACTATGAGCTCAACAGCAAGGATTACACCTTGAGTGAGTTGATGAATACCCTCTAGAGTACGGAGGACATATTGAATATCAAGGCTCATGAGCCAGAAGCTAATGTAGTATCTTCTTCTAAGCTCAAGGGTAAGGGCAAGCAAAAGAAGAAGGTCCTGAAAAAAAAAGGCCCAAACAAGGGTCAAGGCCCAACCCATGAAAAAGAAGGCCAAAGAGAACACCAAGGGAAAGTGTTTCCACTGTGATGAGATGGGCCACTGGAAAAGAAACTGTCCAATCTACCTTGAGTTCCTCAAAAGAAAACAAGGTATGGGTTTCCTAAGTTTGTTAGGAACTAGAAATGTGGCAGATTTATCTGATTCTTAGATATTAGATTCAGGAGTAACTAACCATGTTTACAATTCTTTGTAGGGGTTCCAACAAAGGAAAAGACTACCTAAAGGCCAGTTTCAATTCAAGATAGCAAATGGATCCTATGTTTTAGCAGAATCAGTGGGAGTAGTTATCTTGGACTTTCCTAGTAGTCGTAGGTTATATTTGGAGGATGTTTGTTACATGCCAATGATTGTAAGGAACATAATTTCTGTTTTTGTTTAATAAAATCTAGTTATTTCTTATATTTTGAAAATGTTATTTCAATATATGAGAATAAGGATTTTATTTGTGATGCGATAATTAAACAGGGATTATTCTTTATAGAACCTATGACAGGCTCACTAAACACCACAAAATTGATAAAACCAAGACATTCTAATGTCTCTAGCATTAATTCAAAATATTTGTGGCACTTAAGAATGGGTCATATCAATTAAAAAAGACTTGACAGGCTAGTAAAGGATGGGATCTTTACGAGCTTAGATAAAGATCCATTACCTACCTTTGGATCTTGTATTGAAAGAAAAATGACCAAGGCCTTATTTCCTTTTAAAGGAAACATATCTGAATCCACGTTGGACCTGATACATACTGATGTGCATGGGCCCATGAATGTACAAGCTAGAGGAGGTTATGAATATTTCATAACCTTTATAGATGATTACTCTAGACATGGCTATTGTATTTAATGCATAAAAAGAGTGAATCCTTTGAAAAGTCAAAGAATTCAAAGCTGAAGCTGAGAAACAGCTAGGCAAACCATTAAAACAATTTCGATCGGATCGAGGTGGTGAGTACTTATCTAGAGAGTTCCAACAATATTTAATTGACAATGGAATAGTTTCCAATTTTTCAACTCCTCGAAAACTTAAACAGAATTGTGTACCTGAGAGGAGAAATAGAACTCTATTGGAAATTCTAAGATCAATGATGTCCTATGCTAGTCTTCTAGAATTGTTCTGGAGATATGCCATACAAATGACAACATATCTTCTTAACTTTGCTCCATCAAAATCGGTACCTAAAACACCTAGGGAGTTGTGGACTGGCTGAGTTCCTTCATTGCGACACTTAAGAACTTGGGGCTGCCCAACCCATGTTCTAAAGTCTGAATCCACAAAGATAGAACCAAGGTCTGAAGTATGTTTGTTTGTAGGATATCCTACAGGAACTCAAGGTACTATTTTTACAGTCCTCAGGACAAGAAGGTATTTGTGTTGACAAATGCAACCTTTTTAGAGGAAGAGTTTGTGAGAAATCACAAAGGAAGAAGTGAAGTAATACTAAAGGAGTTAGCTATTTCATCCAAACCAATAGTTGATTTGGATATGACAGAACAAGATGTCAAAATGGATTCAAGAGTTGAATCAGAAAAGCAACCTGAACATCAAGTAGTGCCTAGACGTAGTGGTAGGGTTGTGAGACAGCCAAATAGGTATCTAACTCTAGGAGAAGACTTAATTTCCATCTCAGACCAAGACAAAATGGATCCCATTACGTATACACAGGCTATTAATGATGTTAATGCAGAAAAATGGCTTAAGGCAATGGAATCAGAAATAGATTCCATATACACTAATGAAGTCTGGGTCCTTGTAGATCTACCACCAGGTATAAAAGCCATAGGGTGCAAATGGATCTATAAAAGGAAAAGAGGATCAGATGGAAAGGTAGAGACCTTTAAAAGTGAGATTGGTAGCTAAGAGCTATACTCAAAAAGAGGGTATAGACTATGAGGAGACTTTTTCTCCAATTGCCATGCTTAAGTCCATCAGGATTCTTTTGGTCATGTCTATTTTGATTATGAAGTATGGCAAATGGACGTAAAGACGGCATTTCTTAATGGGGATCTTGAGGAGACCATTTATATGGGCCAACTAGAAGGTTTTGTTGAGCCAGTTAATAAGTATAAGGTATGCAAGTTGCAAAGGTCCATTTATAGACTTAAGCAAGCATCTAGGTCTTAGAATATTATGTTTGATAAGTCTATTAAAACCTATGGATTCGTACAAAACCTAGATGAGCCTTGTGTTTATAAAAGAATACAAGAAGGCAAGGTTATTTTCCTAATCCTATATGTTGATGACATTCTACTCATTGGGAATAATGTAGAAATGTTATCTACGGTTAAGGGATGGCTAAACGAACAGTTCTTAATGAAGGATTTAGGAGAGGCTAGCTATGTTCTAGGGATCAAACTTATAAGGGATCGTAAGAACAAAATGCTAGCCTTGTCTCAATTAACCTACATTGAGAACGTGCTCAATAAGTTTGCCATACAAGATTCCAAGAGAGGTTTCACACCTACTAAACATGGAATCAAACTTTCAAAGGAGCAAGCACCTAAAACCTAAGAGGAGGTTGAACGCATGCGTAACATTCCATATGCTTCGGTAGTTGGAAGTTTAATGTATGTAATGCTTTGCACTAGACCGAATATCTATTACGCAGTGGGATTGGTAAGCAGATTCCAGTCTAATCCAGGAATGGAACATTGGACTGCAATTAGTGTATACTTAAGTATCTTCATAGGACGAAGCACTTAATGCTTGTTTACTTTGGAAGTAACCTTATTCCGATAGGATATACAGATTTTGATTTCCAATCAGATGTTGATTCAAGGAAATCAACTTCTGGTTCTATATTTGTTTTAGGAAGTCCATAGTCTGAAGGAGTGTCAAGCAATCTTGTACTGTTGATTCAACGATGGAGGCTGAGTATGTTGCTGCTTGTGAAGTAGCAAAGGAAGCAGTCTGGCTCCGCAAGTTCCTAAATGATTTGCAGGTAGTTCCAGAAGCAGAAAAAGCCATTATACTTTATTGTCATAATAGTGGGGCAGTGGCTAATTCTAAAGAACCTCGAAACCATAAAGCTGCCAAACACATTGAGCGAAAATATCATCTCATAAGGGAGATAATACAATGTGGAGAGGTGAATGTAGTAAAGATTCCCACGAAGCAAAACCTTGCTGATCCGTTTACGAAGATGCTGTCTTAAAAGAGTTTTAAGGGTTACCTAGTAGGGATGGGAATGAGGGATTTGTCAAACTAGCTTTAAGGCAAGTGGGAGACTATTTGAGGTATGTAAACCCTAGAAAGCAAGCGTATTTACATGTAACTTAATCTTCTTCAGTTACAGTTTTGTAATGAAAATATTTATTATTAATAAAAAAATGAGTTTGGTTTTAATGAGCATTATATATCTAGTCATAAGGAACTAAGATTCTTTTGTAAGTAATATACATATACATAGAGATATGTTGGAAACATGTATATTATAAGAATCTAAAATAATATATTCACAGTTGAATAATCAAGTTGGTCATTTGATTATGGTTTAGACTGTAATGTTGCGATTTATCTCCATATAAGTAAAGGAGTTTACTTCAAGGAAATGATGAGATTCATATCATAATAGTAGTCAACTATCGATAATGGCAATATTAAATGAATCTGGAACCAAGTATGTTTTCAAGAATAAAGTAGGTCGTTACTTTAGTCTTCAAACATATATTTTAGCATGTGTTTATTATGGACCACAATCTTGATAAGTGGTGAACTCATATGTGTTTCATTATAATTCCTGATATAATTGAAATGGATTTTTACAAAGTATTAATCCAGTGTTTGCATGTTGGAATTATTAATTGAAACATGTATTAGGGAATATTCACTTAAATAAAGAGTTTATAGTGATATCATCACTTCTAGATATTTTATGGAGATTGATGATTAAACTGGCGCCAGGAGTTTGATGGACTACCTACCATCAAGTCTTAACACCAAGATGAGATCTTGTATGTTAATCACCATATAGAGTAAAACGTGAGATCTAGAAGGAAAAGCTAACATAAGGGCAAAACGGTAATTTTACCCTTTATTATACGAATGAATAAAATAAGGTTTATAATAGGATTTGCAATTGGACATATTATTTGAAATATGTGTTCTCATAATATTTAGTAATTCAAGAGTTCAACTAATTATCTTTAGTGGAATAACATTTTAGTTAATACGTTAGAATAAATTCTAATGAGATTAAATTAATTCTGGGCTTATTGGAGCTTGAATTATCTAAATCCAATAAGATTCCCCACTTGGCTTCAAGAAAGGTTATCAAGCAAAGTAAGAAATATAAATGAAGTTTTTAAGGCCCATGATTGAATGTTGGACTTGCACTAATTAATGGTTAATTAGAAACTCAAGTGAACATTTAGAAATGGGCTAGACTTTGTTTTAATTTAATTAATTAGATTAATTACATTAAATCAAAATTCTTAAAGAAGCGAAAGGGAATTTCGATTTTTAATGGCTGAATGTACGCTGCACATTTAACATTGAATTGCTAAATAAAGATGGTATTTATCATCATTAAATAGAGTAATGATCTTACCATTAAATGGTTTAATGGTTGCCTTTTATGATAGTATGTAATGTAACCTTTTTAGCATTCATTTGATTTAAGATGAAATAGGTGTATTTGATAGATGATCTTCCTTCTTTCATCACTAAAACCGAAATTGACATGTCATTTTAGGCTATTGGTCTTTTCATATGGCCATCTTAAAACAAATGAGAAAAGTCTCATTTAATGACGTCTTTATGTTTGATTAAAGAAAGGTGTGATGCATTGGATGCTCTTCTCTTCTTTCTTTTCATGCATAACCGAAATTGACAAGGTGAAAGAGAGGTGTTCTTGCATTTTTGGACTCTCTCCTTTCATGCATGTGTTAGCCGAAATTTGTATGAGAAGGTGTCTCATCTTTTGACTTCTTTCTTCTAAAAAAAATCTCCTCCAAAGTTTTCTTCTCCATTACCACCGAAGGATCTTGTTAACCAAGTTGTCCAAGAAGAACAAGTGGTAGATCGGATTAGATGAGGATACAATATCAAGAAGAGGAAACAACAACAGGAAGAAGATGATACATCACCTTGGAGAGGATATATTGCCTAGGATAGGATAGCACAGCAAGGAGTTAAAGCTGTAGCGAAGGAATCGGTAATATAATCTCCATCTTGTTCTTATGATAATTATTTTCCATATACCTTATCATGTGTGGCTTGGCAAGTTGTTTTGGTTATATTGCTTATGCTATGTTATGATTTCTAAAAAAGTTTTGAAATTTATCGTTTAACCAAATCTTGCATGTTTTCTTTTTCAATCCAACAATCTAGTCGAAATCGTACTTTTTATTTACATTTAGAAATCGTAATTTTATATTTTAGCATTTAAGGATTGTTTCTTTTCAGTTAGAGATATCTTTGATCATCAATATAATTGTGAGAGTTTTCTATTTAGTTCTTTAAAGAAAATTTTGAACTTATCAAGTTATTTTCTTATGGCATTCATAATAAAGTAGAATCTTAGACTTAGTTTTTAGTAGTAATGAGTCAAGTATTTTTTATATACTTTTGATTCAAAATTCGATATAGCCATTAGGTCAAGATTTTATCCTTAATCTATTTTTAACTTCCTAGGATATTGATTATAAATCAAATATGCTAGGTTTCAAAATCTCAAGCTTTTAGGTTTGCATTAGTTTGGTATAGAGATTTGGTTCTAGATATCAGTTTATATCTATCTTTTATTTTTTGTTTTTTTTTTCTTGATACATTCTTTATTTTCTTCTCACATTCTTTTTTTTTTGTATCCTTTCATTCTTTCTTTATTTCAATTATGCATTTTCTTCGTGCCTTCCATTTTAGGCAATATCTTTAGAGTTTATGGAAAAAGGGGACAAAGAACATTCCTGTGATATGAAAGAAAGAATGGAAAGGAGTTAATCAATAATTGTTATGAATAAAATATTTCTTCTATTAAATTCGTTTAGGAACTGAGAATCCTATTTAAAAAATAATTTATTTAAAATTCATGATTATTGTCCAAATACATAAATGTTTATACTCTATAATTCAATTCTATTATTTTTAGTCTCTTAATTTTTATTTTATTTTCATTATTAGTTTTAAATTTTCATTGAATCTATTAAGAATTGAGATTGATTGAATACTAATATTTATTCCCTAATTTATTTTTATCAGTTTAGTAAAGAATTAGAAGAAAAAATGAGTGGTAAAAGGCAAGAGTGAGTGAGCAAAATTAGTAGAGAAAAGACAAAAATTTATAGTGAAACACAAGTGAACTAGGTGATATTAAATGAGAGAAACATATGAGGAAGTATTATGAGGTCATTTCTAATAATTCTTTTGAAGGTTGAAGCATGTCTAATTAGGACAGAGTTGAAGAGGGAAGGAAGGATGACACATTCATGCTTCAAACTATGCAATAACAACTTGAATGTATGAATATGATGTTTGCCAATATTAGAGATAGGTTGGGTTGTAAGATAGTGCGATATCCAAGTTACAAAGGGGACAATCTTCACAAATAGCTAATACATAACAATAACAAAAAACAAGTGCTCCAAGAAGATTTCAATGATGGTAAAAAAAAAAGGAGATGACTTGCAAGATAGTTACCAACCACAAAAAATGAATATGGGCATATTTGGACATTGAGGTGATTGCACTACTAGAAAGTAATTAGCCCATGCGGGTTCTTCATAATAATTATGACCTATTACTCTATCCAATTACAGCATAGAGGCAATAGAGAGGAGCCTGGGTTAAATGACAACCTTGGGAACATTAAGATGAATATTCTTTTATTCTAAAAGAGAAATTATCCTATAGCATATTTAGATTCGGAAAAGAAGATGGAACTTATTTTTACTACCATCATTACACTGAAAAAGATAAGGTAAATTTTGTTATTATTGAGTTTGTTGACTTTACTATTATATGATAACGTAAACTTGTGATAAATACGAGAAGGAACTATCATAGGCCTATTGATAACTGGGAGGATATGAAGCTGATCAGGAGGAGGCACTTTATCCTTAATTACTATTATAGGAATTTCTCCAAAAATTGTAGCGCCTCACTAAATGGTTAAAGAACATTGAGGAATACTATAAAGAGATGGAGATCGCCATTATTTGAGCTAATATAGAGGTGGATTGAGAAGCCATCATGGATATTTTTCTAAATAGTTTGGATCTTGAGATTATGGATGTGGTAGAATTGCTACATTATATTAAGTTGGAAGATATGACTCATATGGCCATGAAGGTGGAAAGGAAACTAGAAATGAAGGTAAACCACTCACAATGGAATTTTTTTTTATCCTCATAAAATCAAGTTGAAATGAGGATGACAAGGCTAGTCTTAAAGTCAAAGCTGAGCCGCTTAAGGAAGGAGGGAAAGTGCCTAACAATATGGAGGGTAAATTTGAAACTCAAACTCAAACTCAAATTGATGATATTAAGTGCTTTTGTTTTTGGGAAAAAAAATACATAGCTTCCAAAAATTTGTAACAAAAAAGTAATGATCATTAGAGAGTATAGGGAGATCAAGACTAAAGTTGAAATTGACGAGGATTCAATGTTACCATTAGCAGATTTGATGATGATGGTGTTAAGTAATGAATAGATGGGGAGGCACTTGTGATTAAACATGTTCTAGATTTCTAAGAAAACTAAAGTATGTTGTTTCAATGTATTTCTATCCAATTTTTTAATATTCCTAGAAATCCAAAAGCCTCAAGGAGATTGGATATGAATTATCAACTGATAAAATCATATACCTTATGAAAATCCACCTTTATAGGATCATTCTTTATGGAATGTCTTCTTGAATATCCTTTAAATAACTCCTAAGCAATTAAAACGTTATCACATATCAACCTATTTTGTAATAATGCCCCTTATGTGCCACTGATTCAAGACTTAAGCAATATCTTCAACTTTGATGCCAATAACTTGTAAATGATTTTATATAGGAAATTGTAGTAAGAAATTGGCTTATACTCATACAGGGATTTTTGATTTGGGGTTTTAGGAATTAAGCAAATGTAGGATTTGTTGATTTCCTTAAGGAGTTCACCTTTTCCAAAGAATTCAAGGACAACACTAGTGACCATGTCCTCATTTATGGGCTAAGCCTTTTAATAAAGTATTCATTTAACCTATTTGGGGACTGATAATAAACTTAGGCCACTATAAAGCTTAATGATTTCCAAATTGGCCAAAATTTTGACATATTTTTTTCAACTTCTTAGCAAGGTTGTGCATAATTTATCTAATGTAAATTGCTTAGCAAGTTTCCAATTGAATCATCATCCAATGATGGTATCTAAGGTATTCACCAACAGAGGATTCAATTTAGTGTCTAACTCCTGTTGGATAAGTTTGTTTTCACCTTTCTTTTGACTGACATGCCACCATCATGCTTCAATGAATTTACTAACAAAAATAAGAGCCATTCTTCATGACTAACTAATGAGTTGTAAAAGCTTAAGGGGCTAATAACAATCTTGTGAAGCAAAAATGTTGGCATTGCCTAATTTACTTAAGGTTAGCTTGTCACTAGAAATTTGACACAGTGGCTGGGAGGGTAGTATAATCCATATACATAAAATGTAAGTGACTAATTTCTGGATTGTGGCATTGAATGTTCCAATATTTGAACTTTGACAGTTGTGTATTTAAAGCTCAACCATATATGTCAAAACAGGTCATGAACAAGCATGTAAAGGTACAGTAGAAGGAAAGGTCCACAAGGTAATAAAAAACAATGTCCACCAAAAACAAGGAAGAACTAAATCACCCACGTTGTTGAGAGGGAAGAGATAAAAACTGATATATAGGATACTAAGACATGCAAATCATAACTGAATCAGACTAAAGATATAGAAAAGATTGTTTGTATCCCCAACTATCTTAGGGTCAATGTATCCAAGCCACCATCTTAAATTCTTCTCTTCAACAACATAAGGTAAGTTATTCAAATTATCTATAAGTTTGAATGGAGCAAGTCAATATTTGAAATAAGACCATGGAAGTGTCATGTGCATCCTTTGAAAACTTGTGCTGGGTACCCAAAATTGTGTTTTAACTACATAGTGGATAATTTCAAGATCTCTCTATCATTTATTAGTCCAATTTAATAACTCATCCTTCTTTTTTTCTCTATTATTTAATACCCATATACCATCTTGTTTTGTTCTATGGCAAGCAGAACCACTCGTTTTCTTAATATATTTTATTTATACTTTGAAGGTCATCACCCATTAGCATAGAAAAATTACAAAACAAAATATTAGATAGAAGAAAAACCATACTTAGAGCTGTCTTAGTTATTTTTGTATGAAGGTATTATCGGGTGATTCTAACGAGTATACATCTCTATATTGGGTTGGTTTGTTTAGTTATTTTATTTGAAATGTTGCTTAAAGAAATGGAATCTTGATTTGACAAGAAAATGAAACTCCCTTCTTTACCATCTGGCCTAACCTTTTCAATGCATTCTTAGTTACTTTATCGACAGCAAAAGGAGAGTTAAAAGTGGAGGAAGACTAGAATATTCGTATTAAGAACTGTGTTTCAAAGTGCTTCAATGTTAGCTAATTTATTTACTAAATCGCATTAAGTGGAAGACTAGGAGGGAAAAGGAGAAGTGCGTGTCAAATGATGGGCAAAAAGTAACGTAAATGTTTGTCAAAGTTGAGAACTTGACTTAATTGGTTAAATAGAAACGGTAATTAGTTTTATTAATAAGAAAGAAAGGAAGGAAGGAAGGTTTGGGTGAGTCAAGCAAGTGGATTATGGAGATGGTGGCTTAGGAGGTTTCTCCACTTTGGTAATAATTTTGAATGATGACGACTTTGAATCATAAAATGTTTTAATTGATGAAAACTTAGACCTCTCATATCTTATTGTTAATTACTTAATATAAATGAAAACTTAACACACTACAACTCAATGTTTTAAAAACTGGACCAGTGATTGAACCGGAGGAGCAACTGATTCAAGGGTTAATGGCTCAACCGGAATTCAACCGTAGTTGAACCGGTGATTAATAAATATATAATTTTTATTTTATATATTATATATAAAAGATAATTTTTAAACATATTATTTAATTATTTATTTATCTAATTGTAAACTTAAACCTTTAAACTTCAAAATATACAATTTTTTTAAAAAGTTCGCCAAACACAACACAAAATAAGATAACAAAGCTCGCTAGTCATATTTCATCAAAAAGATTAAAAAAAGATTACTAATTATAATATTCATTTAAGTTGAAATCATCAAAATTAAGACATTTTAAATAGACCGGCCGGTTCTTTCTTTCACCGGTTCAACGGTTTTTACCAGTCCGATAGCAAAATGAACAGGTCAATCACTCACAAAAAATACGGGCTCAATCGGACTGTTTCATGCTTCAGTTCACCGATTTTTCGGTCCGACTGACCGGTTCGGTCCGATTTTTAAAACACTGCTACAACTGCATACATAGTATGGTCCTTTTTCTACCAATGCTTCCATAAAATGTAACGCAATCATATTCATGTATTAAAACTTCTAGATGCCATTCACCAAGTGGCAACACAACCCAAATTGTGTCTTAAAAAATAATATTGATTAGGTTCAATGTAATTATAATACACGTCTAAGATTAAGGTTTGAAAAAAAGCATGTTTGAAAAGTTAGGCCCATTGACACTGCAAAGTTGATTAATCACCCAATTCATACGTTGTAACTTTATTTAAAGCATTGTCTTTCAAACATTTAAAGCTAATGCATGCATATATGTATGTGTACAATAAAATGCCAATTTAGAGATGCAATACGAAGTTAACATATGAATGATTGATTTGAAGTACCTAACGTTGTTCGATTCATATGATTCAGATCAGCCTTAGAAAGTCAACTCATTAAATTCTGTCTAACAAAATGAAATTAATTAATAAAGATAAGAGAAACGGATAGGCTGCGGATTGCTGGGGAAACCTGGAATTGACAAACGACGTCATATAGCTCTCAAGACGTGCCAGGTGTCAGTGACCCCTTGCTTTCATCAACCCTCTCTCTCACACCAGATCTAACGGTGATTGTGGCACGCTTTCCCAAGCGCGTTCTCTTTGACTTTTTTGATTTGCAGCTTCGCGTCAATTTTCTACGCTCCTTCACTTGCGCGCGTGTCTCACGAGGGGAGAGCTGGCGTTTCTGCTGCACACTCCACAATGCCCGTGTTCTTCACGAACAAGAGATTGTAACGCACGCACTTGAATAAGGGAAGGGAAGAGGTCAGAGGTCTTCCATTCATTAGAAGCAACCCACCTTCCACTTATGCCTTCAAAAGTCATCTCTTTCTCAATCCCAAACTGTGTTTACTTTACTCGTCCTTTAAGTCAACGCCGCACACACTTTAAAAGTAAATAAGGGAGGAGAGGAGAGAGGAGACCCCATTTTCTTTATTTCTCTTTAAAAAAACAAAGCACCCAAATTAAGAAACTTACTTTTAATCTCCACTTCCATCTTCAAAGTCAACGCCTCTCTCTCTTTCTTTCTTTCTTCCTCTCCCCTCTTGTCTGCTTCACACCTCTTCTTCTCTCGATCTGCCACGAAATTTTCATTTTCATCCACTGTTTTACCCCAACAACCAAGATAAGAAACCCAGAACTTGAACTTCCCAAAGGACCTTCCTTCCTTCCTTGGTCTTTTTATATCTTCTTAGTCTTGCTAGGTGTGCCACAAAAGCTGAAGCTTTTCTTTTTTCTTTACTTTTTTGGTCAATGGGTAATGGTTTGGGTAAGATCACGGTGTGTTTCACCGGGGGCGGCGGAGACGCTCGCCGAAGACATGACATGTCCCTCTTGATATCAGACCCGCTCGACGAGGGTCTGGGTCACTCCTTCTGTTACGTTCGCCCTGACCCTGCTCGAATATCCTTATCCAAAGTCCACTCCGAGGAGGCCACCACTTTCCGTACTATTTCCGGCGCCTCCGTCAGCGCCAACACGTCGACGCCGCTCTCAACGGCGTTTATATATCCTTATGTCTATAACAGTATGGATAGAGCTGCGGCTTTTGAAAGCTCCACTTCTTTTGCTTCGATTCCTCTCCAACCAATTCCGAGAAGCCTTATTGGTTCTGTGAATTCGGGTCCTTTAACCGGGTCTTCGGGTCTAATCTCATGTTCAGGTCCGCTGGAAAGAGGGTTTTTGTCCGGCCCGATTGAGAGAGGATTCATGTCGGGTCCCCTGGATCGTGGGTTGTTCTCGGGTCCTCTTGAAAAGGGTGGTTCCGATCAGTTCCAGAGGAGTTTTTCTCATGGAGGCTTTGCTTTTAAGCGGAGATCAGGTAAGAGGTCGTTGATTAGAGTTCTGCAAAGAGCAATATCGAAAACGATATCACGGGGACAGAACTCAATTGTTGCTCCAATAAAAGGTGGTGTGAAAGAACCGGATTGGATAATAAATCCAGATAAACACAACGAGAATTTGACAGTAAGTAGTATTAACTTGAGCAGTGATGGTAGTTTGGAGGATGATGATTCTTTGGAGAGTCAAAATCTGCATTGGGCTCAAGGCAAAGCAGGGGAGGATCGTGTTCATGTTGTTGTTTCAGATGAGCACGGATGGGTCTTCGTGGGGATTTATGATGGATTCAACGGTCCTGATGCTCCTGATTTTCTTTTGTCGAATCTATATTCTTCCGTCCACAAAGAGCTTAAAGGTTTGTTGTGGGATGATAAATTTGAGTCTGCCAAAATCTCTGGCTTTGAATCCGCTCCTGTTAGATCAGAAACTACTGATTCAAATGAAAGTAATCGATCAAGTTTGGAACTTGGCCCACCAAGTAATGGGACAAAGAGCAACCGTGGGAGAGATGGCTGTCCTCAGTGTTTGGAGCAAGAGAATTATCCAGGTGCTATTGGAGATCATCACACTTTTGATTTGCAGTCAAAGAGAAAAAGAAACAAGAACTCCAAGGGACGGTATAGAAGTGCCGCCAAGAAATGGGAGGAGAATCAAAAGAGATGGAAATGTGAATGGGATAGGGAGAGAACAGAGCTTGACAAGAGATTAAAAGAGCAATTAAATCGGTCTGGCGCAGATGCTATGACAACAAACCATGCTGATGTACTCAAAGCTCTGTCTCAGGCCTTGAGGAAAACAGAGGAGGCCTACCTGGATATCGCGGATAAGATGTTGTTGGAGAATCCAGAGTTAGCTTTAATGGGTTCATGTGTGCTTGTGATGTTAATGAAGGGAGAGGATGTGTATATTCTGAATGTGGGTGATAGTCGTGCAGTATTGGCGCAGAAGGCCGGGCCTGATTATGGCTTAGGAAAGGTTAGGCAGGACTTGGAGAGGATCAATGAGGAAACTTTGCATGATCTTGAAGCTTATGATTGTGAAAGATGGAATTCGGGGCCCAGTTTGACAGCCTGTCAGCTTAGTGTTGATCACAGCACCAGTGTGGAAGAGGTATGAATTGGGTGAAAAAATCTT
>JAOQMR010000008.1:29052938-29063956 GCA_027563865.1 Erythroxylum pelleterianum | reverse complement strand
TTGGAACTTGTTGGAAATGAAACTTGTTGATGTATGATTGTGATAGTTGGAAATTGAAACTTGTTAGAAATTGATAATGATGAAATTGTAAATGGATGTCTTGTGATTGTGGGAAATTAGAACTTGTAAACAATAAACTAGTAAAGCATACAGTACAACAGTATAATATATCAATATAGACAATTTTGCAATTTTTAAAAAGTTTAGAAACTATTTTATAAATTTAAAAAATACTCCGAAACGGTACCCGGTACCGACCGATACCTGTACCGTTCCGTTCCAGAGCTCAATTCAGTATCGAACTCGATACGGTATTCATAGCATTGGCTAAAAACAGGACTTAAAAGATAGCGGTTAGGAGTTTTTTTTATTTAACTCGACTCCATTGACAAGCAAGATTAGAGGATCCAACTTCCTGATCCACCATTGTTTTCCTGGGCTGGAGCCTGGAGTATGTGAACCATACCAGAACAGAAAGCCAGCCCCATGGAACAGTGGACCGGTTATGAAATTATGATTTGTGGGAGGAAACTATTAACAGAGTTATGATTTGAGATGGGGCATCATGTTACTATTGACCATATCCTTAATAGCTGAGCTGATGCCGAGACTGAGATGAAGAAAAGAACAAATTAATGGTTGCGGGTCTTGTTGGCATTTGCTTGCTTTGTCGTTCTTAGTGGAAAAGTAAACGATCATGTCATGCCGCCCATTCGGTCAACCAAAAACAATAATGATAAAATTCCAAAGGGAAGGATCATCTCCACTTTCAATTAGGCAATCAGGAGTTGTCCAACATAACAAAATATATATATGACCACTCTGTTGCCTGAGACTTTGAGATTTGGGGAACTTCCCAATTATCTCTTCTTCAACAGTTGAGAGAATGGTCAGTTGAACAAATAGCGGGAAAATGAAGTAAGGAATACGGAAAGTAGGGCAGGAGATGATTGTTGGAGATGGGACATTATGATCCAAGATGGGAAGCAAAATCATTAGGCATGAGCATGAGATGCAATTATGTGGCATGAGAGTGTGTGTGTGTGTGTGAGTGAGTTTGGGGCCTTTTTTTAATCTGCAATTCTTCTTTTAGCAAACACACAAACTAATAGATATGCTTATCAGACAAATCTAAAGGAGACGGCAGCAGCGTCTTCATGTATTTGTGCTTTTGCCCATTTTCTTACATTAGCTTTCATAATCAGTGACTCACTGGACCTGGTCTTGATCATGATTTGATGAAGAATTAAAAACCAGTCCCCACCTAACTGAAAAATATTAGGAGACTAGGATTAGTCCCATAAGCTTAGTTGGGATTGTCCTACCAAAGTATGACTATAATAAAACTAGGATTTGTGTTAAAGAAAGCCTACTCTTTAATTAATACTTAGATGCCAAAATAGGGAGGCCTTGAATTGCCAACAGTTTGGACTTTGGAGAGAAGAAGAAGAAGAAGAAGAAGAAGAAGGAATCTTCTAAAGTAAATGCAGTGGATGGAGGCCCCTTATCATGTCCCATCCCATGATGCGGTGAAATCCAAGCTATTTTCAGGAAATATCGCAAATATCTTTAGCCGGAATCCTAAGTTATATTAATAAACTTGACAGTGGCCTGAACTAGGCCTAGCCTATGGGTCCTACGCACCCACGAAAATTCACCTAATACATTATAGTGTTACTCATATGAATCCTTTATGTTTATGCAGATTATAACAATGACGGGGCCAGTGGCCAGTGGCATGCAGTGGGTGGTGAATCATGTAAAATTGTAAAAACTGGGGAACTGTACAGTACTAACTAAGAAGGATATGATAGTTTAAAACATCAAGGAAAGGAAAATACTCCAACATCTCTTCGTACATCTTGTCAGAGCTGTGAAATTCTAGCTACGGCAAGAAATGAAAATGAAAGCGGCAGGTGGGGGCTACGATTGTTTAGAAAGCATGCACGTTAACATCAGATGGTTTTGCTGTAGTAAACCACGTGCATTGATGCATCAAAGTTCGCAAGAGATCAGAGAAAAAGCCACTGCTTTTTCTTAAACCTGATTTTCTTACTAACTACTTTTACTTAAAAATGGATGACTCCTAGAAAAAGAAAGCGATCCCACTAGGTCTCCCGTTCTACTTTCTCAGCTACCTCATTTCTATAGTTAAAATATGGAAAAAAGGATAAACAAAGGAGAGGGTCTTTTTTCTTATATAGGAAAAAAGAGAGGATCAGGATGTGAATGTCGTTGTCGTTGTTGTTGTATAAGTATGTTGCATTGGATCCTTCGCCGAAGTGGGTTTCAAGGTCTTCTACTCTCTCTTTCAATAACAGCATTTAACCAGCTAAAGTCCAGACCAATAACTTGTACAAGTCCACTAAAAGGTGGCTGTTCTATGATTATATCTTCTTTCATCTATATCAACAATTTACTGTTTCTCCTAGGATTCCCGGTTTCTAGCTCGCTAGTTATTGACTTCTCGTTACCTTATTAACTGCCATTGAATTGCTCACGCATTTTTGTTTCTTATACTCTTTGGTTTTCTTCTTGCTCCTACTTAGCTACTCCGTTCCTGAGGAGTTTTAGATTTCTGGATTCTGTTGTCTGCTTTTTTTTGGTGATCTTTTAGTTGTAGATCTTCATGTTCCTGGAATTTAAATCAGTTTCGTACATGGGGGTGCCAAATTCTGAGAAGTTTTTCTCCGATAAAGATCTGAATTCAGTGGAATTTAATTTCATCGTGAGACCCTCTTTGGAGTTTCGAGCTGAGTGCGATATTGCACCCTTACACGATGGAATTCAAGATCAGGATCACAAACAAGAAGTGCAAGGGCCTCAGCAAGAAGAAAAAGAATCAGAAGGTAAACGCGAGCTGTCTGTTTCTGCTTTGGAAATAAAATTGCCATCTTTGGGAGGAGAGTCTGGGATTGAAGATGAAGATGAAGGGTTCAGGACACCAACAGCTAAGGATCAAAAAATCGCTTCAATTCTTCCATGTCCTCCTGCGCCAAAAAAAATCAAATCTCTTCCATCAACCAAACGAAAATCGCCCAGCCGAAGACTCTTACTTGATCTGTCTAATGAGGTGGAGTCTTTGTTTCCTCCGGTTCTTCTCGCAGATCTCGGTGGCAAGATTAAGAAAGCTAGACAAGGAAATGAAATGACAACTAAATCGTGAATGATGTATGTTAGGTGAAGGTGAAGGTGAAGCAAAGCATAGTTGATGATGCTTCTATCATCATATCCTCAATGCTAGTTTTACCATTCACGTTTCCATTTTGTTATAAGATAATAATAATGATACCATCAAAGCTCCTTCTTTTACTGCTTCCGCTCTTCCAGTTTCCAGGTTCATAATTTCCGTACCAGAGTTATCGAAACTATTAATGTTTTTAGTTCGAGAAAATGAGATAGATGATCTAACTGAATGATGGATTCATCCGCTCATAGGATTCTTACTTTCATCCAACCCGAACCGGACCCCATCAAGAAGGTAGGTTGTTGTTTGAAGATGTTTGAGTTCCAAGATCAGTCGAAACAAAAAAGTGTGATTTCTATCTCTTTCTCTCTCTAAATGTATTGACTTTAATATATAGATTATGATGAGAAACGGTTTGCATTGACTTTTAATCAAGAGTAGCAAACATCCGCCATTGATATTGGCAGTGGGAAGGGTGAGGAAACCCAATTAGGATATTCCCTCACTTACATGGCAGAGATCCTTACACAGTATGCGGATGATGTCCCAAACTTCTAGGTACTGCCGTTTCTTTTTGCTCCTCCTCATTTCTCGAGGGCCACAATTGCTGCTCTGCACATAATTAAAGCCATTAAGTTTCTACCACATAAGTCTCGGAAAGCCAGGAAAGAAAAACAAAAAAACAAAAGCTTGTCCGAGTCAATTGGGATTTGGTGAATCAAGTTTGATCCATCTTTCTTAATGTTTCTCTATTTTAATCAAATATCTATGTGTTTCTGATTCATAATAAGTGTCGTTTTAGATACATTTTAATTATTCAAAATAAGTGTCATTCTTGACTTTGTACGCATGTTTATAATTTTACATCCAAAATTAACTTTTAATTTCTCTTATCTAAATTTCAAGACAATTTAATATGCAATTTCTCTCATATACTGACAATTTCAAGATAACTTCATGGGAGTATTAATAAGGGTATATCTATAATTTCATTAGCTTTCTTAATAAGTGTGCATTTTTCTAAAACGATACTTTTTATGAATCGGAAGGAGTAAATGATAATTAAGTTAGTTGTTTGAACCACGATTATTTCGGCCTTTTCATATTTTTAAAGTAGGCCTCATTTTAGTAAGAACAAGTTATGAGTTTGCTGCTTTCTTGCTGATTCATTCCCATCTTTGTAGGAATTCTAACGCCTTTCGTTCTACTATACAATATTACGAAAAACCATTGGAGGAAGCTAACTAGATAAAGCTCTTTAATGTAACTAACTTTACTGTTTCCACCAAAGGGCTCTACGTGTATTTATTTGACTGGTAGTTAGTTAGGTTGGCCGTTTCTACCACCAAAGAGGCTTTAGCTAATTAGCTTTGCCTTCCCTTTCGTCTTTTCTTTAGGAAAAGGAACACAAAAATTCGAGAAAGGAAGGATATATTTTCATTCTCTATTTATTTAGTATATTGGATCGCCAAACGTTATCTTACTTTCCTATGTGTCTTCACTCAAAGTGAGTGGTTAATTGGTTACCTCCAATTCAGTTGCCTTTATCGAATTTGACATTGATGAGCGTTTTAGTTATATCCTTTCGATTGATTGGGTTGGTTGGAAAGCAATTTACTCCCTATTATTCAAAATAAGTGTCGTTTTAGAAGAATACAAGTTTATTAAGAAAGTAATAAAATGTCTGATATACCCTTATTAATTACATGTTAAATTGCCTTGAAAATATAATCTGTGTAATTAAAATGTGAGAGAAATTAAAGGATAATTTTGAAAGTAAAATCATAAATATACATAAAAAGTCGCAAACGACGCTTATTTTGAATAATTAAAATCATTCTAAAACGACTTATTTTGAATATGATGGAGTATTTTTTAAGAATATTTATGTATATTTTTATTAGTTATATTTAATGCTTAATATTAAAAGTAATATAACTACAATAGTTATTATACAATTGAAATTATGATATGATTATAATTATTAAATTCAAATTGCATTTAAGTACTATTTTATATTGTTGCTAAGTATAATTTTATCAAGACAATATATTGTTGTGCGATAAAACTAACACATATTATGTTTCTTTATGTGAGAAAAGTATTTAATCTTATAAACTAAGATATAGAAACACTTAAACAAATATATGGATACTTATTAGAGAATAAGTTCACTAGATTGGACTGAAAATGAGAATCATTATTTGTGTTTATGTAGATACGATCATTATGATGACCATGTAGTAAGTTAATAATTAATTTGTTATCCTAAATTAATTAGGAAGGTAATCTACTATTCTTGATTGCTAATAATTATAGAGAGAAAGAAACTATGCTACATTAATAAGCTATAGATTATTTGATTGGAATACAAGGATTTTGCTTGCTAACGAGATCTCCACCAATCTTATTATAGCCACTCATTTATTTAAGGGCTTAGGCTTTTGCCTTTTAGTTTGTTTTTTGGTTTTGCCTCTTGATTTGTTTTTGGTCTAGCCTTCTATTAACTTTGTATGCAGCTTTTTTCAGATGCTTCTTTTTGTGCAATTTAAACTCCTTTTTTCTTCAAAAAAAATTAGGAAATTATCTCATTACAATAAATTAAGATTTTAAAAATATTTTTAAATATTAAATAATTATTAATTTTCAAAAATAATATGATTGGACTTTAATAAAATATATAATAATTTCATACTCCTTTTTTGAGAAATTAAAATTTATTGATTAATCATAGAAGAATTTGTAATGGAACCAAAGATATTCTTTAAAAATATTCCCTAAAGATACATTTACAATGAGCTAGGAACCAACATTAACTAGGATGACCCTCAAGCCTTAGACCAACCTTTCCTTACTATAATTTGTTGAGCCAATTTGGCACTTCACAGTCTTGCTTTACTAGTGGCAACAGACTTAGTAAGTTCCTAAGTAACTCATGGTAGTCTCTGATTTGTAGCTAATTGAGGGCAGCATATATATAAGGAGTTGAAATTGTGAGCCTAGAAATGTTCCCTTATTGTCTGTATTGTAGAGTTTAGTAAGTAGTGAGATGAGGTGATAGAATGACCAAAGATTCTCCTATTTCTCTCATTCCAAGTGCTGTAGATCACGCAACTCAAAGTGATCTTGAATGCCAACCAATCTCCATTTCTATTCTTTTGATTAGAACATCACTAGTCTCTAATTCCTTGTCTAGCTTTTGCATGTAAATTTTGGTTACATAGTTGCATAATTGGATTCTGTATGTTAAAGAATATATTGCATTCAAAGATTATATGAGAAACGTTTCAGGTTCTTGATGACAGATCATACAAGTATCAAAGATGTACTGATACCTTTTTTACTCCATCCATAGTGGATAACCTCCCTTTAATGGCTAACCATAATATAAAGAAAGCTCTAAAGCTAGTTTGAGGATACTAGAAGAGCTTGCTCTAAGGAACTTTTTGACCTTATGGTCTAAGGAGAGTTTTGCATGAAAAATTGGTGAAAGAGTTAGAAGTGTTAAGGTTCTAGAGGGCTTTATCTTATTGATCCAAGTTTAGGTTTTATAAAGTTGAGAAAGTTAAGGAGTTATACGAGCTTCCTCAATAGTAGCATTGTCTATAATTGAGTCTTTCAAAAATCTAACGAACTAACTACAATTAGAGGCCTTAATAAAGATCAATTATCATACCAGAATGATGTTGATTTCTTATCTCCTACTTTGTGTTTTTAATTCATATTCTAACCTTTCCTTTTAGTTGTGGAATATGTTTCATAGTCCAGGATGTGTTACGCTTAGGCTTGATTCTCCAAAAGCTTCCCCTCTTTATATAGAATGCATGTATCTGCTTTACTCGTAATAAGCTTTTTTGTACCAGGATTCTCCAGATCCTTTTAATGAACTCATTTGTTTTGTAATCTTGATTAGCAACATCTCTAATCCTCCTTCTTTCTTGAGTAAATAAGGTAATACCATTTATCCAAATGAATTTCCTCAAATTCTACTATATTCTCTTAATTATGCTTATAGGGAACCAAATATGTGAAATCTAGTACACTTGTATGTTATTAAGAATTAAATTGACTAGCAAAATTCTGTCACCTAGAGATAAGCTCCTATTTCACCAGTTGGGAATCATTAAGCTAATTTTATTAATTAGAGGTTTGAATTGGTTGAGCCTAGGATCCCACGATAGATAAGAGGATGCTTTAAAGCTTAGAGACTAGTGATGCATTCCAGACATGATGCATAAGTTAAGGCACTTGAAGATAGGAAATTTTGAATTTTCAAAATATTAATTGAGACACTTAAGGGTGCCTAGAAGTCATTATGATAAATACTCAATTGGGACCAACCTTTGAAAACAAAGTGAGATCATTAACAAAGGATAATCTAGTCATCCTTATATCCTTGCATTGTGGAATTTGAAATTTTGTTCTCTACTAACTCCATATTTTGTTAACTTGATCAAGATTTTCATACTGAGAATGAAAAGGTAAGGGAGAGGGAATTCCATTGCTCATTATGCCATATTGTAGCAAAGCATCCACAAACTTTGAAGGGAAACCATATGCTGTCATTATGTTCATGATAAAGGACCAATCCAGGGTGTCAAAAGCATATTAAAATATACTTTGATAACACAATTTTTTATGTAATCCTTTTTCTATTGTAGTTTTTAAGGAGCTCCTGGACTATTAGAACTTTATCACTTATCAATTTGTCTTTATGAAACATCCTTGAGAAGCATCTTCAATCTTGGACATTATGATCTTCAACCTGTCTACTAGCATTCTTGAAATTACTTTGTCTATTGTATTTCAATATGAGATGTCGAAAATCCTTTATGGAGCTTGGCAATTGTGCTTTTAAAGTAAGGGTTGTACAAGTTTTGTTGAGTTCTTTTAACATTTTCTCTTTTGAGAAAAATTTAGGCACAACATTCATAACAATTTTTTTTTATGTGATACTAGATTTTACAAAAATATAGGTATTGGGTTTATGTGGCTTTGGTATTTTATTTGGCTTTAAATCAAATATAACCTTCTCTACAACATTGGGGATGAAGGGATCAATTAAAAGAGCTACATCCTAATCAGAGATATATTCAGTAATGATGTTCTTTAATAAACTGAATGAGGAGTTTGTATTGGAAAAAGTTCTAAACATATTAGAGAATAAAGTAATAACCTCCTTTTTAATGTCTTCATTTGAATGCAACTATGAGCTATGATGGTTCTTAAATGATATAATTCTATTAATTGTTTTCCTAAAAAGTAGAGTCTTGTATTAAAAAAATTATATTCTTGTCACCTCCTTTTGTAACCAATGGATTCTCTTTATTGTTTGATGAGGGAATGGTGAAACTCAACTGCCTGGTTATAGATGAAAAGGCTTGCTTCTCCTAATCCTACAAGGCCAAGTCGTCCGAAGAATTATAAAGATTTTGTCCTTTGCTTCTTTAGCTGCAGTTTGAGTATCTAAGGACTTTTTTTTCCTTAAGGTGTTTGAGCTCAATTTTTGTTAACTTTATTTTCCTCATGTAAGTATATAGTTTGTTGCCTTACAAGTTAATTCTTACCCTTTTGATGATAACTTCACGAAAACATGCAAAACTCATTAAGTAAATTTAAATCTAAATGGATAATGATTATTTTGGATATTAAACATGTTTTAAACCTGTATAAATGAATGCTAAGATAAAAAGGGTTATTAAAATTTATTTTACTCTCTGGATAAATCACCAGCCATTGCTCATTTACTAATTCCCTATCGAACTTCTTTCATAGGTACCATTCACTTTTTTGTTTGTTGCTCCAGGTGTAGAAGTTCTTGCCCATGCTTAGGTTTGTCAATTAGCTATGATTTGTGCAATTTTTGAAGTCATTAGTGTAATACCCCAGTCCTGTGCTTTCCTCAGTCTCTAAGGGTGATAGAGTATTGTTGAAATCATTTATTAATATTCATGGTTCTTAAATAGTGTTCCATAAGTTCTTGAGTCTATTCCAAAAGAGGATTCTTTGGAAAGCTAGGTTGAATGCATAGAAAAAGATTATGTAGAAGATGGATTACATTTGTTCCATTCTGATATAAATATGGAAGAACTGATCTTTTATCAAAGGATTATCAATATCTAGTTTTGATGGATCAAAAAAATATAAGTATTATCCCATTGTGATTCCTTTGTTAATTCGTAAGAGAGTTCCAATATTTACTAAGGAAATTCAGATTATTCTAAGTGTTTTTCTCTATATGTGTCTCTAAAAGACTAACCAAAAAGGGATTAACATCCTTTATATAATTAGACCATTAAGTCCTTCGATATTCTAGGATAAAATGCTCATATTAGGTAGGAGGCTTTCCTATTCCTTTTTATGCTCCCTCTTGTTACTCTTTTAAGGTCCATTTTATTTTCCTCTTCCTTAGCACCAAAATTTGAGGGAGCTTTAGGAGAGCTACTAGATGGGAGGTCTATAGAAGCTCCCTCAATCATAACCTGCATTGTAGTCTTAAGGTTCTCATTTAACTCCTTTACTACTAGAGTTCTATAGTCCTTTTGAGATCGTTGGAGATTAGGAATATATCTCTCTTCTCATTTTGAATATCATTTTAATTTTTTTAGATCTTCCTCCCCTTTGCATTATTCAGAACTTCAATTTGGAGTGATGTTTCCTAGTTAGTCTCTATTGATTTGTATGTTGTTGCCCATTCCTTAGTTGAGAAAGTTCTGAGTACTCTCTAATTTGGAGCACTCTTTTACTTAGTTTTTGGATTCGCTTTGGCTGAGTAAGAATGAGTCTCTAACTATATATCTAATTAAAATATTGTATAGAAAAAAGATTAAATTATACATTATAACTATGCATGTATAAGTTAAATAAAATCACGTTGACATTCTTAATTTTTGAGCGGTTTAATGTATTGTTATTCATCAATTTTGATTTATGATTATAAATTATTTAATTAGAGAATTAAAAAAAGTAGACGATGGTTAATTTATCTAATTCTAATTAAAAAATTTAATTATTATTTATAATAATTATTAATATATTAAAACCTAATAGTTCATAAGTATAAAAGCCATTAGAAAAAGAAAACGTAATTGAATTTAAATTATAAAAGAATTTAAATTAGATTTAGTTGTAAAATTTTAAAAACTTTTTTCTATATAAATTGGAGATATAAAGGAACTAATACTCTATATTAAACCATCTGTGAACAAATTAGAAATATCATTTTTTTCATTGAAATTTAGTTGATATTGTAACGCCCCAAATTAGGGGTTAGCATATTAAGCAAATTTAGTCCGATTTATGTTCTGTTTCTTTGACATTTTGGCATGCATTCATGGCATTTCTGGGTAAAGTGGTTTAATGAAATTTCGGATTTGATTAGGACAATATTACTATATTTTTAGTAATTTTTGAAGACTTCAATGATTTTTAGAAATTATTGGTGACGTATGTAGTATTTGTGGAACAATTATTTGGCAGTTATATTTTATGACGGAATTTTTGGTGAATTTTTGGAAGTTGTCTGGAACTTCTAGGAATTAGTTGATTCCGAAATCATAAGTGTGTTTTTAACTATTCAAATAGGAATCAATAGTAATAATAATAATAATTTAATAGCATAGTGCATAGTGACAAACGCGTAAATAAATAGGTATTTTTAGTATTGTTAATACCGGTTGAAGCTCTTTCTTCTCTGTCGATCGATCTGCTTTTCTGCTGCAGATCACAAGGTTAGTCCTTTAGTCCTTTTGATAATGAATCTTTTATGGTGTTCTAGATATATGCATATATACGGTGATGATCTGTGATAATCGGATGAGATCTGATATTG
>JAOQMR010000008.1:28959424-28976654 GCA_027563865.1 Erythroxylum pelleterianum | reverse complement strand
AATCATGATTCCTGATTCTTGTTTCCGGCTGGTTTAGGTTGTTTTGCTGTTAAGAGCGTGCTTTTTGTGTCCTCTGTAACACTTGTACAGAACTCTTTTGTTTATCTTTCTTTCATTTATTAATTTATCTGATTTACCCAAAAAAAAAAGATGTTTAGATTATTGCATCTCATCCTTGAGAGCACCAAATTCAGAATGATTATCAATATCTTGAGTGATCATGTTACTTAATTGATCTATAAGAGCACCAAAGTCAGAATGATTATCAATAATAATGAGTGGTCATGTTACTTAATTCATCTATCTCCTACTTCATATCTTATACCATATTACAAACCAAATACTTATTTGGAAGATTCCTATCTTTAGTTGAAGCAACCTTCAGATAAGTTTACTAATCATTCTTGTAGGAGTTGTTTAGACCTTAGAGGCATAAACTTTTTTATCAAGACCCTATTTGGAACAAAAAAAGCTCTTCCAAAAGGCTTCTTCTTTATATGGGTAGTGGTTAAGCAATAACTAACCACCAGATTGAGTTTCATTGATATCCCTTAAACATATAGACTCTGTAAATCTCAACCAAAACCCTTACTTCACCTCTTCTTCAATTGTGAATTCTCTGCTACTATTTGGGGTAAAATTCAATCATCGTGTATACTTATGTCACTAAGTGTAATCATTCAATTCTTTAGTGGTTAAGCAAAAACTAATGTATTAACAAAAAAAATAAATTATCTACCAATTAGCTTTTTGTTCCTTAATGTGTGCTAGTTAGCGAGAAAGGAATGACTTAAAATTTTAAGAAATAAAAAGCTCGAAGGAGCAAGTCATTACTGAACTGATTCTATGGATAAGAAAATAGCTTTTAACAAATTAATTTTATAAGAGTTACAATAACTCAAATGCTTCTTCCTAGAAAAATTTTGACCAACCACAAAAAACTAAAAAGCTCAGTACAATTAAGGCTATAGGACCTACAAATTATAATGTTGCATACTCTTTGAAGGATGCAGCTCTTCAATAACTAACTGATAATCAACAGTGAGCTAAAGTTAAAAAGGAGGCATTACTCTCCTTATAAAAGCAACTCTCTTGTACAATACATATCAGGCACCATCTATAGTATTTCAAAGACTTGATAAGTGAAAGGATATAGTTCAGTTACTTCCTAAACTTGTATTTGTTTTAGATTGAGATATGTTTTCTCGTGCCTTAGTTTGGTTGTATTACTGACTTAAAGCTTGTATTCTCTTCTTTTAATTAAATTTATTTAATTTTTAAAATATGATAAATTAAAAAAATTTAAAAAATAGTAAATAAATTTGTTTAACATATACCAACTCTTTAGTTTTCTAAATCTCATACATCCATCTAACTTGGTTGTTCATATGGACTACCACATCTCTTAAACATTTTAGGTTAAAGAAAGTTAACAATAAAATTTAATAGAGGGGTTGATTATGAACTTTTCACAAAATGTAAAGACTTCCCATGAGATTTTGAAAACTAATGGAATTGGTGAAACAAAATGGGAGGTCGGTGTATTTTACCTAATTAATAAATCAATTTGATTGACATATATTATCCTATTGATTTGTTAACTTCCAATAACCTTTTATGATGTTTTCCAACTAAAAAAAGACCAAGGGAGCTTATGATCGATGTTTTGATGATAACAAGACGTAAGTACTACTAATAAGTTTGTTATCTTAATAAGAAGCTATAAGAAAATAAGATATAGCCATGCGTAACTTAAGAAGATATTTTATGGATATGATTAAGAAAAGTTTTTTGCAATACTTGAAGTGAAATCAAGTCACATCAAGGTCATTGTATACTTTGTAATAGTAATTGCAACCTCATTTTGTTATTATGGTAATATTAAAGGCTCAACATACATAAACATTTCATCTTACTTCATTAAACAAGTGTTTTCATTCATAAATAGGTATAAAAACTTTTATTTTTAAAAGAAAAATCTTTTGACCTTTCAAACATTCTTTGGTGGACATTTTACAAGCTTTGAAATTATAATTGCATTAAAGATTATATTTAAGCATTTGAAGTTATTAAAATCATGTCTTCTGGAGGACTGGTCAACCAATATAAGTTAGTGATTGACCAATGTAAGTTAAATGTCTAATAAGGGTTTTTATTGATATATTGGCCAACTAATATTATGATATGGCCTACCAATGTCTCTCTAAGGGATGCAAAGGTCAACCAATATGCACTAGTGATAAACTAATGGCTAGTATATTTTTATGCATTGAATGCACATTGCTCGACTAGTTTTTGCATTTAGCAGAGTTCCAAAATCCTATAAATACATGTTTTCTCGTTAGTTCTTGCATTTAAAAGAATTTGCGTGTTGGAAAAAATTAAATAAACCTTTACAAATCAGAATAGTAGATGGAAGCATAAAGTCTATATGGCATGTAAGCTATTATAATAATAATATTATTGAAAACTATAAATTTATTATACCTTTGATTTATCAACAGGAATCAAGATTATCATTAATTTTAGGATATAATTTTCTAAAATTGTACAATCCCTTTTATCAATATCTACATTATATAACCTTAAGAACATCAATAATAAAATCTTTAAACCAAAAATCGATAAACCTTAAAATTTCTATATACCATACAACTTATTATAAAAATCTACAACTTATAACAAAAAAATTAAATCAGTTACAATTTTATCTTCTTAATAATCTTACTTTACAAAATGAAATTGAAAATTTTGATATAACAAGTTTGTAACAAAAATCCTTTAGACCTTAAAAAGAATACTAATAATCAATTAATTGAAATAAAATTAGAAGATCCTACAAAGGAAATCAATATTGAAAAAAATATCCCATATACACAGCAAGATGTTAAAGAATTTATCACTGAATGTCCAGAATTATCGTACAAACAATTAATAACACCAAGTACAAGTAAACATTCTACTATAACCTTTTACGTAAATAACCATTCAGAACAAAAATGTGGCAAGAGAAGAATGGTAATTAATTATAAAGAACTAAATAAAGCTACTAGAGGTGATTCATACAAATTACCTAGAAAAGATTATAAAATTAATATATTAAAAGGACATCATTGGTTTACTACACTAGATGCCAAATTTGGTTATTAGCAACTAAGATTACATAAAGAAACAAAACCATTAACAACCTTTACTTGTCCACCACAAAAACATTATCAATGGAATGTAACACCTTTCGGATTAAAACAAGCTCTTAGTATTTATCAATGATTTATGGATAACAATTTAGAAAGATTAGAAGAATTTACATTAGTCTATATTGATGATATTATTATATTTTCAAATAAAGATAAAGAAGATCATTTGAAAGAAGCAAAAAATAGTTCTCAACATAAAGGATTAATTTTAAGCAAAAAGAAAATTAAATTAGCCCTACAAAACATTGAATATTTAGGTATAGAATTTGATAATGATTTTTAGAATTACAACCTAATATTCTTGAAAAATTACAATAATTTTCAGAGACATTAAAAAATATCACTGAAGTTCAAAAATTTTCGTAGATTATGAAATTATATATTTGATCAAAGATTTCTAAAAGATTTAGCTAAAGAAAGAAACAAGTTACAATTTAAATGCACTACAAAACCCCAATGGACTTAGACAAAAGAAGATATAGAAACGGTATGTATACTAAAAAAATATTTGCAAAGATTTACCAGTATTATATAATTATAATGCTAAAGATACATTACTAGTACAAATTGATGCAAGTATAGATACATGGGTCGACTGCTTTTTGGCATAACCACCCAATTCAAGGAAATATTTTTTTATGTAAATATATCAATGGGACTTTTAATCCCATTGAAAGAAAATATTCCATTCACGAAAAGGAAACACTTGCATGTATTAAAACATTAAGAAAATGGCAAATGGATTTATTACCTGTCAAATTTCTAATTCTGACAAATTCCAAATATTTATGTGGATTTACTAAATATAATATTAAACAAATTATAATCAAGGCTGATTAATTAGATGGCAATTAGAATTAAATCAATATAATTTTCAAATTAGTTATATAAAATCTTCTACTAACAGTCTTGCAGATATATTAACTAGAGAATGGAAATAGTTATCCTCAGTTTAAAGGATTCACTCACTAAGAACGAAGTATAATTACAAGATCTCCAGCAACAAGACAGAACCATAACAAAAGAAATTAATCAATTAAAAGTAGCCATCACTCTTCTTGAGAAACAAGCATCTACCGATCAAACATCACCTACTTTGCAATCAAATATCCAACCAGTTACACCTCAACAAATATTGCAAACAACTTTTATCTCATCCACTACTACACAAAGTCCATAACCAAAAATAACCACTCCTTTATCTAAAAAACAACAAGATATGTCAGAATCCAAAGCATATGTCATTTTCAATAGACCTATGGCTGGACTATATGATGAATGGCACAAAGCAACTGTCCATGTCACTAGAAAACCTTCAATAATTCACCATAGTTATTCCAATAGATTTGAAGCAGAAAAAACATTAGCCTGAATTCAAAGACCCATCTCTTAGGCCACATTATAAACAAGCCTTGGAAAAACTACAAGAAGACACAAGGATGAAAATATTGGGAAAACCTGTCCAAATGGACAAAGTAAATTCATTACCTAAAAAAGCACTTAAAGAGGAAATAAGACGAATTACTGCAAACATTTTTTATGAATGCTTTTAAGCATTGAATGACTGGAAGGATGAACAAAAACTATTTCAGTATTATCTCCAAAATTGAGGTAGATATGGAGCTAAAGTCGTTATATTCCCCGAAGCTAATGCACTCACCACTTACCTATTTTTTCAAAGTGGCTTAGTAGATACCATTTATTTAACCAAGCTAAATATCCTTTCTGAATTTCCAGCAAGATTCATCCTTGCAATAAGAAACTACAAAGAACGCTTTGCAAAGGAAAGAGAAATTTTTATGAAAGTATTTAGCAGTTACCCTATCTTCAAGAAAGCAGATAATTTCATAGATTCAGACATACAACTATCTCATATAGCTTATGTACAAATTGGAATTAGCAATGGAATGTATCCACCTATTGATAATCCTCCAAAATATGACTTTGATTAGAATCTCATCAATTAGCTCAACCTACATTGCCTCGAAGGGTTTACAATCAATGCATCAAAATTACCTAAGAATCAATAATCAAATTGAATTACGGAGGACCAAACTTATTGATGACATCGAGTTATAAGACAAACATCTCCAAAGATTCACATCATATTATCAAACAAGTGGACGAATTATTTTCAACATTATCAAGAGGGATTCACCACTTTATCAGAAGATTGAAAAAATGCAATTTGTCAACGATTATGTCAATATGCAGCTCATAAATGTCGATATTGCCCTTCTACATCCAAGGAACAAGATAAAGATGATACCTCATTTGTAGATGTAATTATTGAAGAATAAAATGCAACAGTTTTATAAAAGGCATTCAATTATTATAGGCCAATTGTGGTCGCTCTAATAGAAAAAGTCGATTTCCTGGACAATAAATCATGAATCTACTTTTACTGTTCTTTAATCTTTAGCTATTACTTTTTTCTTTTTGCTTTTTAGTTATTGGACCCTACTAAGCACCCTCTCTATATAATGTAACATAGATCAATTGCTTGATATGAAGAAATAAAAGCTTAGTTATCATATTCTTGTTTAAACTCTTCAAAATCTCGTTCAAGCCTAAGTATTGGCGTTAGATAAGAAAAAGAGCAAACACGTATGATTATTTGTGTTTTTATCTTTTCATCATTATTACATATTTGATTTCAGTTTATTAAATTTCCACTATTCCTGTTAAATTATATTTCAAGCCCTCTTCTAGTTAATTATTCTATTTATCTCTTGTTAAAATGCCTATTTGTACAAATTGTAGAAATATTCATCTATTAATAATACACATTGAACGAAAACTTAAACTTAGTAAAAAATGTATTAAAACTTTTAGAGATACTCATAACCATCTAAAACATATAAATGCTTCTGCAATCACTCTTAATAAAATTAAAGAAATTCTAAATAGAGATATAGAAAAGTACAACAAAGAAAAATCAGAATTAAAACAAATATATAAACAATTTCAAGAACACTATAAAATTCATTATTCATGAATAGTTTCCCTATTTGTCAATTTATGTTACAAATTTTCCTAATGAATAACTATACAATCTACAACCAATTGCTAACAGAATTTATTCGTTTAGAAAATTTAGTCATTGAATATAGATTAGGAAAAGACTATTATAAAAGAAGATATAACTATTTACAATTTTGTATTAATAATAATGGCTTAATTCCTATTAAACAAAGACTAGATATTGCAACTACTCTTTATAATTTATATAACCAAAATTTAGTTCATAAACACAACGAAATAATAGAACATCAAAGAATTCCTCATTAATATGACTAAAATAACTTGCGAACCTAATAATAATAATAATAATAATATTTTAGATACAGATACTTTAGAATTACTCGAATCTATAGGAACTTTCCATATTAATATATTATTATCACAAGAAAACTAAAAGATAGACAAGATATCACACACCATCCATTTAAAAATTTAATTAATAGAAAAAATATCATTTATTATGGAAAAATTATACGTGAAATATCTATTAGAATAGATCAATGTAATGGACATATTCGAATAAGTTTAATAGACTAAGAACAACTTTATAAACAGTTACAAAAAAAATCCCTGAAGAAAAGAGACATAAAATTGGATATATACATCTTTCTACAATCCAAATTTTGTTAAAATCTACCTTTCAAGAAGAAATAGATTTTCTTATAAGAATGACTATAATTGATGAAAGAATGACTTCTTTAAAAGATAAAGTAATTGGAATCACGAATGGAAATCTAGCTTATGGAAAAATCAAATTTAATACTCGTCTTAAATTAGGAATTCCTTTACATTTACAAAATTTAAATGAAACAATTACTATAGCTTATAAATTTTATCGAGAAAATTTAATGACTATGAGACAATATCCTTTTTCAATTACTTATCAAATAAGCTATGCTTCAACTAATTCTCATCATAGTATTGAATTTAAAAATACATATCAAATTTATATCGACCAATTATTTAATGATGTAGCAAAAGTTGGAATATCTTTAAAAACTAGCTTAAGAAAATTACCAAATATCAAATATCTTATAAAACTACAAAACATAACAAGTTTAGATGATACTTGATACGTAAACCCCAAGAAAAAGGTTCTTGAAACCCCCTAATTTTTTTGAATCAAAACCCTAATTTTTCTATTATAAGAACACGCTAGATCAAACCATAAATCAGAAGTTTGAGACCCAATCTCAAAGAAATCATAAATCAATTTACGTCGCTAGTACTTACTTATTGATGCAAATCAATTTCTTGAAGTAACCATGAAAACAATCACGCCTCACTTGAAGAACTTAATTCCGAAATTTTTATTCATCATCTAATCTAGTGTTACAAGGTTATGATATGGTATAAATAACATTGACCAAGTCTTAACCCTAATAGGAATGGGTTTGCAAGCCCATTTAATGAAAACTAGGCTAATCCTAACAAATCTAGGAGTATCTAGCCCAATGAATATAATATGATCCAAGTCCTTTTAGGAATAGGCTAAACACATTAAAACAAATAAGTCTCAAAATAACCCGAAACAAACAAAACATATGCTACTAACTAAAATAATAGCCCATAAATCAGTCCTTGGGCCTAAAATAAGAGATAATAAATAACAAGCCCAAATTATCAAAAATGCGCATAAATGGCTAAGTGTTAGCCTCTTCCAATGCCTCCTATAATAAAGTCAGAAGCTCGGGCATGCCTTGGTGTTCCTCTATAGATGTTTAGGCCTCCTCATGTACTTGACTTATGATTTTGGGCTTGAACAAAAGCTGACATTGCTTGTTTAAGCCTTGACGCTTGTTCCATTGCAATTAGACCACTTGGCAAAGTAAGCTTATCTTGGCATATGGCACCTTGATCTCCATTGTCATGGCTTCTTGTATCATTCCCTCCCTCCTTAAAGGATTTGTCCTCGAATCAGCCCCTGCATTATCTAATGGAGAGAGATCAACAACATTAAATGTAGCAGATACTTGATACTCACATGGTAATTCAATATGATGTTCAATGCCCCTCAATGGTGGTAATCCTTTGGGCAACTCATCTGGAAAGACATAAGAGTATTTCTGCAAAACAAGTTTCACAACACTAGGCAAAGAAGGGTCAAAGTTAGTCTCATTATAAAATAACTCCTTATACATAAGCAAAACCAATGGTTTCTACGTGTACATGACCTTCCTCAACTCTTTTTCTTTTGCAAAGAAAGTACTCTTTTTTCTTCCACTCTTCTTTTCACTCTTCTCTCCTTTTTCAATTGCACTACTCTCTTTCTTTTGCTCACTAGTGCAATTACTCTCAATTGGGCCTTTGTTTTTATTTTCTTGAATGACCTCTTTTTCTTTTTTTCTTTTTAAACTCTCGGCCTCTCCAAGTTTCTGTTCTTCCATGGCTTTTGCAAGCCTCAACTGATCCTCGTGAACTTCTCTTGGTGAAAGGGGTGCCAATGTGAAGTGTTTCTCCCCCATCTTGAATGAATACCTATTTTTGAATCCATCATACACTACACGCCTATCATATTGCCATGGTCTTCCCAATAGTAAATGACCAGCATACATAGGAACTACATCACACAACACTTCATCATAATATCTCCCAATTGAGAATGCCACTAGCACTTGCTTGTTCACCCTAACCTCTCCACACTTATTAAGCCATTGCAACTTATAAGGACTAGAGTGCTTAATGAGAGGCAGCCCCAATTTCTCAACCAAAATTGTGCTTGCAACATTGGTGCAACTACCACCATCAATTATTAAACTACACATCTTATCCTTAATTAAGCAACGTGCATGGAAGATGTTTTCCCCCTGCTCATCTACTTCTACCTTCTCCTGCACACTGAGAGCACGCCTAACCACAAGGGCTTCAGGTTGGACAGGTTCCTCTACCTTCATATCACTGTAATCCTCAAGCTCAGGCATTTCATCTCTACCACTCTCCTATGACTCAATTCCCCCATCATCTCTAAAAACATAACCTTTCTATTTGGGCATTGTGAAGCAATATGACCAGATCCTAAACATTTAAAAAATTTAATGCTAGAATGCTTACTAGAAGAAGCTTGAGTGTTAGGTGTACCTTTAGGGTCAAACTCTACATTTGGCCTTTTGGGTGTCTCCTTGAAGTTTAGTCCCTTGTCTTTCAACTTCTCCTCTCTCTTGGGACATTTTGAACTCCATGATTGGCTAGAATTTGCCCCAATTCTTTCTGCCACTCTAGCTTCCATTTTTTTTCCACCTTCATGGCTATGTTCACCATATCCTTAATCTCCACATAGTGTTGCAATTCTATCACATTAGCTATCTCCCTGTTTAAACCACTCAAGAACCGTGCTATGGTTGCCTCCGGATCCTCCTCTATATTGGCTCGGATTATAGCTATCTTTATCTTCTTGTAGTAGTCTTCCATTGATTTAGATCCCTGAGTGAGTCTCTGAAGTTTCTGATGCATCTCCTTATAATAGTAAGAAGGCACAAACCACTTCCTCTTACATGGCTTCATATCATCCCAAGTAATAATTGGAATCTCTCTATTTCTCCTCTTGGATGTCACCAACTGATCCCACCATATTAGTGCATAATCTGTAAATTCAATAGCGGCTAGCTTTACCTTTTTATCTTCAGAAAAATTGTGACACTCAAAAACTAAGTCCACCTTCCTTTCCCACTCCAGGTAAGCCTTTACATCATTCCTTCCCTTAAAGGCTGGCATCTACATCTTGATGGATTTAAGGTCTCTATCTCTCCTATTAAATAGCTCAACTCTCTGAGCTCTCCTAGGTTGACGTACCTCAAAGTCTTCCTCCTCTAGTTCATACCAAGGTGGTGGTTTACAAGGTGGTGGCTGCTGCTGGCATACACCTGCACGCCTCCTCTGAGGTTCCTCACATCTCTCTTGTCTGAGCTCATCCATATGTTCCCTAATCTCAGTTAAAGTTAGATTGAACCTCTCAAATTGTTGCTGTATGGCTCTCAAAGTGAAAGCGATATTTTCATATCCCCCTTGGTTGTCGTCATTACTACTTCCTTGTGACATTGTAGATAAAATAATATACCTGCAAAACAAGGTTAGTAATAAACAACCTCACACACTCCTTCAAGTGTTTCCCTAAAAAATGATGTCACTCCCCTTGTGTTTAAGTCAAGACAATGACTCTCTCAAATAAGCTCACATACTCTGGCCTTTTATCACTCAATTGATGTCTTTACAGTTACTTTTCGAAAATTAATTCAGCAAAACTAAGCAAACAACATGCACCACAAATTAATTGGAAAGAACAAGTAAATCCTAACAAGAAACGAAATAAGAACAATTCTAGAAGCAAAATAATGCACGGACAGAAATAAAATAGTATGCTAATATATGGATCGAAAAGAGATGTATGCAATGATTTTTGTTTATAATTGAACAATATGAATGCAATATTTTCCAATTCAATGTAATGGAAGCAAAGAAAGTCACAAACAAGAAAGTAAACTAAGAATCAAAGAAAGACACTCAACATATTGTAAAACTCAACAAAACCCGAGAACTCTAAGAACAAATTTCAAATCTACCCAAGGTTTAAAATAGGCAACTCAACTGCTCACTCTTTTTTTTGATACTGTTTAGTTTTCTTTCAGTACTAGTCACTTTTTTCGGTACTGTTCATGATTTTTTCACTACTGTTCACGCTGTATTCACGATACTGTTTACGGTACTGTTTATGCACTGTTCACACACTATTCATGGTACTGTTCATGTACTGTTTACTTTTTGTTAAAGAATCAAATAAGAAAACACAATAAAGATACGTATGAGTTCAATAGAATTAAGCCAAAGCTATGATACCAAGATGATACGAAAACTCCAAGAAAACAAAGTTCTTGAAACCCCCTAATCCTATTGAATCAAAACCCTAATCTTTCTATTCTAAGAACATTTTTTTTGGAAATGGTAACATATATATTAAATAAATAAGAGTTCGAACAAGAAAAGAAATTTATATACAAATTGGAAACAACGGCCACAGGCGGCCAGCAAAATAATCAGAGGAGCCACAGGCGGCCCGCAAAACAAAGGGAAGAAACATAGGTGGCTCCCCAAAAAAAACAAAAACAACAAGCCACATACGGCTTACAAAATAAAACACAAAATCACTACGAGGAAAAGCACCTAAGGTGAGACCAGCAAAGCCCCTAAGGGTCCAGCTGCCGAGCAGGAAGTAGATCAGCAGGTGCCAACGAAGCATCAAAAAGGAGGTCGTCGAAGGTGCCGACATATCGAGGTCTGTGGATGCTGCTAGGGATAGAGGCCTCCGAACTCAGGACACAGGGCATTGGACTTGGTGTGGTCGGCAGCTCGGGAAGCAAATCTGGGCGAGGGGTGCCAATCGGGCTCAGAGAACCGGGAAGCAGGCTGGAAGAAGGCAACAGGACCGTAGCCACAACAGGACTAGGGGTGGGAGGTGGACTAGTCCAGAGCTCAGGAGAAGAAGCAGGGCTATTCTAAGAACATGCTAGATCAAATCTCAAATAAGAAGTTTGAGACCCAATCTCAAAGAAATTAGAAATCAATTTACGTCACAAGTACTTACTTATTGATACAAATCAATTTCTTGAAGTAACCATGAAGACAATCACGCCTTACTTGAAGAACTCAATTCCGAAATTTTTATTCATCATCCAATCTAGGGTGACAAGGTTATAATAAGGTATAAAATACACTTGACCAAGTCTGAACCCTAATAGGAATGGGTTTGCAAGCCCATTTAATGAAAACTAGGCTAATCCTAACAAATCTAGGAGTATCTAGCCCATTGAACATAATCTGATCCAAGTCCTTTTAGGAATGAGCTAAACACATTAAAACAAATAAGTCTCAAAATAACCCAAAACAAACAAAACACATGCTACTAACTAAAACAACAGCCCATAAACCAATAATTGGGCCTAAAATAAGAGATAATAAATAATAAGCCCAAATTATAAAAAATGCGCATAAATGGCTAAGTGTTAGTCTCTTCCAACGCCTCCTCTAATAAAGCCAGAAGCTTGAGCATGCCTTGGTGTTCCTCTATGGATGTTTCGGCCTCCTTATGCACTTGACTTGTGATTTTGGGCTTGAGCAAAAGGTTGCATTGCTTGTTTAAGCCTTGACGTTTGTTGCGTCGTAATTGGACCACTTGGCAAAGTAAGCTTGTCTTGGCATATAACACCTTGATCTTCATTGCTATGGCTTCTTGTATCAATACTCCAGGCTTATCTTATGTAAAAAAATGCTTAGAAAAGAACCTAGACTTTTGTGATTACAATATGTAAGATTGGAAAAACCTATTAGGTTTATTGAACCTGGAACATCAAATGAAAAAGTAGAAAAGAACACAGAACATCTAGTTGATGAATTAGTTAATATTAAAAGACAAGTTCAAGAATCATCAAAGCATCTTAAGAATACATTATGAGTGTTACTAAACAATTATCTGAATTATTAGATAAACAAATTAATATTGAAGTTCAATTAAAAGAATTAATTACCATAATACAACCATTACTAAATAAAAATCAAAATTGTTAATTACAAAAATTTAATGAATTTAATGAAATTCACAAAATATTATAATCTTTAATTACTAAAATTAATAATAGAATAATAAATACTAACTGTAAATGCTATGAAAAATTACTTTAAAAACTAAATCAAATAGATGAAAAATTAGAAAATTGAGAAAAATCAAAAGTGGTATTGAGTTATTGAGAAGAATGACCTGAAATGATTAATATAGATATTTGGATTATATAAAAATTAGAAAATATTCCCAATATTTTTCAAAAGATCTCATTTAAATTCTATCATCATTTTAAATATTTTTCTTTTAAACATTTATAAAATAATATTATTTATACTTTAACATTTTATTTTATTTTATATTATATACTTTATAATTAGTAAAATGTCAATTAAATCCTAAAACAAAAGAAAATCTCACTCAAAACCAAAAAATACGCCCTTTGTCTTCTAACCACGCTAACTAGATCCCTAAATTGTGAACTTTAACCGTTATCCACTCATAATCATCCTGTTTATTGTAATTAAACAACATTACTTGAAAACTGACCATTCGAGTGCCTCTTTTTCGAAGAGAAAGAAACAGTCATGCATGTGTTATGACTCTTCAAAATAACATGACCAATCACGCTGCCCACTTCGTTCAACGACTTTAACTTCTTTTGACTCGGTTCTCTGCGTGTATGTGTTATGACTAACATGACCAATCAAGCTGCCCACTTCATTCAACAACTTTAACTTCTTCTTTTGACTCGATTCTCTTCTTCACTATGAAAATTTATGGTACTTGAATCCAGAATAAACTTAAGTGAGGTTATGGGTTCGAACCATTCTTACGTATGCAGCTATTTAAAACTTGAGTTCAGAGTTTTGTCTTTTGTAAAAGATCTATCCAGCTTGAGCGGGAATTAGTCTTAGAATGAATGGCTTAAAGGTACCTTCCTATAATTGAGACCCTTCTAGAATATCTCGTGGGAAAAAAAATTATGGTAATTGATTAAACGATAGGAATTAAATGACGAATTTAAAGTAGAAAAAAAAGAAAAATAATAAGAAATCACATGTTGAAGTAGTTACTTGATACCTTTGTTTAATGTAAAAAGCACTAGAATATATTTGCTGCGATTCGTAACAGCCTCTACACCATAACATAAGATGGAAAGGGTTAATGTTCCATTTAATATGGAAAACATTACCATGAATCTCACTTGGTTGTCACTTTCATTGAAGTGTAGACGATTGGAAATTGATTCTAGAAAATTCTAATTCAGCTGACAATTGTTTATGTACGGTAGGGGCAAATGAGGAATTAAGGAGGCTGAGCCCCGGCGGCTTGAAGCCCTGTCCCAAAGTTCCACGCCATAACATTGAAACCCAAGAATCCCCTAACACGCTCTCTCCTCTCCAGTAATCCCCGGCCTTCAAGTCTTGCTTGCTAGTAAAAGTCAACCACGACCTCGTCCACATATCTCTATTCACTACGTTGACTGCACTTGTGGTGAGGTGAGTCGGAGATCTGGTTGCAGCAATGGAGGAGGAGAACAGAGGATCATTGATGGAGGGTTTGATTGAGACCGTGAACCAGATAGCCTCCGTCTCCGACTACCATGGTACGATCAAGAAGCAGTGCTGCAATCTAGCCAGGCGGTTGAAACTATTGACGCCAATGTTCGAGGAGATTCGCGACACCAGAGATCCGATCCCCGAAGAGACCTCTAAAGCTCTTGTTTCGCTCAAGGAAGCTCTTGATTTAGCCAAGGATTTGCTTCGATTCGCCAGCCAAGGCAGCAAGATTTATCTGGTGGGTAGTAGTAGTACGAGCTTCTTTGCGTTTGGTTTTTCTTTAGGTCTGGTTCTGTAGTTATCAAACTTGCAAGTTCACATGCTTGTAATTGAAGATTTAGATATCTGACTTTTTGTTTGCTCAAAACTTCTCTTATCAAATGGATGCAGTTCAAAATTTGTTCGAGAGTTGAAGATTCTTGTCTCTCTCTTTTTCTAGCTAAATTTTGAATTTAAGTGGAAACAATACTACAGGTTATATTCGTTGCGCATTGTCATTTTGTCTTTTAGTGATACTTCTTATCTATTTTTCCGGAAATATTGCCTCTGGGCTTTCCAGATTCTTTCAACCTTTGTCATTATCATATTTTTCTTTATTGAAGCTGAAGTTGATTCCCCTACTGATGGGTCTCATCGATACTTTATGTACTTCGATAAGATGTTTATACTTGGAATTTTTGTATGTCTGTAGATCGGTATCGGGTTCATTCATTCGATATGTACAAATTCATGATCCTTTTGTTTCATCAGGTGTTGCCTACTAGTTTGTCTCGATTAGATCTTGATGCTGTTTAAGGATTGTCTGTGCCTCTTTGGATATGACCCTTTGCAGCCACTGTTCTGATTTAGTTTAAACTTAAGTAGAATATAAAACAATTTGAACTTCTTAAAGCGTCCATGTTCTGCATCTTTTCTCCTTGAGACTGTTGCAAATTAGTAGATTTGCTTTGAATATCATATTGGCATTTTCCATGATTGCTGTGCATTGGGTTGAGTCCACCCATGGATCGCTTCTTTTCTTCCCTGATTTCAGTGCTGAGTAATGCGAGATAAACTAGTTTTTGTGAGACTCATTCTAGTTGGTTTTTCAAACTCTTGATCCAACAGTGTGTCTTTGTAATCTGGGTATTTGAACAAATAGTTATGAACAGCTATATTTCAAGGGTGTGACTTAACAGGCCTTCTCGCAGGGGTGACATGTAAAGTCACACCCATGATATACTCATTTATTTATTTTTCCACGTGAACGAGTGAGTTGTGTAGTAGTTATTCTGTTAGACAGTTAGTGGACTGAATTTTGTATATAACTAGTGATGAGTTGCGGTTACTGATATGAGAAAATATTCAGATTCTTTCTGATATCGATTTGTTCAGTATTCTTCCTGTGAATTTCATAATTCTCGAAGATGATTGTGCAATCCAAGTTTCTAGTTTCAGATTTTGAACCTCATTTTTCGTGTTTAATCATCTATATATGATTGTGAGCCTCATTTTCAATTGGTGCTTGTTGTCAAAGAATCTTTTAAAAAATGAGTTATACTAGAAGTTAAAACAGTTAACTCAGTGCCAATTCTTCAGTATAACCTATGTTAACTGATGAGTAACTTCTAATTTCTTTGTTAATTTATTCTTTCTAGTAACTTTCATGATTTGTTTATATGTGAGCTAAATGGACAGTTGAATGTTTGGAGTTTGATGTCAATTTTTTGCATGACACGACAAACTTTGGTACAGGAGGCAATATGAATGCTCCGAAATATACTAATGGTTGTATTTGGATTAACTTTTTATTTTTTTGCTTTCAGGTCCTAGAGAGAGAAGAAATAATGAATAAGTACCATGAGGTGACAGCAAAATTAGAACAAGCTTTAAGTAGAATGTCCCATGAAAAACTTGACATATCTGATGAAGTTAAGGAACAGGTAAAATAGCACTGGTCAGATATTTTTCCTCCATACTTTCTGATGTATCTGACAGAGAATCCAGCAGGTTTACCACTATCGCTAATCTGTTATGTGACTTTGTTCCAAGATATTTTGACTTGAGAACATATGGTAACTCATGGTGTTGTTGACTTTAATATATGATCAAGACATGATAATTATCACAAACTGAGGTTACATTCTTTACTAAACATTCCTTTTGTAGAATGTTTTAGAATTCAAATTGTAATGCGCTTAAAACAACTTGGGCTTGAGGGTTTAGAACTGTATTTGTTCCTTCTCATTCTATGGGACTATTCACCTGCCAGGAGCAATGATTTAGAAAGTATGTGTCCCATTCACATTGTGATTGGGTCCTGAGAGCTATCTTAATTGATTTATTCTATCAGTTAGATGGTTGTATATTTACTTTTATGAATTCATGCTTTCAGGTTGAGCTTGTTCTTGCCCAGTTCAGAAGAGCAAAAGGAAGAGTTGAGAATCCAGATTTTGAGCTGTACGAAGATCTTTCATCCCTTTACAACAAGAGCAATGATGCACCAATAGATCCTACTGTCATGAGAAGACTGTCTGAAAAGCTGCAATTGATGGGGATAGCTCAACTTACTCAAGAGTCATTAGCTCTGCATGAAATGGTTACCGACACTGGCGGGGATCCAGATGAAAATATTGAGAAGATGTCTATGCTACTGAAGAAAATTAAGGATTTTGTACAGACAGAAAACCCCAACATGGAAGCTCCTGCAATAGAAAACCATCCTCCAGCTGGCAGTGGGCAAGGCTTCAGTGATGGGAATCACAGAACCCCGGTCATACCAGATGATTTCCGCTGTCCCATATCCTTAGAACTGATGAAGGATCCTGTAATTGTTTCAACGGGGCAGGTAACTTGATTAACATCCAGATTTTTGAACTAGATTAGTTTAAAGAGTGTTTGCATGTATATCATCCATTTCA
>JAOQMR010000008.1:28929559-28946176 GCA_027563865.1 Erythroxylum pelleterianum | reverse complement strand
CCTTCAGGGTGCCAACCTTTCCTCGTTGAGGACACCTCGGGGATGTGCTTCCCCAGATTAGCTGTTTAATTTGTGTAAACATTTTCCCTTTATTAAAAAAAAAAAAAAGATCATGTGACCTTGTCTTTACCTATTCCACACACATCTGGAATAGGCATATATGTCTCTCTCACTGGTAAAAAGAGTTTTAGCTGTTGACGACGGCCGAAGTTTTGAAAAAAATGCTCCGGCAATTAATAATAAAAATAAAAAATAATTAATTTTGTATAATAAAAATAAAAATATTAATAATATTTACAACAATAATTAATAATAACAATAATTAATTAATTAATTAATTAATAATAATATGTACAAATTTTATAATAATAATAATAAGATAATTAATTTCTTATAAAAAAATTAATAATATTAATAATAATAAGTATAATAATAAGTAGAAAATTTATAACAATAATTAATTAATAATAATAAGTACAAAATTTATAATAATAATAATAATAATAATAATAAGATAATTAATTTCATATAATAAAATTAATAATAATAAGTAGAAATTTTATAACAATAATTAATAATAACAATAATTAATAAATAAATAATAATAATAAGTACAAAATTATTATTAATAATAATAAGATAATTAATTTCGTATAATAAAATTAATAATAATAATAATAAGTAAAATAATAAGTAGAAAATTTATAACAATAATTAATTAATTAATAATAATAATAAGTACAAAATTAATAATAATAATAAAAAAATAAAAATTAATAATAATAATAAAAATATAATTAAGAATAAAAATAGATAAATTTAATAATAACAATAATTAATTAATTAATAATAATAAGTAAAATTTTTTTTAATAATAATAATAATAAGATAATTAATTTCTTATAATAAAATTAATAATAATAATAAGTATAATAATAAGTAGAAAATTTATAACAATAATTAATTAATTAATAATAATAAGTACAAAATTAATAATAATAAAAATCATAATAGTAAGAATAATAAAATAAATAATAATAATAATAATAATATAATTAAGAATAAAAAATTGATAAATTTAATAATAAGTAGAAAATTTATAACAATATTTAATAATAATAATAATAATAAGAATAATAATAAGAATAATAATAACATTTTGGTTTTTTTTGTTACCTATTCCTTTCTTATTCCAAGTTTATATTTTCAAACCAAAAATTAGAATAGAAATTCTTTATCTATTTCATTCCCTAAATCAAACAAAGTAATAGCTATTCTATTCTATTCCCCATCTTTTCTATTCCTAAGAGTAGCTATTCTATTCCTCATCTATTCCATTCTTTGAACCAAACAGGCTGTAAGGTTAGAGGCAAACACGATGATAAATTAAGTGTCAAAATCAGATATTTGAAGGAAGAGCGCAGAAACACGCTTCAGATATATCTTGTATAAGCGTACGTAAATTACAACGTCCGTGCCTACACATTGTGTAGAGAAGCCTGGAATGCCCAACAGCAACTCATGGAGACCCAAGAAAGGAAGTCAGCCTGCCTTTAGACCTGCTTAACACAGTGGAAAGCCAAGAGTGACCCAGTATTGACAAGCCCCATAACCTAGTAAGCCCAGTCCACAAAAGACCCAATCACACTTCCTCACTACCCAATCCACAACGTTCTGGACCAACCAAACACCAATACCAGTGAACCAACCCTGGCACGTCGAATGATTCACAACAGCCCTCAAATTAAGTTGTCCACCATACAAGACATTATTGATACAAACTCCACCAACCAGTTTCACTTTCCTCGTAGGACTGAACAATTTAAAGGATTACCACATGTAGACTTAAACAAACTTGATGAAATCAATGATAAGCAACATGCCAAACAAGACAGAGCGATGCCCATAATAGTAATCCTGGATCACCCTTCGGCAACGATCTCTAATTGTGCAAAACGGAAGTTTTCCACGTTTAAAATCAGGAACTTCAAAGGAAAACTCAAAGTCAATACCCCCAGAATGAAGAACACAAATCGAAACCAAGGAAGGAAAGGTACAGAATGGCATGAAGGCCTCTTGATAACCCAAGAACTAGACCCAAAGGCACCTATAATGAAGGAATTGCCAAATGCCCAGATGTCAACTAATCCGATTTTCGGACTGGACGAATTTGTCCCAAACAATATTTCCATTGATCCGGTCGCTACTCAACTTGAAGGTAGGCACAATCCCCCCTCTAATTTCAAAATGGAGTACAAGTGCTTAATCTGGAATCCTTAAGGTGCGGCTAGCGACAATTTTGTCCGGGTACTTAAATCCTTAATTAATTTACATAAGGTTAAATTATTTGCTTTACTTAAACCAAGAATTAGTTGTCAATCTGCACTGAGCACAATTTACGAAATTGGCTTTTTTTTTTTTCTCACACATAATTGAAGCTAAAGGATTCTTGCGGTGTATTTAGTTGCTACGGCAGGAAAAGTTAGAAATCAAAATTCTATAAAAACGGCAGGATATTTCCTCCAACGTGTAAGGACCATGGATTGTAGGTGAAGATTTCAATGCTTTACTAGAAAAAGAGGATAAGATTAGAGGCTCATTAGCTAGGCCTGTAGTATGTAAAAAATTCAAAATTTGGGTCTCTAATTGTGAGTTACTTGATTCGAGTTTCTGAAGATCAAGGTTTACATAGGCCAAAGGTTTGTGCCATGAGAGGTTAGATAAAGTTTTTTTCAATCAGGATTGGCTAATTTCCTTCAAAACTCTAAAAGTTACTCATCTTCCGATAATACAATCTGATCACTAGCCACTTTTAATTGAGTTTAGCAAAACTACTCAAATATTGGAAGATCAAAAACATTTCGATATGTTGCAGTGTAGACCACCCACGAATCATGGCCTCATTTTATAAAGGAACATTGGATTTTCTCAGTGAATTTCTACATGGCAATACAGACCTTCTCTGCTGATGTATCCAGTTGGAATAAGACCACCTTTGGTAACATTTTTCATCGAAAGAGAAGAGTATTTGCAAGACTGGCTGGGGTACAGAAAGTTCTAGCTCTCTGTACGAGCAAGCGACTACAAGAGCTAGAAGTAGAATTAAGAGAAGAATTTGAAAAAATCCTAACACAAGAGGAGTTACTATGGAGATAGAGGTCGAATTCAGATTGGAACTCACAAGGTGAAAAAAATACTTCTTTTTTCCATAAGCTAGGGGGAGCTAAGAAGAAGAAAAATAAAACAAAGAAATCCTCTTGCCAAACAGATCTTAGTGCTCGGACCAGTCGACCCTTAAAGAGGAATTAACATCTTTTTTCAGTAAACTCTATACAGATGATCAATAAGCGCCTATGCAATCATATGTTTCCAAGCCTCTCTAGCAAATAGAAGAACCAGCTGACAAAGGCTGTGAGTGAAGTGATGTGCCCAAAAAGTTCTAAAAATTACCTAGGTCATCTTACTCATAATTATACGAGATAGTTGTATTAATCAGCTACGGTCTTCTCCCACAGAAGTGAAATTGGTTCACTCAATATTCTATCTCGACTATTGAGTGAAAGCTTTAAAGACAATCACAAATTATTTTGAAAAGTAAACTAAACCGACAAGAAGAAAAAACGAGTAGAAATCGAAGTGAAAAACTCTTGAGAATTAATTTCACTAATTTAATCTCCTATGCATGATTAAGGGGAAATGATTGGACAGTTGTCTTATGACAAGGTGTCGTTATCTTTGCAAATTAACCCTACACGAATTACAAGTAGTATATGGAAGTAGGGATCGTTCCCTTGAAGATCTGATAATAAATTTTTAACTATCGTCAAACTTGTAAACGAAATTTTAGTCAACAAAAACAGACACAAAAACATAAACGAAACAAAAAACTAAATTATAAAATGCAATCTAACCTAAATGATTTAGTATCGAATGCAAGCTACTACTAAACCAGAAAGCAGAAATAGCTAATGGAAAACATAAATCAAAAGAGAATCTAACTCGAACATAATCAAATTCGACGAAAACAAGACTCAACAAGATTTTTTTGAGTTATAATTTTCCCTACTTAGCTTTCGCCCATGTTCAAGGGAATGGGGGCCCTTTGTTAATGGAGTAACAAACTAATGAGGTATTCCTTCTCAAGGCACCTGCTTTGAAAACTTTCGCAAGCGGAGAGACAATTATAGAATCATCATGTACCATATTTGGAGAAAAATTTTATCTTTTTATAAAATGAATAGTCTCCTATTACTTGACTCTAGTATTTTTTTTTCAGACGTTCTAAGACTAATCCCTCAACATGTGATATCCTTATTTGTCGAGCAATAGCTTGGAAAAGGGTTTGAGCAACATCTCCAAAAATATTGTCGTTTGCAACAAGAAATAAGCAGGAAGAGGATTTGCATTTCAATTTGTAAAGCCTTTTTGAACCCTAAAAATTAAAAGCACTAGAAAATATTACACTAAAACAAGTAATATTTTTTAATCAAGATAGAGATCTGAGTTCAGGTGATTGAAGAAATGATCCATGTAGAAAATTCAAAACAGAGAATTATATTTAATTTTCTTAACTTTATGATTGATTCTGCATTTTAAAAAGGAATTAGAATAAGTTTTAGATGAGAGAGTTGTAGTTTTAGATTTTTTTAAAAGTGGTTCATGTTAAAAAAATAGAAAAAGATTTATTTCTTTAAATTTTATTGGTACTAATTGTTTTTATATTTTAAAAAGAGTTGGCATTTCATATGGTAAATTTTGAGTAAGGACTAAGGACAAGGATAATGTTGTTTATTATTAAATTTCTTAATTAATTAGTTATAAATTGTTTTGAATTAATTATTATTCTTACAAAATAAATATAACGGTATATTTGGTTTATACTTCATTATATAATACACAAGTTGAGAAAATATTGGAATATATTATTTTTATATCAAAGACTAACATTATCAAAAGTTAGTAACATGAGTAAAATTTTAAAAACTTTATATCTCATTTAAAGAGGAAAATTCAATAGAAAGTTAGAAACATTTATTATTAATAAGGGTTTGATTTTTTAGAACTTACTTAAAAAATTAAAATTTTGAATATTGGCATGGCCGGGTGCAATTTTGATATTTAAATCCCTAAAAAGTTGTATTTAGCCTCACATTTTTTTCACGTTTCATCATTCAAACACATAAATCGAATTTACAGGAATTTACCAATCCAAGAAACATTGACGAAAGTATTTAACAAAAGGAGTTCACTTATTACGACTCTGCGTCTATCTTGTTCTATAAGTATTCATTCTTTCAATTTTTACAGGTCTCGTCTACGAGTACAAGTGAACGTGTCATCTTTTCTCAGCCAAAAGACTCCATTAATGTTGCCACTGCCAGGAAAAAAACTTCCGTTCCAGCTGTCCCAGAGTAACAGTTTCAGAATCGCAATGATTAAGCTATCACAACGACCATATCCGCTTAATTCCACTGGAGTTGCAGTGGGGTTGACTTGACTTGCACAGGTGAGGTATCGCAGCCAAGGACTACTGTCCCCATGGATTAGACAGGAAACCACTTCGTTATAGTAATTAACAAGAAATTGATTCAATTATTAGTTTGATTATGTGTCTGCTGGAGATGACATTCAGAAGATTTATGGCTATCTAGTACTGAGTTATACTCCAAATCCATACTCTTTTTCTATTGGCTGAAATCCATCTCCAGCTTTTCCCCATTTATTGACAGTGAACTATGTTAATATCAAATGAATCTAGTGCTACGATGAAAATTGAGACGATGGATTTTGGTGCTCATACAACTTTAAAGGGTTCCGGTTTTTACATTATATGCATATTCATTACTAGCACGTGATGGCTGTTTTAATCTAAGCAGGGTATAGTGCGTACAATGTTGTAGCAACTGAGGATATGTAACCTGTATGGAATCAATAGATGTTAATTAAACGAATTTAGTTTTCCTTGCATCTATCCGTGGGTTAGCAGAACGGCACAGGAATGAACTGAACCCTAGAAATCTGGCTTATGTCTAATTGAAGGGTAATACTTTTTTTTTTGGTATCAAGGGAAGACAAACGCTTCAAATTACATGTGAACACGAGGGTGACAAACCCCTGATTCATCTTGTAAGAGAATAGGTATGCAGCTCCTTGGAGGGAGCTCAAAAATAGTGACTTCTAATTTGGACTATACTGCAAAATTTGCTAGTCAATCCGCACACTGATTACTTTCCTTATAAACGTGTTGAATAACAACAACCCAGTTATGGGTATATAGTATATCAACCAAAACAATACATTTTCTAGAAAGTATAGCGTATCAACCAAAACAAAGTTCGCGTTACAATTGGAGGAAGGGAATAAGGATATATAGTGTATACGGTGCACAAGTTAAGGATAAAAAAGTAGTTCAGTAGTTAACATTTTTGAGATAAAAAGGTTTTTAGGGTTAGATGTTATTTACCTCTTATTATGTAATTCTATTAATAAAAAATGAACATACATAAGTTAATTTAAAAGAAACATGTTGTAGGTTTGAGAATTAAGGTGGAAGGGATATAACGTGTAACAAATGCTTTGAACCACTCAATTGTGCAATTAAAGGGCTTGCGCAGTTGCTTGTTCTTTATGAACAGGTGTTTGACACTTGTTAGGTTACTAGATGTTGGATTCCGCTTGTTTCCGGAACCTAACTCTTGTGAAATCATGAAACGTGAGCGTGCTCCAATGAAATTACCTTAACCAATATCGGTTCATCTTCTTGCTCTGATACCAGTCACTGTTGGACCCCACTTGATTTCAGAATCTAACTCTTGCGAAAACATAATACCAAATATGTTTGCGTGCATATTACCTGAAGGGTTAGTGCATTGAACCCTCATTAGCCATCATCCGTTCATCTTCATTCTCATAAGATCTCAAAAATTTCCTCACAATTTGCTCAATGGTGTGCCCACACAAATCAGTCACCATGCTCAAACTCATTTCTCCTAATTTGTGAACAGAATTTGGACATTCTAAAACCAGAATTTCAATTTGACTTCTTCAAAGAAATCGTAGCTCTAAATCTCTAGTTTGTTTTGAAGCAAGAACTATCTTAATCGGAGCTCTATAGATCAAGATATGATTAAAAAGCTAAAGGGTGTTCATATTCTAATCATGCTCTCCCAACTGATTCCTCATTTTCTCTCCATCAAACTTTTTCTAATCAACTCCAAAAGATACAAATTTTTATGAGAGATAGATACATGTGTTATGAATCTACTGCTTCAAGAATCACTTCATTTGGAGGTCGGATGAGGAAGTTATGACCAAAAAAATCAAATATGTTTCTACCCTCAATCATGTCATAACATGTCTTGGCGCAATTGCCATAACTTTCACCACAAATGTCGGATTGATTTTGTTCCTGTACCATTTAAAAGAAGACTTCTAGATGTACAACTTTTATGAAGACCATAAAGTCAAATTTTGTCTCTAAAATGGTCAAAAATTGCAATTTACTGAAGTTGTCCCATGTATGTCCGTTAAACGGACATAGACTGGCTTAGAAGCCATTTTTCACCTGAGAAGGTCCGTTTAAAGTCCGTTAAACGAACATTGGTGACCCAAACCTCCTTCCAAAGCCTCTCCAATGCTTCCAACATCCATTCTAACACCATATACACTCATAATCTCCACAAATTCAACTCTTCTAGTACCAAATCACTTCATAACAACTCAAACCCCAAATTTATCTCACAACATTCTCAATTCTCAACTCATTTGGTTCATCAAAATCACAATTTCCTATCATTTATCATAGCTATCCTATACACAAATCCTAGCAACATCATAACTTGTAACAATCATATCTTTCCATTCCGATATCCCAAAAATTACAAACTTTATATCTTTGGAAAGCTAGAAAGATCATCTACAACTTTTATGAAGACAAATTTGGCTAATTCTACCCAAATCAATACAGTTTTTCCTTGGAAGTTAGAACACACAATTTTACCCTCATGAAAAACTTGAAATTTTTCACTATACAAACTACTTCACTTCCTCTATTGCAACATCATTCATAACCATTCAACTTCCAATTGAAATTCATCAAACTCTCAACCTCAATTCATGTGACTCTTCATATTCAACAATATCTCATCATTCACCAAAAATCTTATTCTTCTTTTCCATAATATCTCAATTCAACAATATCTCATCATTCACCAAAAATCTTATCTTTCTTTTCCATAATATCTCAATTATATATATATAATTGAGATATTATATATATCAATCCATACACAAATTCGCATTTCAAATCCAAACACAAATCCATATTTCATTTACATCATAAGATAAATGTTTACAAAGCTTTAATGGCATTCCCAAGTCACATTACATCGTCAATATCAAAATCCAATATACAAAGCATGCAAAACTCAAAAATTCTTGAAATACATCTGAAGTTTTGTTTTACATCAATTATTCCAAAACAAAACATGCAAATACGGAGTAATGCCTTGACTCTCACTCTATTTCTTGCTCATCACTTGGAGATGGGACAGAAATGGGGGTGAGCTTAACGATCGTGGGTAACAAGCTTATAATGAATAACAAGCAAAACCTTTCAAAAAGTTCTTTATCATGAAAAATTCTTATTGTATCATAAAACACATGTTTCTCCAAATTTCTTGTCATGAAGTCAAAATCACAACAACACAATTTATGCATTTTTAACTTATTCACAAATTATAAACACATAGGCACATCAGAATGGTTCTGGTGGATCCAAAAACAGAACGTACTACACATTTCTACTTAATGGTCCTGTGTAGCCGTGAACAGAACGTACTAACGCAATCCCACATAATGGTTTTGTGTAGCCGTGAACTTATGGGAGTCCATGAAGGAGCTCCATGCCACTAGCGGGCAGGTCAACGTGTACATGGCTTAACTTAGGGGACCACCACAAACCCACATAACACATAATTCATGAACTTGAAAATAAATTGCCAAAATGGCAACATTTCGGAAACTTGTTTTTCATGAATATGCAATTTTTCGAAAAACAAAAACCCTTTCATGTAGCAATTCATAATTCATCATCAAAATTTCATACTACAAAACATATAGCAATTCCGTAAACCATTCAAAAGCAACAAATGTCACAATTATAAAGCAATTGAGAAATCATTTTATTCTCTTGGATAAAAAGAAAACATAATGGCTCATTATCCAATTATAAACATAAAACCTACCTTAATTCGTTACTTATAAACTTATTCAAAAAGTCTCTACCTGTTGGGACCCGATCTCAGAACCGGACCCAAACTGAAAAATCGGAACGAAAAACGGAAAAAACGGAAACGAAGAACAAAAGCAAACAGAAACTGATCAATCGGAAGCAATCGCATCCGAAAGAACGAAAAGCGAAAGCGGAAACGAAGAAGCGAAGCGAACGGAAAACATAAGGCGAACAGAAACGAAAATGAAAACGGGAGTAAACGAAAGAATCGAAAGGAGAACGAAAGCAAATCGAACTCAAAGCAAACTAAAACTAATGTCCGACATCCGGTAACGAAAATTTTAGAAAAGCGTCGTGTCGTGCTGGAAACCTTAGACTAAGCCAAACCCGAAATCCGGTATACTTTTTTTTATTTCATTCCTTTTCTCTTTATTCAATCTTATACGAATCAAAACCATACAATTTCCCTACTTGGAAATTCATCCTCAAACAAAACTCAATTCATATGAATCTTCTTATACAATCACACCTATCCCGAAATTCATCTTTTAACAATAATCTTATCTCATCTTTAACAAAACATATTCTTATTCTAATTCTTTCTCATAATTCTCTTAACTCATCAATTTATTCAGACTCTTATTATTACAATTTCCATAAAAACTCGTACAAGCCTAAAATACAAACCAGCCCCGCCCAATTAACAAAAATTGGGCAGCATAACGACTGTATTTCGCAAAACCCAAAAATCTGTAAAGGTTCAAACACACTTCTATAATGACATCCAATCATAATCACCATCATCGGACCTTCTGTCCGGAATCCCAGCATAACCAAACTCAACAATCATAACTCAAGCACTTCTATAATCCTCATAATCAAGTCATAACCATTACTTCAATTTACCAATCATCATCCAAAAACATATGTAATTTAAAAAAAACCATAATCCACTTTCACATTCATTCACTTTTCAAGTCACATTCATATTTCACAATCATTCACAAACCCAACTCCATACATTAATTCATTATTCATATACATCATGAAACCAAAGTGACATTCTCAAGCCACGATACAACATCTATTGCAAAAACCGAAATACATAAGAATACATATTTCTCCAAAATACACAACATAAGTCTAAACTCTTATTTTTACAAAAATCCAATTTCAACAAAAATACTATTACAAACATAACGGACGAACTGACTTTCTTTCATCCGATCTCCTTCTTGATTGCCTGGAGATGGGGATGAAAGGGGGGTGAGCTGAAATAGTTCGTGGATAATATGTTTATACATTGAAAGATAAGAGAAAACATTTTTGCAAAAGCTTTTGCTCGTTAATTCAGAAGTTCCACATTAGAAAAATTTTGGCAAATCCCTTATTTCTCAAGCTTTTCAAATCATTGCCAAACAAATTCAATAAATTTTTGGCAAAAAAATCCACAATAGTTTAATTCTCAAAATTTTCACATTTTTCACATTTCATGAACAAAATCTATATTTCTTAAACATTTTCCAAAGCATGCAATGCATCACACTTAGCAACAAATCAAGAACACATAGCACATCAAATGGTTTGGGTTGGTCCTAACGGAATGTACTGCACATTCCCGCATAGCGGTCATGTGCAACTATGAACAGAGGGGAGTCCGTAATCGGAACTCCTATGCCACTAGCTGGCAGGCGGGAGAATCCTATCAAAGGGAGACCAGTGCATTGACTCATACGGAGTGGACCTAACCAAACCCACATAATACGCATTTCACATATAAAAATCCATTGGCCCGAAGGCACATTTCGAAAACTTAGTTTTTCGTATCGTGTCATACAAGACACATTCACATATTCATATATCACATCAATTCATATAACAAATCACATTCAAACTCAATTCATAAATTTAATCACATATCGATCAAAATCATAACAATGAATGCAATAATTTCTTTAAATCATAAATCAAACTTATTTAAATTCACAAAGCACATTTTTCAAATTATTCAAATAATTTGACACTAGTGAATTTCATAATCCTTGCTTTTTCTTAAAATCATTCCAAAACAAGGAATTTAATCCTTCGAAAATCATATTTTTCAAACATTTATATAAACATTAATTTATCACAATTTTGCTTCTTGAATTTTTAAATACACATGCTTAGCTTAAAATTCAATAAATAAACATACTACCTACCTCGAATCGATGCTAGAAGCTTGTCCTAATCATCAATTTGACCATTTCTTCTTTTCTTCTTCCAATTTAAATTTACCTAAACCAATTCACCCAAATTCAACATCAAAATGACATAATCCTCACAATTAACTTAAGAATTCACAACTCATCATGTTTTTTAAGCTATCTACATCAAACAACTTCCAAATTTTGAAAATCCCCAAATTCAAGACAAAAACCCTAATCCATTAATATCCAAAATTGAACCAATTAAACCTTGCAATCACTAAAATTGAGCTTAGGAAACCCAATCCCGTAACATTTCTAAGATATCTAAACCAAGAACTAAACAAAAACTCAACTTAAACAAATTTCGAACTCACCTCTTTCTCCCTCCCATTTTTGGCATTCTTAAGCTCTAAAGGAGACTTCCATCTTCTTCCTCCTCTTTGCTCTTGAAACCAACGAAAAATTGTTGGGCCCCATTTTTTTGAAACCCAACTTACAGGGAGCTCGGCCTATCAAAGCGAAGAGCTCGGCCAAAAATGAGAAATTCAGTCAAAGGGAGCTCGGATTCAGTTAGTCACAGGGAGCTCGGCCTATCAAAGCGAAGAGCTCGGCCAAGAGCTTGGCCATCAAAGCTAAAAGGTCCAAAATCAAAGTAAAGAGGTCGGTCATCCAAACCGCTCGGCCAAAGGATCACAGTCGAGCGATCAGAAGTCAATTGGTCAGATGATCAAAGTTGATCGATCAGAACAGAAAGACAAATCGATCGGTCAAAACAAAAATCGGTCGGCCAATATGGCCGAGCGACAGATACAGCTCCTCACACTCAAACTTTTAACTCCGAACTACAAATGCTACAAACTTAGTATCGATGACCGATCAAACGAAGCTCTATAACTTCCAAACATAATCGTTCAACAAAACAATTAGCTCTCTCCTTTCCCGAGGGGTCCTCAGCCCTCGTCCGATCGATGTTCACCAACTGAACTCTACACTGAACTTCACACCAAAATTTGAACATCTTAAGGGCTGAATATAGATCGGCATTCTTCATAACATTTGTAGCCCCATGACTCCATTTTAATTTGCAAGTTGAATCAGGTCGATCCGAGCTCTATCGCTCAAGCTATCCTCAAAATAGAAGAGGGAGGTCGGTCGGTCGAAAATTGGACACAATCGATCGGCTAGCAGGTCACGCGGGAGCTCGACAGACCGAGCGGGCGCGGGAGCTCGGCAGCTCGGCAGACCGCGAGGACGCGCAGCCGCTCGCCTCTCCTGGTTAATCCGACCTCCAAATTTAGCTTGCCCTAACAAGCAGTATACACAAGACTATCTTATGAATACTCAAATCCCAGAAAATTTACAGCATTTACACTTAACATCATATTCTTCATCCGACAGTCAACCTTAATTCATAAAACTCATCATATTCAATAACATCCCATCATTCACCAAACAATCTATCCTTCATAGACATGAAACACATTCCTGTGACTAGCATCAAGCCATTCCTCAAGTCATCCATATGCTACGAAATACAAAATTTATGGAACAATGTCGAAATCATTTCCACATCGCACAAAGTCCATTCACAAAATTCATATACAAACTCATGGCACATTTTCAAATCAAGGCAAAGTCGTACTTGAAACAAGCATTGACAAAACACAATAAACCCAAAGGTCTTCCATTAATATCGAAATATCAAAGCTTTAGTGGGCATTTCCAGCCCCGATTCATCAAAGTCTTTTTAATTATAAAAATGTTACCCACACTACATGCATACTTAAAACACTCATTTCACGCATTAATTTCCAAATATCAGTGTAAAACATATAACACAACTTACTACATTCACTGCCAATTCCTCATTTAATAATTCTGACGTCCAATCAAAGTTCGGGGTCCAACAAAAACCCTCTTAGAAACCCATAGAAACCGAACCTTGCTTCCTCCTTCTTCTTCTTCTCTTCTCCATCGCCGACAGCTTCATCTCCTCTCTTCTTATGTTTTCGTTTCTTTTCTTTTTACTAACATTTTCGTGTCTTTCTTTCACATTTACGACAGCCACTCTTCTCTTCATATGCCATGTCATTAATTGAAAGGTTAAAGACCCCTTTGCCCCTCCTCCTTTGCCTTAAAACTTAAGAACTTAAGTGGACTTCCAAAACCGCCCCTGCACTTAGCCTTTAAAAATTGTCATCTTGCTACCTAATTTTGAGCAGGTAAATGACATAATTTGGCAAACCTTTCTTCTTGAAAAATGTTTCTCTATGTCTCATATTTAAAATGACACCAAGAACGCTCAAATCGGTTCAGAAACGAAAGAGTTATGGATAAAATACTCGTTCAGCTCTAACTAATCCGAGACTGAACATTAACCCAACTTCAATCTAGAAATTGACCATCTTATGGACTAAATTGAAATTCGATCCCTTCATATGACTTGTAGCCCCATGTCTCAATTTTATTTTACCTCAAGAATCAACTCAATCGGAGCTCCACATCTCCTGAAATTCTCAAAATACCAAACCATGTTCAGAAAAGTATCCAACTTATTTCACTTTGATTTCAATCAATCACCCTCAATTTAATCTCAAAAATTCATAATTCTCCATGAACCGATAGAGGAAAGTATTAGAAATCCAACGCTTCGAAAATTGAATCAATCGGATGTCGGACGGAAAATATATTAGCGAAAGAGTAGAGGAAAAATCAAATAAATCAAAATTGGAGTCGCACTGTAGCAGATGGCTCGCGGTCGCGAGCCGAGGCGAAAAGAGACCATCACGATCGCGAGTCGAAGGAAACAGAAACCTTGCGAGTGCGACGGCTCACGATTGCGAGCCTCGGAGAAAAAGGTCAGCTCGCGACTGCGAGCCTCGAAGGAAAAGGGCGCGATCGCGAAATGGTCCAAACTTCGATTTTCTTTTTCATTTTTCATTTTTTCAACTCTAAACTTTAAAAATTCGTAACTTTTTATGCTGGACTCCAAATTTAACCAATTTGGTATCAATAAAAAGCTTAAAGGAAGCTCTACAACTTCCTTGAAGAACTCGAAAATCAATTTCATCTCTAAAGGGGTTAAAAACCCACTCAAACTTTCTGTCCACATATATATATATCAACCTAATTAATCACATAACTTCCAAAATTTCTATTTTTCAACTCCAAGGTCCAAACATATCATATTTTCTATCAATGTAAAGATCAAGACAAACCCTTCAACTTTCATGCAGACCCCTTAACTCAATTCATAACATATTAGTACCTAATTTGCCTCGAAGCACAATACACCTAAATGTACACTTATGGACATTTCCACAAAACCAAAACAAACAATACTTAACTTTTACTGATTATAACTTTTACTCCCGATATCAAAAAATATCAAACTTTATGTCTACAGAAAGCTTTCAACAGAAGCTACAATTTTCATGATGATCATTTTCTCAAATTATGCCTAAATCAAAAAGTCAACTCTCTATGGCCAAAAAGTCAAACTTTCTTAATTTATCATATTCTTACACTTTTTCTCTTTATTTCTTGATTTCAACTTCCATTTCAATCAACTCATTCATTTCATTCACCTAGAATTTCATGAATCATACAAATCTACTAAAATCTTAAAGTCATCAAAACTAATCAATTTCGTTTCTCATCAATTTCCTTAAGGCACAAAACATCTATAATACCATTCATATACAAAAACACTCATTAAATTTCATTCCATATTTTAAAATTGCCACTTAAGGATCGAGGTCCAACACTACCCCCTTGTTTCTCTTGCCTCTCTTAATCTCCTTCATCAAAGGCAAAATTACCATTCAGTAGTGATTCCAAATTGAGAAACCCATAAGACATAATCACCAAAATTGATCTTAGAAAGCTTAAACCCATACATTGCTTAAACTATATGAACCAAAATCTTTCTAAAAAGCCAACAAGTCAAACATACTCTTACCTTGATCCTTCACCAAATGAAGAGTTTCTTCGCTGGAATGGAAGCTCTTGTCCTCCTCTTCCTTTTTCCTTCTTGAATAAACTTCAGAATCCCTTTTGAAAGCTTAGAAAAATCAAAACCTAGCTTTTTCTTCCTTCTTTGTCTCCTCTCTCCACCGAACTCTCTCCTTTCTTCTCTCTTTTCTTTGGTTTTTCTTCACAATTTTCGTTCTTGCTCCTTCCTTAAAAGCAAGCCCACATGTCTTATTACAATTTTGCCATTAATGAGTGAACAATGTCCAATTTACCCTTACATATAAGCCTTGAAACTTAAATGCTCAAGTGATCTTCCCAAAAAGCCCTCACACATACATACTCTTACAAGACTACTTTATTTCAATTGAACCATATGATAATATCCTACAATCATTTACATAATAATTAACTCCAAATAAAAATAATTAATCTAGCAAGACCTCAAAATTATTTTAAATCATGCTTAACTCCTTGCAAAAATCAAGACCTTTTTTTAATCATGTAATTGAAGGAATTTGATAGGACTTCCTTCTAGAAAAATGTTCCTCATTGTCTTAATTTTCTAATGACACCAAAATTGCTCAATTTGGTTTAGAAATCTGAAAGTTATACTCCAAACATTTCTGAACTATTCTTATGCTAAAACAATATTCTGTGCTCAACTTCCATATGAAAATTGACTTTCTTAGAGACTGAATTAAAACTCTATTTCATCAGACAATTTGTAGGCTTATCTCTCTAGTTTAATCCAAATTAAGAATCATCTCGTTTGGATAACTAGAGCAAAAGTTATGGCTAAAACACCAAAGCATACTTATTGAACATGTTTCAATTACATTTTCCAACTTTTAACTACCAACATTTCACATATAACCTATCTTGTACCTAAACCATCTTTTCTATGTCATTTCAAATTCAAGAATTCTCCTTTTCTTTACACATGAATAATCGCCAACAATTTCTCATTTAACAGTTTTAGCTTCCAAGAAAAGTTCGGGGTCCAACATTAGACCTTTCAGATTAGGTGCATGGTGTTCTCTACCATTGAACTTTGTTGCATCAAATCATCTCAACTACCCTGAACTATAACTAGCCACTGGAGTTATTATTGTAAGATAGAATTTGTGGACTGGGTGAAGTAGATAGTGCACGTTTTTATCGTCAAGTAGTAAAAATATCGATCCCACGGAGACCAAATTAGTTAAATAGAAATACTCGTAA
>JAOQMR010000008.1:28903081-28913346 GCA_027563865.1 Erythroxylum pelleterianum | reverse complement strand
TTGGGATGTCGGAAGAAGAAAGAATAAAGCTTCCAGTCGGTCACTGTAGTCGACTTAGTCGACTACAACCTCCGACTAGTCGACTAGGACATGTGTTTTCCCTGAACTGACCTCTCTCCACTTTTTTTCTTATAACTTGTCCATCCGACCTCCGATTGACATGATTTTTGAAGCGTTGGACTCCTAGGACATTTATCTACCTCTCCATGGAAATTAGTGAACTTTGGAGATCAATTTGAAAAAGATGATTAAATCAAAGTGAGTGAATCGATTAAAAGAATATGAATTGGTTATTTTCTGCCATACTTCATCGTTTAAGCAATATTCGGACCTATAGAGATCCGAAATTGGTAATTTTGGTGTATATGGATTCCTAAAGCATAGAGGAATTTTTCTATTAAGGAGAGGTGGCCTAGGTTACCCTATATGGACTGTCTCATTGATCGGGAACGGTAGACCTGAAAGTGTTTGTTTTAGAAAAAAAATGACATAAGCATAAATTGCAAGGTTAATGACTTTAGTGAGGCTTAAACCTAGGAATAAGTGAATTGGGATATGGGAATGGGTTTGTGATGATATTTATGGAATAATACCAGGATTATCATGAACATGCATTGTACATATATGTGCATGAATGAATGCTTATAATTGCGCAAAATTATTAATGTGTGTGCAATGTATTGCACAAATGGGTTGTGCAGATTAAAAGTCCACAATTAGGCGTTTCCAGAATTTGAAAGCAATTGCTAATCTGGAGCGTACTGTGAGTAGATCGAGATGGTCTTATTTTATTTTTGTTTTGTTTTGTTTCATTGTGTATAAATTGATTACTGAATGTGATTGATTATTGGGTTCCGGACAGGGGGTCCGATGATTGTGATACTGAGTTGTGATATTGAAGTGCTACTTGAATGTGAATTGGATGACCTATGTGTATTTCATATGATTGAAAAATGTGTTTTTGAATGTGCTTTATATGTGATAAGTGTCGGACCACGGTCCGACGACAAATGGGTTTTGAATGTGAAATTGCAGGTGCATGAGAGATGTTTCTCAACTCTACTGTTGAGTGCCGGACTACGGTCCGATAACATGCGAAAGTGATTGTATGGGATTGATGCATTTCATTGCATAAGTGTATGAAATATAATGGCTGTTGGGAATGAAGTAGCCACCGATCTGAGCTTTAAGCTCAACGAGTGAAAATGAGCTTCGAGGTTATAAGTGATTCAGAGCCTCAGGCTCAACGCTTAACGAGCCCTGTGTCCTCAAAATGGATAAGGGACAGTTATTAATGAGCCCTACATGGGACAGCTTAGGCACTTGGTCACAACGAGATAATAACTGAAAAGTGAGTCTCATGTATATTGCATATGCATAGTATGAATGATTAAGTATATTGAATGTGAATAATGTGAATGTGAATGTGGAATGTATGAGTTATGAGTTATGTGACGGGGTGAGCCATCAATGATGGTCACTCATTGAGTTCGCAAAACTCACCCAAAATTTGCAATTATTTTTCAGGATTTGAAGAATACCTCGTTCGGTAAACGGGAGTATAATTACTGCATACAAGGGAAAGCTAGAAGTCGGGATCAGTTCATGTTTTCCTTGTGTCTTTTTCTTTTCGCACTGAATTGTATTTTCTGCAAAGTGTTGTATTTAGTGTATTTGAATATATTTGTTGTGTATAACTTTTCAATTGGAAAAAGGTTTGTGAAAGAGTTTGATCATAGTGTAATGTAATTTGTTTTTGGAATGTGCAAATCGAAATTCTAATTTTTTGAAAACAAAAATTTTGTAACTCTTGTAAATGAAAATGTTTTTGAATAAAAGTGGGCCTAAAGTTGCGATTCTTGATTTGCGCATTTTCGTAATCTAGAAAAAAAACTAATTTTTATACTGAGTTTTTAAATAAGTTAGCACGTCACCCTCGCGGGGCACGGACTCGGATATCATCATCGACGTCGGGTTCGGGTCCTGCAGGCGTGGGGTGTTACATAAAGCTTCTAATGAAAATGCCAAATTGCCTTCCTTATCTTAAAGACATATGGTTCTATTATTGTTCCTCTTAGTTAAGGTATAATTATTGAGAAAAAGAGGAATTATAGTCATCACCTTTCAATGATTGCATTCTATCTGTTTCATTTAGAAATTATGATTATAAATGATTCTATGATAAATTTGAAGATTTAACTTTCAAAAAAAATTTGGTCCTCATTATGAGGGTCCTGAAAAGGCATGTTTTGGGATTCCAACAACTCTTTTCTAAACTAATCTATGTCTTTAGAAATGTTCCCAAAATTAGTTTTGTTAAGAGATTTCTTAAGCCTCTTAACGAATTAAGTCTTTACGTATAAACAAAGAGAGAGCAACAAAATGTAAAAAAATTTCAACCTTTCCATAATCTCACCTTAAGTTGCCATATTTTTTTCTCAAGGGAAAAGGATGGGTATTAAAATGACCTAAAAGAGTCCAATTACTCTAAACTTAAAGTTTAATAAAGAAATATAAAGCCAAATATTTTTTTTCATATCCATATTATTAGAGACGTAAAGAAATATGCAATGTGATATACATATATGAGATTAATTTGTATAAGCATTTAGCAAGTGGGAGTTACATAGAGATGCATAGCCTTACTATCATTAGAGATATCATTTTTCCACAACATTTTTACATCATAGCAAAAGAGATATTATTGAACCATGTGGATTTAAACCTATTTTTTAATGATAACAACATAATGAAATACAGATGTTGATATTTAAAATTTGATAAGTAATATTGGAAAGAAATATTATAAGATAAAGTTTATAGAAAGCTTGGAATTGACGTTTAAAATTTTATTAGATGAAAAATTCTTGAAAGAGATCATTAAAGAGTTCAATTTAAAAATTAGTATGTCTAAGAGATAATTCAATTTTTGCAAAAGTTTCTTCATATGATTCAAGTGCTGCTTGAGGATATCAAAGCAAGTTAGGAAGATAACATTATAGAGTGAAGCTGTAATATTATTTCAATCATAAATGTATTTAAAAATGTTTGTCTAAGTGGATTCGAGAGGCCCCATAATACTAAAAGAAATGAATAAAATTTCTAAAAGACACCTTTTTTCAAAATTTGATCATAAATTTCTTTAATGATGTTATATTGAGATAATCCAGCTTAGAGAACGGGATATAAATCTATAAAAGACATCTTCTTTGTCTAATTAATTGAACAAGGTTTTTGTTATAAGGTATATGAATAATAACCCAGTTAATTGAAATAAATAAATTTTTATAGGGTACAAACAATTATATTGTCTTGTATGGAAAGGAATGATCTTACAAAATCGCTAAAAGTTTGAGAAAAATTATAAGAATCTCCCGATGAAGGAGAGAGACATAATAGAATCTAGATTAAAAAAAAAGAATCAAGTGCTTCAAAGATAAAAGCTTTGAATTATAGCTTGGTCATTATATTCTAGTAAGAGAAACCTTTGAGTAGTGAGAGTGTTGTGTAAATTTTAAGAAACATTTTATGATCGAAAGGATTAGAGTTTGTTAGAGAGAGTTCTAAATAACTAACACTTATAAGGTTCATCTTAAACCTTGTCAAAAATAACATTTTTCTCTTCACTCTTTATAAAAAAGACATAATAGATTTGAATACTGAGTATAACTTAGAGAATAGATGTAGGGTAAGGTAAACCAAACCATTATAACCTATAAGTGTTCATCTCTTTCATATCCATTTAATTAAGTTGAAATAATAATAATAGAAATGCTCCACGGAGGAATTACAAAAGAGGATGAAGCCCTTACATGTCAATTAAGAGCTTATAAACTTAAACTTGTCCAATTAAGTTCACAGCATATCATAAGTACTTAGAATACACCCATGCCCTTAAAACTAAAATTGCCTTAATGTATCAAATAGCCAAGATTGCTTCAAGGTGTCAAATCTCATAAATGAGTAGATTAGGTAAGTGAAGTTGCATTGTTGATACACTTCCTTCTTGAGAAGCATGAAGAAAACTTTACAAAGAAAGAAAGGAAAGTTGGGGCACTAGGATTCAAATAAACTTTGGAGATTGTTTGAGAGTTTGCATAATCCTCATTTGACTATCTTAGTTATAGAGATTAAGTTGGTGTTAATATTTGCTAATATCATTCCCCTAATCTATTTCAGTGTACTTTGTAAAATATCCTTCTATCTTGAGCTTTGTTCTTAAAAATACGTTAATTCCTTTTTATTCCATAAAGCATGGATACTATAACATAAGGTGATCTTAATTAGAATGTGTTCTTTATTCCTAAAATTCTACTTCCTAGATTCCTAAGTAATCATATGTTCCCAAATATCAACATTAAAAAAGTGATTGTTCAACATTTGAATTTTCATCCAAAGCTCTTTATAAAAAACACATTTGGAGAATAGATGATCCTTGCTTTTAGCTTCATTGTTAAGTAACTTATAGGTTGCTTGTAAAGTCATAGAGCTTTTAATTTTATCAAAAGTGGAAACCTTATTTATATTAGCAAGCTATTAGATAAATGAAAGCTTGGGGGGAATTTGCTTACACTAAACAAACTTCCTCCAAAGGACTTTGGGAGAAGGGTTCTTGAACACCTAATAGTTAGACTAGTTGGCGACGTAACTTGAAAAGCGCTAAAAAACCAAATAAAGTCATATTTCTACTAATTGGAGTTAGTCCTTACAAGGTTCTCCTTAATAATATTGAATCTCTTCTGTTTAATGAGTCATTCATTGCCATTAATCAACTCACTCACTATGACTTTAGTTTAAGATGGAAAGCTTAAGGGAATAGATATAGGGGACCTATTTCACACCAATTATCATACCAAAGCCACATGCTCTTGCTATTACCTACGGTGTACTTAATTTCGTTACAAATTTTTGTCCTTAATTTCAAATAATGAGAATGCAACCATTAGAAACAAAAGGGCTGCCTTGTTAGCAAGTATTCTTTAAAGCCACTTTGATAGGAGAACTTCATTGCTTCTTTAGATTGGCTAAATTGCAAAACCACCTTCATCTCGAGGTAGGTTAATGTAATTTCATGTCACTTTAGCATAAAGCTTTTTGTATGCTTCTCATGTCTAGATAAAATTCCTTATAATTCTCTCTAATCCTTTAATAATGATTTTAGGAAGAGCTATATGAAAAAAAATCAGTAGACCTATGAATTATTAAGGATGGATTTGATAAGATGAGTCCTATTTGCATATGAAAGACTCTTATTAGTCCAATGATCACTTCTTTTATGAAATAAGTCATATAGGGTCTGGTAATCCTCATATGTGTGTCTACTAATTTTTATATGAATGACAAGGTATTTAAAAGATAATTTTTCCAAAACTAGTATAATAATTGAAGCAAGATATTAAGCTTAAGAACTACCTACATTTGCAATAAGAATAAAGCTTTTATTCATATTAAAGTTGAGACCAAATAGCTTGCAGAAGATCTTGAGGGAAGTCATGAGAATCCTAATAGAATTTAGATCTACATTGCAAAATAGAAACAAATTATTAACAAAGGAAATATTAAATATCCTTTACTTTTCACATTGTTGATGGAATTTAAAGGATTGATCCCTATTGATGTTATAGTTTGTAAGCCTAAATAGCACTTCAGTACAAATAGAGAATAAGTATGGAGATAAAGGATCACCTTGCCTAATCCCTCTTCCATTTTTGAATTTTTGAGTTAGCTCACCATTTACCAAGACATTAAAAATGGTAGTTGTAATACATTGTTCAATATAAGCAATGAAAATATGAGGGACACTAAGGGATTCTAAAGATTGTGTTATGCCCAAATAAGTTCTAAAAATACCTAGGCCATCCTATTTATAAGTATACAAGGTAGTTGTAGTGATTACCCAGGGTCGTCTCCCATAGAGGTGAAATTGGTCCACTTAAATTAACCTTGAACAAAAGCAAAAATAAAAATAGATGCAATCCTAAACATTCTATCCTGATTTGTTGAGCGAAGACTTTAAAGAAAATCACAAAATAAATTGAAAAGTAAACGAAGTGAACTGGAAGCAAAGACGAATAGATTAACAGAAATGGAAGACTCTTGAGAATTAATTTTACTAATTTAATCTCCTATGCATGATTAAAGGAAATGATTTGATAGTTGTCTTACTAAAATTAATAGTTGGGTTCTAAATTAACTCGAATAATGAACTAATCTAACTTTCGTATTCAACAAGTTATTATCCAAATTAATTATAGAAACTCAACTACTAATTACCACTTAAGTTAATATATTTTTAGTTCTTAACCTAAGCGTCCATAGTTTCTCGATCCATATTAAATTTCTCCTCTCGATCCTTCATTTAATACTAAAAATGATGCAAAGTTTGGTCATTCTATTACATCCATTCAGCTCAGAAACAACAGAAATAAATATGCCAACAAATCCATAACTCAATCATGCATAGTCAACCAAAATAGCTACATTAATTCTCAAGAAAAAGAGATCAACCCATCATAGCTTAAGCATAGTTCATCATCTCCATACACTTTAGTCCCATGTTACTGTCAACAAAAGTATTAAAGCAATAAAAGAGTGACTACTAAATGAATTATGAAAAGATAACAAAGTAACAGTCAATTAAGCTAACAAAGTAATAAGTTTAATAAATAAACAAGAAACACCGTAATAGATGAATAACAAAGCAAGAAAACAGAGATTGGGTAAATGAGGTGCGGTGGTCTCCTGCACCTCTCAAGCTTCCCTCATTAGCTCTCACCTTCTGCTTCAGCTTGTTCCTACTAGATGGTCAAAGGCTTAGTTCTGCTTCCAACTCTCTGCCATGTTTCTCTCTTCTTCATGTACTCTCTCCGTTCTCTTCTCTTCTTCCCTTCTTTCTGTGTATTTTCTCTCTCCCAAACTATCTCTGGTGTGTCATGTGAAGAATGAAGAGTGAATGATGAATGATTGATAAGCCACCACCCTCTATTCCCTTTCTATTTGTGGTATGACTCTAGGTTTAGCGTTTTGAGCCATCACCCCTACACATGACAAATGATAAGTTGATGAATTAAAGAAACATGGGGGTGACACGTTAAGTCACCCTGTGAGGGCATTTGTCATGGTTTGGTGGTGACTTGCTAAGTTACCACTTTTCTTCTTTTTCTTATTTCTCTTTTCATGCAAAATTTACGTGACTTTGCCTTCAACCTTTATGAAAAATTCACAAAATAATTTAATTAACTTTCATGCAATATTTACACCATTTTCACTCAATTTATCTCACATTTGGATCAATATACAAGGATTTCTAACCAAAATTAAGATACAAAGGCAATTAAAATCAATAGAAACTAGACACAACATATTGTAAAATAAAATTCTAGCTACTAATATCAAATATTTTGTGAAAATCAATTTACAATAAACAACTATTGTTGGAGCTCTTACTTTGGTAACATTGGAAGAGTTCCTTAGCCAATAGGATATTGTTTACTATACTTCTGTCCTCAATGAATGCTTAGTGAGATTTCCAAATCATGATATCAATAACAATACTGAGTTTTGTGGTAATGATCTTAGAAATCATTCTAAAAATGGTATTATAGTATGAAATAGAATTGAACTCCTTGAGTGAACTAGGCTCAGGAGTCCAAATGAGAGTTTTGTTAAATTGTTTGAAGAGTTGCACAACCCCACCAACTTAAAGCTTAATTAGATGCTAAGATTATTTAAAGAAGTAAGAATTTAATCCATCTAGACTTGGTTACTTATTAGGATACTTATTAGGATTGAAACTATGTAGAGTAGTCTTAATCTCTTAAATGTAAACTAGTTTAATCAATTAAATAGGTCGGTTGTTAAATAAAGATTTTTAGCTAAATGAATTGAGTGCATGGGTTGAAGTGTGATAAGAAGCAGAGAGATTAAGGGCTCCTTAAAAGTTATTTAAGGCCAAGGCTTCCAACTCTCTTTCTCCTTAATTATTCCCTTTTTTTGTGTAATCTAAATATTTTATTAGTTTTTTTGTAGCGCCCCCTTACCATAGGGTACACACCAGGACACCCGTAGGTCATTCCGGTGCATATCCTACAACAAGAAAGATTTACGGACAAACACCACTATATTCCACATGGCATCATAATAATAAATATCAAGATAAAATCACAATTGTCATTCTGTACCATTTGTCCATAATTTCCAAAAACTAGTACAATTGCTATATAACAAGGAACAATACATCAGTCCTAACTAGGTCATCCCAAAATCTCAGCTGACCGACCTGTGAGCCATAAACTCTCTCGTCAAAATAATCTACACGGCTCGAACAGTCCATCTGGAGCTAGGGGTCTAGTCTCAATCCTGAAAAATATGTTATAATTTTGGGTGAGTTTGTGAACTCAGTGGGGAACCATCATCGATGGTTCACCCAATTCATGCAGCATGCAAGCAATTCACAGATTATTGCACAATAGCACATTCAGGAGTACCACATGATTGTTATCGCATAAGTATAAGGCATTTCGCCTTTCACAAATGCATATGAAATGCATATGTGACACTTTCTCATTTTATTACGGTGTTGTGACCGAGCGCCTGAACTGTCCCAATATGGGAGCATTAATCGGTGAGCCTGTGGCTCTTAATCAGTGTGGGATCGAGGCTCAATACGTTGAGCTTTTAGCTCTCGGTGGCTGCTCCGGTCACAACTGTCATTATCTGATCATGCATTCATGTATGAAATGCATATGTCCCAATTTAACAGTAAATGCATCACAATTAATCCACATGTCACAATTAGTTAGTAACTGTATCACAATCAATTCACGTATCACAATTTATTACATCAGAGGCAAGTAATTCACAGATTCACAAACAGATAACACTTCTATGTCATAGCTCCCAATACATCGGACCTTCTGTCCGGAATCCACAGTCATAATTAATCACAAAACCCACCATTATTCACCACAGTAGACATATAATAATTGAGAGAACCATCTAGGTTACACACCTATAACTTCCGAGCTAATGCCTGGAAGTCTCAGCAACGTCGGTGGATCGACGCTCCAAATATGCCTCTATAATGGTCAAAGTATATATTTATATACCAAATGTACAATAAGAAATATTTAATAATGCACATGTAGCAGTTAAAAGGTGTACAATGCATATTCGTGACATTCCCGATACCAATCGATAATTTACATCACAAAATGTTCCCCTATGTCTTAGGAAACCTTAGACACCAAAATCACTCAATTTGGACCTCTTTAGGTCTAATTATTGATAAACATGGATCAGAAAAACAATTACGCAGACCCACCTCAATTTTGCCTCTAAAAATATCCAATTTCACATAGAAATGAAATTAAATATTTCACGAATCCGATGCCTTGAGAATTAGGTCAATCAGAGGTCGTATGACAAAGATATGGTCAAAAGAGTGGAAGAATTCAAATAAAATAAATAAATTTTAACAGTAGTCGGCTCGCAATCGCGAGCCGCGAAGGAGCCGTTCTGCTTCGCTACTGCGACGGCTCGCACTCGGGGGCCGCGGCAAAACGGAGCCGCTCGCGATCGCGAGCTGCTAGCGATCGCGAGTCGCTGCTTTCTTCCTTCCTTTCCTCCATCTGAATTTCCAACATGCATAACTCTTCACACAATTTTTCAAAAATTATAAATAAGGTCTCATTTGAAAGATAATAGAAAGCCCTACAAGATTCATGAAGGACACAAAAACCCATTTCACCTCTAAGGGTGCCAAAATTACAAGCAAATTTACTGCGTTCACATGAACACTCAAAACAGTACAACATTTTTCCAAAGAGCATAACTTCCCATTCCCTTTGTCAAAAATTCCAATTTTTATGTCAAAAGAAAGATCAAAACATGTTCTATAACTTTCATAAACAAGTTAAAAGCAAATTCAATCTCTAGATAGGTCCAATTCTCAACCAAAGTTTCTGACCATATGAGTTACCCTAAACAGTAACACAATCTTCCAAAAATCATAACTCCCTACCCAAATGTCCAAAAAATCCATATTTTATATTCATGAAAAGATCAGACAACATACTACAATTCTCATGAAGGACTTAGGAGCAAATTTCATCTCTAACTAGATCAAAACTTCACATGAATGTTGCTGCCCTGTTTCACATTGTAAAATCAGTATATTACCTAAACCAAATCCAAACTTTACAAATTCATAACTTCCAATTCCTACATCCAAAATTCGCATATTATACCTCATTACAAAGCTAAAA
>JAOQMR010000008.1:28838253-28856614 GCA_027563865.1 Erythroxylum pelleterianum | reverse complement strand
TAGGTTCCGATTAAGTGAGACGACCCGAGGTTGCATCCTATATTGCAATCCTTGGAATTAAATTATTTTTGATTTGGCTTCTAAGGGTTTGATCTTTAGATCGAAACAAAGAGACGATCACCTTCCTTGTGATAATACTCCTTATAATGTTTTCCATTAATAGCTTGCTTCATGTATAAGGTAAAGATGTAGGCCCAAAATGATAGCTTAGAATATGAGATTGGCATGATCTTAAAGAATGCCTATTGAAATGTCCCACACATTATTGGGCCTTTACATCTAAAGTCACCATTACAATTAATTAGGCCCTATTATAGATGTAACAGCCCAGGCCACCTGGCCATAGATATTGTCCGCTTTGGGTTGCTCCTTGGGCCAAACCCCTCATGGTTTTGCTCTTCCCACCCTTGGGAAGACGCATCTTAAAGGGAGAGGTATCCATACCCTTATAAGGAGTACTTCGTTTCCCTCTCTAACCGATGTGGAATCTCACAATCCACCCCCCATAGGGCCCAACGTCCTCCCTGGCACAAAGGATCGAGAATTGGCTCTGATACCACTTGTAATAGCCCAGACCACCCATCTACAGATATTGTCCACTTTGGATTGCCCCTCTGGCTAAACCCCTCATAGTTTTGCTTTTCTCACCCTTGGGAAGATGCATATCAAGGGGAGAGGTATCCATACCTTTATAAGGCATACTTCGTTCCCCTCTCTAACCGATATGGGATCTCACAATAAAGGTTGAACATTTTGTCTAAGTCAATTTCTATGCCATTTCTAATAGAGTAATGAACTATTAACCAAGAATTAACTTAAAGGCACTTTTCTTTATAAATGAAATTGTTTAAATTATAGAAGAATTTTGCATTTTCCAAAATGTCTAGCAAATTTCATTGTTTTGCATTGACAAGATGCCTCAATAAATCTTTGAATAAAACACTAATTTTGTATGTTGGCTATCAATTTATGAAGACTTGTAGTTAAAAAAATTCAAATTAAACCTTAAAACATTAAAAAGCGAGGTCGCCAAGTGTCTAGTAAAACAACATTTTTATCGATCATTAGGGTTAAGTATAAAGCGTCAAAACTGATTAAACCATGAAATCAAATTGTTTAAATCACTTAAAACTTCAAAACTAATTGACCAAACTACCAAACCAAATCGTTTTATTTTACCTTCATTGAAGTCATTAAAACAAAGCAAACAAAACCATTGATATATATATATATATATATATAAGGTAAGCATTGCTAAGTGAGTTAACTATACAAAATTTAAAAGTTAACATGTGCACCAAATATTTTATATGTTCTCTTAGAAAAAGTGAACAAATTTTTTACTGAACTTATGTAATTGAGAAATTCAGTAATTATATTCAAAAAATGAGAAAATAATTGAGATTTCTATATTTTTGCAAAGAACTTTTAATTCAAATTTATAATGGAAAATATTAATTTTTAGGAGAAAAATCACTATTACATTTTTGATTGTTTATAAGATCTTTATGTTATAATATATGATACCTTTAAACTAAATTTTTAATTAAGAAAGAGCCATGTATCATTTTATCTTTTTTTGATTTTGTATAAAATATTTTTTAATTCTACATGAGTTTATTTCTTAATTATGTAATATTTAATAGATATTTCAAAATTGTTTGTTTTAATTTATCTAAATTTTATTATTTAGAAAATAAATTTATAAATAATAAATCTAAACCACATAATCACCCAATCCAAAATCAAATTTATGCGGATTGGTTTGATGTGGTTAAAATTTTGTTTGATTTTACTTAGTTTAAAAATTAAAAAACATTTTAGTAATGATTTAGTACAAAGTTTTTGTCTAAACTAGCCCTTGCATACCCCTATCACTCGTATTGGAACTTTGAAATATGTATTACATTTTGGTATAATAATTTTGGTGAAACTTTTGTATAATAAGTTGGTCTAAAAATAAAGACAATATAATTGGTGAACATGTCGATGAAAAACCTATAAAAAGGCCTTCATGTCCACTTTAGGAAATCCTCTAATTAAATCCAAGTATGTTGATATGTAAAGTTTCTCCAAACCACATAGAAGTTAAAGTAGATAAATTTTCTTTTACCTTTTAAGTTTGTCTTTGTTAATAAAAAGACAAGTTTAATAATAGGGTTCTATGTCATATTCATATTAAAATACAAAAATTTCCAAGAAAAAAATATCTTTCTCATACTATGGAACGTAAGTCTTCTTTATTACTTCCCTACGAAGTCCACTAATTTAAGGAATAAATAATGTGTCTTTTGTTAACAAGTAGTCCATATTTGATCCAATATTGCTTTAAGACACTGTCTTACACCTTTTCCACCAATTGATGGTAGTTAGTATCATGTTTGTCATAATTCCTATTTCTATCTACTAAATTTGTCTTAGCTCTAGATATCTTGTAGTAGGATATTTCCTTGTGATAATACTTCTAGTGGTTTCAATGATGTGACATTGTCTTCGTTCAGGAGTTCTATTCAATTTTGGGGTGTATGGAGGGGTAGTGATGTGGGAGATGCCATGTTTAGATAAAAACAATCGTAGTTTGATGTATTCACCACCATTTTTAGTATATAAGGATTTGATTTTAAAACTGAAGAAGTTTTCGACAAAGAGTTTGAAAGATATGAAAAACATCAAGAACATCATATTTATGTTGAATCGGATATAACCAGAAATATTTGGAGAAATGATCAACAAAAACAACGTAATAACGAAAACCATCAAGAGAAGCTACTGGAGTCGGACCCCAAACATCGGAAAAAATTAACTCCAGTGGTCTGGTGTTGTGAAGATGTTGAGTGGCGAAGGGGAGTTTGTGACTTTTGGTGCATTCACAACAGACACAAACTGGCGGGAGTTTGGAGTTACAACGGAAGTGTTGTCTGGATTGAAGATGCAACATAATTTTATGTGATGGATTACCTAAAATGTGGTGAAGAAGACTAGGACTTGAAACATTTGTAAGAAGAGCAATTGGGTAGGAGGATAGTAAGTGGAGGTTGTAAAGGTCACTGTGATACATCCCCGTGAGAAGCACTGCCTTCGTTCGCAAGTCCTTCGCCTGAAATTGGTTCAAAAACAATTCCATAGAAACATTATTTGTAGTGCAAAATTGTTTGACAAATACAAGATTATGACTAATATTTAGAACATGGAGAACTTTATCAAATAGCAATGGTTTGAAGGGAGAGGTGCAATGGAAATTATCGGTATGAGTTATTAGTAGGTTATAACCATCACCTATTTGACGATGATCGTTGCCCGAATATGGAGAGTGTAGATGCAGATGTTCTAAATTATTTGTAACATGATATGATGCACCTGAGTCGAGAATCCATTGTTGATTTGAAGCCAAGGGAAGCTGGGAGACAATAGTCGAGTCAGTTGTGCTGGAAGATATTTTTGTTGGACTACCTGGCCAATAGGCAAGAGGTCCTTGAAAGTGCGAGGATGTCCTCGTAGGGTGCGAGGGCCCAAGAGATCTTGTCCAGTGACAGGTAAAGTCAACAAAGTATGTTGAAGGAGAAGTGGAAGAACCAAGGCCGCTTGTAGGATGACCAGGACGTCGACGATGCAGTTTACAGCCGATCTTTGCAGTGTGTCCTGGCTTCTCGCAGAATTGGCAAATAACGTTGCGGTATGAGCTAGTTGGTCCTGGTGCACTGGTTTATCGGGCATAAACCAGTTGTGAATTTGACTGGAACCGTGCAAAGGTGCAAGAAGAGGAGTTCCAGACCCGAGTAGCAACATTAGCAGTGATAAGATGAGTGGAATCAACTAATTGAGATTAACGCAATAGGAAGGATTTAGGATCTGTTAGCTTATCAAAAAGATCATCAAAGGAGATGGGTTTCTCACGAGCACGGATAGTAGCATTGAGATCATGATAGTCAGAAGGCAGCCCATTGAGAGTGTGGATGATAAGATCTATGTCATCAACCGGTCCACCAATGATAACCAGTTCATCGGCCATTCCCTTGATGCTTTGAAGATAATCGACAATGGACAAATCACCCTTGGTAAGATTAATAAGTCTCTCTTTAAGAGACATAAGGCGTGAGCGCGATTTATTGGCATACATCTGGGTATGGAATGCCCAGGCCTGTTGAGAAGAAGTTATAGATTCTAGCATATTGATAATGGTAGCATCAACGGAGGTGGTAAGTGCATGGAGAAGTAGTTTATCCTGTCACACCCATTGCTTATGGGAGTCATCAGTGTCATCAGGACATGGTTGGATACCATCAATATAACCCATAAGGTCATATCCAACGATGAGAGAGGAGATTTGTACTCGCCACACCGAATAATTGGAGCCAATTAACTTGAAAATAGATTGCATGTTGAGGAAGATTACACCGGAGTTGCCGTCAGCTAGGAGGGAAGCATCGGCAGCCATGAGGAAGGGTTAGGATAAAAAAAATGTTGAAAGGAAAATGCAATTACGCTTGGTATGGCTCTGATACCATAAAGGAGTTGAGGATATGAAAGAAAGTTTTATTTCTGTTGATCGCCTGATGATACAGGGAAAGAGTAAATATATATACATGGAGGAATGTACAACAAACTCTGACAATTGAGAGCAACAGATTCTAATAGACTTAAATAACATATTCTGGTATAACGAATGTATACCGAGTCTAGAGGATTCTTAACACAAACACTTCTTTCATGCTAACAACATCAATAACTTAATTACACCTTTTGGCTTATACTCCTAAGTCAAATCAAGTTCTATAAAGTTTCCAATGAGCTTAATTGGAAAATTACTTATTTATCTTGAACAGTATTTGTAAGGTTGTCTATTAGTGTTACAAACCTAGTGTCTAGTAAGTAAAATACCAAATTCACATGTAATTTTCTATCGCCACCATTTCTTTCTAATGGAAAAAGTTTTTTAACTTTTTCTTGGTAAATATCATCTTCTAAAATGTTATTACATGTCCCTTATATAATAATGCACCCAATGGTGTTATCAAATGCATTATTTTAAACTTCAAATAGAGGTTTAAAGTTAGGCAACTGTGAAACTTGTTTCAACTTAATTACTTGCTTAATAAATCCTCTATAATTTTTTTGAATTGATTTAAGTTAAGTTTACCACAGCTTTCTAATACAATGTTTCGCACCCAGTGTGCTTCTTTATCCAATTAACATAAATATGTCGAGTACATTTTTTGATAGTCCATCTGATAATAACTTTTAATGCTTTAACAAACCCTTATTTTGACATACATAAATTAGTTAAATCAAACATGATGAGAAGATTATAAGAAACATAATACAATCTTAAAGAATCACCAATGGAAGAAAATAATGGAAGTGATAGCTGCCATTGTCATTGATTAAAACAATGCTTAATGCTAAAGAACATTCCACGTAGTTGCCATCTTACTATTTATTATAATATTAGTCCCTTTGGCTATGATATTTTCTTCAAACCAATCCAAAGTGCCCTAAATCAATGATTGAATATCTTATTGGATGTTATGAAGAGTCTGGTGTTCCTTTCTCTCTAAAGGACGTATATACAATAAGTGAATGCATGTTTAATTACTATGTAGTCTCTTTTAATTTGATATCCAGCTTGTTAGATAGCACGCTATCTTTAACCACTTAACTTCATTATAGTACATATTGTATAGTTTATGAATTTCATTCCATAGCTTTTAGCAATATTTACATTTAACAAAAAGGTAATTTAAAGTTTTTATTTCTTAGTTGTAAAAATTACAATATATGTTGCGAGCATTATAAAAATCATTTTATTTCTTAGTTGTAAAAATTGCAATATATGTTGCGAACACTATAAAAATCTACCTATTATTCTCAAGCTCTAATTGATTTCTAGCCAAAGAATAAATGAAGTTTTTAAGAGATTTGTGTTATATCATACTAGTATTTTCCAGGGAACTATTTAAGCTTAGATTTGCAGATCTCTAAACATGATTTTTTAGTGAATTGTAATGTTTTTGCCTTAGTTAAATCAAGGAGTCTCTTTATATATACTCTTTCACTTTTACTTTCTCTAAAAGAGTGTGTTTTAAAGAGTTGAATCATGGAAGTTTAAACAACCCTTATCTTTGCTAGTTATCATACTAGAACCAAGGTACTTCGCCATTCCTTATTAAGCTTTTCATCTCATTGCATATAGAGTCCCTCATTTTAAGCATTTTTTAGAGGGTCAATAAGGTATGAGTTTATGGTTTAAATTTATAAAATCAAATTAGTTATTTAATTCAATCAAATTGAAACATGTAAATAATTCTAATTCTAAAAAATATTTTTTTCTAAAATGTTTAGTAAAAGTCATTTTAGTTATTAAGCTTAATCTTAAGTTAGATAAAAATAATTAAATCAATTTTAGAATTGATTTACAATTTTAAATTCCTTTAGGTGTACTTAAATAGGACTGGGCTATTTTGAATCTATAGTTGTTATAACTTAGATTACATTAACTCAAGACTAGGTTATAGTAACCAATTTGCCAAACATAATTATTCTAGCATTATGTTACACTAAGCTAATAGCCAAACAGTTTAGTATAATTCAAAATAGGTGTAACTTGAACTATGATCTAAACAACCTTTATTCCAAGTTTATAACATCTTAACCTTATGGCCAAATATAGATTTTCTTCCCTAAAAAACCTTAAGCAACCCATAAACCTACAATGGCTACCCAACATCTATGACTAAGGATGACATTTTGGCATAGGCCTAGCCCTGCCTGACTTAAAGTCAACAGACTAAGTCTAGGTTGACTAAACTTTGGGTCAAGCTTGGGTTTTTTATTTTAAAAATTTTAGTCTTCAAGTCACACTCGGGCTCAAGTTATCAGGTCCAAAGCCTAAAATTTTCAAATGAAAGCAATATCATTTTAATTAAAACAACATTATTTTAAAATTTTAATTAAATAATAATAATCGAGTTTGATCCAGGCCTAATTGGGATTCAAGCTACCTAAATGCAATCAAGCTCAAGCTTAATCTCAGGTCACTAGCCTCGAACCTAATCAGACTTTGGGTCAAACCCAAATCTAAGCATAGATTACCTAGCCTAAACCTAGCCTAGCCCAATGCCAAGCCTACATGTAACTTACTACTCACCAACCATTTAGCTTGTCCAAATTAGCATTGTGTCAACTAACAATCACTAGTTAGCATCTTATACCACTATTGTCAAATGCATATAAGTTCCATCAATAACGACCATCTCGCATCCCCTGTAAACCAACACCATTGCTATCACCAATGAAACATCACCACTTTCATGACTAATGACTCATTACCAACCATAAAAAAAGTAACTTGATTTCATCAGTAATTAAAACAATGAAAAACTAATGACACCACCACTAAACTTGTTGTTTGCATCATTGCCACATAGCTCTAGCTAATATATATCGAAGATGTGAGACTGGAGCACCAAGCTATAGTCCACATCAATCGTGCCTCTGTCGCCCTTTGATGCTCCTCTTATTGACCAAAACTTTTTGTTCTTTGTGGCTAATGACTTATCATGTTGTCAATTGCTTAAGAAGCTTTTGATAATAAGGAGGAAACAACTACTAATGGGGGTGGCAAAGGTTGTTACATGTCAGTTTCTAATTGATTATAGCTAATATGATTTTTTAAAAAGATTTTAATGCTTAGGAAATAATAATTCCAAAATTGATAATATTAACAATTTAACACATAATCAAGTTGTAGAATTAATTATTGGTTTAATATCACTGTTGAGAAATCGGGACATGATCTCATCACAAGCAGTGGAAGAACATAATCATTTTATGACTTTTTGAAAATTCAGATTACTTAAATTCTATAACATAATTAATTAGTAAAGATAATAAAGCATGCATCATAAATTATACCTTACTATTAACCTTGATTTCTTTTTCTACAGCTCATATATATCCATAAGATATGTGAAAACTACCATAGCTTCGCAAATTTCTGGACTTTAATAATATCCACACTAACAAGTTGAAAGAACTCTACAGATAGTGCAGAGAGGAATAAGCTAATAGTGCTAGCTCTTATAGAACGTACATTTATATATAATAAGGATAAGATCTTTTAGTTATTAATTGAAATATAATTTTAATTTCAATTAAAATTTAATTAGAATTAGAATTAGAGTTCTAATTAAATACCAATTAGGTGTCAATAAGATTCAATATCTAATATTAGTGCTTATTTATCATTTGACTTTACAATTTCTCCAACTTTATAATCAAGACTAAGTTTATTACATTACCTTTTCTCTCTTAAACTACTTTTCTATATGTAGTCCAATAGATTCTTAAATATGTTAGCAATGGATACAAATTATAATCATAAAATTGTAATTTTAATTAAATACCAATTTGGTCTCAATAATATCCAATATCTAATATTAGTACATTTTTATTATTTGACCTTCAAGTTTTCTAATTTTATAATCAAGTCCAACATAATTAAATTGCTAAATTTTTCTTTAACTATTCTTTATCTGCAGCTTATTAAATTTATAAATTAAACTTATTTAATTTATCTTTAATTCTATAATTAAATAATTCATATTAATGAATCAATATTACATCTAGTAATATATCATCACTATATAAATATTAAAAATGTCCAAGTAGTTTTAGCTAATCTATTCACCAAAATTTCTTCATATAATTCAATGCTTTCATCATATAATATTATGATTAAATACAGAGTATGAAACTATTGTGTACTTTATGTAAGTCCAATTATATTAGTCCTTAACTATAAGTAATTGATTCTCATAACAAAATTTAAAAAATATTTTCATAATGTCATTATACTTTGACCAAAGATTTCTCAAATCAATACCAATTGAGAAAATTGATTATTCTTTCTAATTACTTTAGGGTGACGAATTATATAATTAAAACTCAATTATTTATGTATAATTCTTGTAATATTTAATGACTACCTATCAAACGATCCTTGATTAAAATAGGTTTGAAGTAGTATTAAAATATATCAATCTTTATATAAGACATCTTTTAGACTCCAAGTCAAAGAATCACTTGTACAATCAACATTTATGAAAATTTTTGCTCTTAAATCACTTCGAATGGAATTCTCATGTTAGGTTAGTTTAGTAAACTTATTATCTAACAAACACTTACATATATCTTTAAATATCTGCATACTTTATTCTATTAGATTAATTACATCCTTCATTAATGCATGCTAGTATTTTTTCCTCTATTAATATATGATCTTAACAAAGCAATGACCAGAAACAATTTAGGGACAATACTTAAACACAATATGAATTTCATAATTATGATATCATTGTAATTTTATTTATGAATTATATTTATCTCATGAACTTTATCTTAGAAGTTGGTTAACTAAACAAATATATATAAAATAAAGAATGAATTTAATCAATTATATCACAGATATATAACCAATTGATTGGTTATAAAACTGAAATCAACAATCTCACTATAAGAATGAATTTGACATTTACAACCGACGAACAATTTCAATTTTTGTAATGTGCCTTATAAAATCACTATAAATCTTTAAAACCATAGACAACTACCTAGTTTAATGTATTGCTAGACTTTATTTTTTTCAAAATTAATGAGTCGTGCTTTAAGGTATTATTTTTTTAGGTCAGATTATATCTTAATTCCAAAATTCTTAGGCATTGTAAGAGTAGTAATTCTTAGTTTAGTTTAGTTTATCTAAAAATGTAATCCGCATCTCTTCTATATAATGAAATTTAAAGATGGAGAGTTTATATAAAGAGAACATATTGAAATATCATGAGTGTATCAAATTCAGAGTCTAAGTGCTTAATGGCTTTTGAAGAGATATTAATTATACATGTGAATCATCATATAACCATGGCTTGGGGCTCCGATTTGATAGATTAGAAAACAGAATGTTCTCTCACATTTTCACATTCGATTCGTGTTATAAGCCAAAAGAATAAAATGCAGGCGCAAGACTTTGGTTAAGTAAAATGGCATGGTTGCTCGGAGGACGTAGCGACAAAAGGCGGAGTCAGCGTCAGTCTAAACTGACGAGATGCTTATGGTCGGAAATTATGGGCCACGTCGGCAGGCGTAGGTCCCATAACAACTTGACACTTCCCTAACAAAACATCCTACCAAGTCTACATGTATACAAGGGTCCAAGCGTACGTGCATGGGAGGGCGGTGCTAAAGCAACAAATCCACCGCCATGATCATCTCCACCTCTATAGTTTCTTCACGTCTACTCCACTTTCCTTTATATCAATTCAACTTCTTTGATTGTTCTTGTATTATGGTCAATTAATCTAAATCAAAATCCCCTCTTATACAATTTAACTAATACCTGCTTCTGATTTTGTGGCAAACGAAGAAAAAACTAAAAGTTGGGCTTAATTCTATGCCTATAATATTTGTAATTTTTCCGGTGTGATATTCTTATACAGCAGTGAATTCAGAATTGGACTGCTCGTTACCCTTATCAGATTTTATAAACATGTTATATAAATGTATATTTCTAAATGATATAAATCATGATTAGGGTGAAGAATAAATTAAACTAAACCTATGATTGCAACATACTAGATTCAAGAATTGGATGGACAAATACTTGAAAATTAAGGAAACATTGAGTCCACTGTTAGTTTCTATGTGGTGGAGCGACAGAGATGCAAAGGATTGACTACTGTTATTCCAAACCCTGAAGAAATCGCATACAGTTCTCAATGGAGTGACTGTATTTAAGGTTGGCTAGCAGTAGGGTTTTCTGTGCATTGCAAACATGGGCCAACTTTACTCATCATAACAAGCCCATGAACACAGGTCCAATAACACGTATGAGAGAAGTACTAAGCCTAATTATGCTGACATCTAATTAATCGGGATTTGTACAAAATTATGTTTATAGTTTATTATGCTAGTCTATAAAATTAATGATAAAATTTTATCATAGGGTTGTTAATTGTGCTCTATCATTTTTCCCTTACTTCTGTACACATGTAATTGCACACATCAATGTCATATCATTCTTATTCTCCATCTAATGGATTTCATACACATGATTATTGGTTCCAAGATAATAAAAGTAAAGGATAGAATATCCATTTCCAATAATGCAATTTGTATTGCCCCCCGTCGAACTCTAGTAAATTTTGTCAATTCATATAATGCAAATTAAAAAAAGTCAGCCTTCAAAGTTCTTGTCAAATTAGAACTTCGCATGGAAATTATATATGTATTTGCTAATTTCTCAGCAAATAATAGAAGGATGACGTGTGTCCAAATTGTATTAGTTCTCTGCCAGTTTCCGGGACTTGATTGAGAATGAAAGGAATATGCGGTTAGCGTAACCATTCCAACTTTCTAAACATTGGCTTTCCATATTAGTTCCCTTGTGGTTTTCTGTAAAAATTAGAACCAGTTGCTGCAAATGCTTCACGTGCATGGAGGTCATGGAGGATCCAAAGTTACTTAATCTTTTGTTGTTTTGCTCTTTAATGTGCATGCATAGAGAAATCTGTTACTGCCAAAACGTGGACGATATGCATTTGTGGGGAATGATGGATCCTGAGATTGGCAGGAGTTGGTGGAGTTGGAATCTAATTCCTTATCATCAGTTTAACTTGGCAGGGTCAGGCTCTTTTACTCATTTTCATGCGGAAAAGCTACTGCCCCTTCATGTGTATGGATATTTCTAGTTGTAAAGGAAAGCAAAGTTGCAGCTTTAACACGCCCACTTGTCCCCTCTCTCTCAAAGGAAAAAGAGAACACCTATGGAACCATATTTACATCAGATAATGTTCCCACGGAAGTTAGAACTGAAATGTTAATCAGTGACTCCAACAGCAGGTCCCAAGAACAATAAACAAGATCCCACATGGAAGTCTTTTTCTTTTCTTTTGGCATAGAATTCCTACATCGTGCAAAAAAAAAAAAAAAGAGAGATGGTACCATACATGTCTGCTGTGATGGGTTCTAAATACCAGTACCTGCGCGTTGATCTCGATCTCGCCAAAGAGATCCTAGAAACTTTTAGTTCATGATTGCACATGCTATCTGAAATATATTTATATTCTCTTCCACGTATTGGAAAGCATAGTAAAGGCCCAGATGTTAGGAATCAGAATAACAGAGAAAGCTCCGTTAGATCTTCGGCCTTGATACTAAAAACCATTGGAAACACCTTTAAGATCTCTCCTCGCAAGTTTCTAAATCTCGTCGCTTTCAAGTTGTACTTCCCCTCACACATACATGTAGCAGTTCATGTTTTGTTATTCAGCAATAAAAGACAGCTTAAATCTCCTCCTTATCACATTTTGAACAGCCTTTAAACTTCTTAACCATTAAACAACAATATTCTTATCATAAATGTTGGATGCATTCTTCAGAGATCATAGTCGTCACATTTAGACCCAATTAAACCACCATGCCAGCGAAGGACGCCAAAGCCCAAATGGTTCCAAGTGGCTACTTAAATTGACAAATCTACATAAAGAGATCTGCAACTCCTGCAGCTACTCGAATGCTAAACTTAACCAGCAACACATTGCCAGGAAAAGAAATTGTTTTTCTTTGCCAGTAATTACTAAAAACATCAATCTTTATAAAATCAAAGTTTAAAACTTTCAGATACTATTGGAGCTTCCCAGCATCAGTTGGAGGTATTAACCTAAAGAATGTCAGCATCAAAATCATTGCAGAGAATACTATCTAGAGAAGAACAGATTCCTCATACACAAGTGTCCACCTTGATGGTTTTTCTAAATTTGACAAAACTAAATGATGAATGTATTCTCACTGTTCAAAGAAAAATGCCATTAACTTGCCTAGTTCCACCTCAAAAGCAGAGAGAACAACAATCTGCTTCTACAATGCATATTATCATTAAAAATATATATAACTTTGTAAGTATTTATGTTTGCTTCAATATCGAAGCATCTCCTTTCAGCTCGAATCTCCACTACTATCATATGAAGAGAATAGAATAGCAAACTACTTCCTTCCCCTGTTAAGCCTCTGTAGATGATAATTAATGCTTCCCATTTGCTTTCTGTTTTTGCTAGTCTGCATCGTGGTAGTCATAACCGTTAGGAATGCACTTAGCAGTTATAATGCAGGCAATTAAATATAAATAAGACGTCAATTTCTTAACTACTCAAACGAAGTACAAGAAATAGCAAGCTTCTGTTGCATGGATTTCCTGAGAACAAGGTCGTAGGCGCGCAAATTTCTTCTATATCATTTCACATTGTGCTCGTTAAATATGATCACCTGAGATTCCAAACATGTGCTCAAGAGCTCTTTTTGTCTCGTACACTTTTCATCATTGAGCTGTTCCAAAGCCAAGCAGTTGAGAAATGATATCATATCCTGCATGCAAGGCTTTGCAACAGAGCTAAATTTTTTCGGGTTTATGTGCAACTGCCCAGCTTTTCGACCCATTATTCTGCACTGCAAAACCATATCCAGATAAATACATATTATAAAGTCATTGAAGTGAATCTTCATCAGTCAGCATATAAAGTGAAATGAAACTTGAACTGTCAACAATAAGGAGGGAAAAAGAAACACTTCAAAGGATTGCAACCCAGGGACTGAATTAGTAATCTCAAGAATGCAGCATCAAGGCATTTGTGAAGATTGCAGTTGACATGAAAAAGGACGTCCTTGAAATTACGGCCCTCCGCTAAAGTAAAAACTCAAATGCTCAACATTGATCAAGTAGAGTAGTGATCAAACGCTCAACATTGACCAAGTTTTATCCTTCTATGTTAATTTTTCTATCGTAGTCCAATTCCAGTAATGACTCATGGCTCTAAGTTTAGTTTATTTGCACATCTAGTCAAGTCACTATTGACGAAATACAAGTACAAACGCAAATGGCATTTTAGCAAAAAAGTTGAGGCATAATTCAACTTTCAGATAACCTAGTCCAGACTAACTAAGTAACTATAATAACCCTCTTCTAGAATAGACAACGTTGAAATCTTCGAATCATTTTGTTGCTCAAATGCAACAAACTAAGTTCAATTGCGCACAATCTGACTGCACAAAAAGGCCAGCTTCAACCCAATATTTAGTAGAAAACAAGGAAAAACAACCAAATCTGGCGATCTGTTTCAAACCACAGTTCTTTTTTCCAGAATCCAATCAAAGAAGACCTAATCCGATATTACACAGATATAACAATGGAAAATAAATATGACATGACACTTACCGGAGGGAGGGCGACAGGAAGGGATGGGCGGTGTAGGGAGGTTTAGGGCAGTGTAGGGAGGTTTAGGGATTTGTATTCGCTGCTGGAAACTGGACCTAATTAACTGGTATTTTCATTACTGGGCTTAGTTTTCCCAACCCTTACAATCAGGGGTGAGCATTCGGATAATTCGGGCCCAAATTTCACTGTTCGGGCCCGGCCCGAATTACCCGAATTTATTTTCGTCTTACCCGGCCCGAACCCGAAATTTTATAACCCGAACTTACCCGGCCCGAACAAAAAATTTTAATTACCCGAACTTACCCGGCCCGAATAACCCGAAATTTTAATTGATCCGAACTTACCTGGCCCGAATGACCCGAAATTTACCGAATAACCCGAAATTTTCTTTGGTTCTCTTCAAAAAATTACACAAAATAACTAAATACTTGAATTACATTCTCATATCTCATATTTCACTAATAATATAACCAAATATTTCAATTAACTAGCATAATTAATTTGTTAATTCTACAAGAAAAAAAACAGCCATGAAAAGTAGTAATTGCTGACTTGCTGCTGCCTGCTGAATGCTGATGGAGTATTGGAGTCTGGTAAATCATGAAAGTCATCAAACTTCAGGTAATTCCGGCTCCAAAGAAATGTGATAAGCTAAAAGTGCTGCACAATTTAGACAATCTAACATAAAACTACCACAACAACATTCAATTAGGGTCTCTCTCCCTAAGAGGTTATTCTTTATCAGGTACAGCACTATAATTATAATCCATAAACATCAGCAGTTACATTTAATGGAAATGGACCAAAAACATCAGCAGTCTAATGTCCATAAACATCAGCAGTCTAATGTCCTATAGACCAAAATTACAGTTGAAAGATTGATTTAACTTTTTGATGAAGTTAAATCAAGAACATAGGAGAAGGAAATGAAAATGTGCTAAGCTAAAAGTGCTGCACAATTTAGACAATCTAACATAAAACTACCACAACAACATTCAATTAGGGTCTCCCTAAGAGGTTATTCTTTATCAGGTGCAGCACTATAATTATAATCCATAAACATCAGCAGTTACATTTAATGGAAATGGACCAAAAACATCAGCAGTCTAATGTCCATAAACATCAGCAGTCTAATTCCTAAGTTGTACGTTTAACACATTAAGAACAACTATATTGTGAATTATGATTCTCTCATGAATCATTTTCATCTAATGGAAATGGACCAAAAACTCTACTTCTTATGTCAACCCCAATTTCAAGTTTAGGAAGTTGCTATACTTCCTGTCAGCTTCCCTCAACAAATATGTAAATGCAATCCATTTTGAAAGGAAAATGTTTCACATAGAAATGTGCCATGACTTAAAAACTGAAAGAAGAAAACAATCCCTCCTGACCCGTGATGTAACAATCGCAGCCAGCCAAAAAAAACGCATCTCAAAACAATTAAACAAGAACCAGAAATCAGATATAACCCAATGTAACAAAGAAACCAAACAAAGCAGTAAGCACAGAGCATTTGAGAGCCAAAAACCCTAGAAATCGCAGAGAACCAGGAACGAGGGTCAAGCCTCAAGCGTGTTGTCGTGTTGATTTGAGAATTGAGAGAACAGAGAAGAACAAGAAGTTAGAGACTTAGATTAATTGGAGAACACGACAAGAACGTGTTCTTCTTAACGCATGAACACGAGTACACGACAAATGAAACAGAGAAGAACGCATGAAGACGACAAGAGTAGAGAACAGAGAAGAACTCCTTCGTCCTTACCGTGAGCTGCCGACTGGGGACTACCGTGCGGTGCAGACTGGGGACTGCCGAGTGCTGCCGACTGCGATAGTGTGTGTTAGAGTGCTGAGTGCGGTTTGATTTTGGAGAAATCAGAAATGTAAATGTTTGTTAATACCTAATTCGGGTTAGGGGAGAGAAGAGTTAATGGAAGGATATTTCGGATAATCGGGCCGGCCCGATTTTTTTTTGGAGTAACCCGGACCGGCCCAAACAAAATTCGGGTAATAAACGGGCCGGCTCGATTTACCCGAATTTTCATATTTCCTTACCCGTTACAATCGAGTTTCAAAGTGTATCGTATTTTTAATTGAACAATGAAACAGAAACTATCAACTATTAAAAATAAATTATTTACTAATTAAATTCAAAATGTTGAACTCTTTCACAAAACAGAAATACTATTATAATTTTTACAAAAATGTACCCCAAATAACGACTTATTATTCAATCATTCAGTAATTTATATTAATATGTAAATATGGACTTTTTTATTTATCTAAAAATTAATATATTAGATAATTGAAAATAATTAATCCCGAAATAATTAGTTACAATTTAACAACAAAAATTTGGCGGTTAAATACTCTTTAGATTAATCTTTTTAATTTTTGACTAAATTAACCACTATATAATAAAATTATAATTGAAGCTAACAATTTGGAATTTTTAATGTTGGTGTTAATCTTAAATTTGAGCATGTTAGAAAGGAATTTTCTAAGTGCTTGACTTCTTATCAACAACATAAATGGACCTTAAGAAACTTAAAAAATGGAGTTCTAAGCTACCAAAAATGCTAAAATGTGTTGAAGTTTGTTCAATCTCCCCTTGCAACGCCTTAACTTATATGTATGGCTTATTCAACTTTAGACTTTTACTTACTTCCTTGAACTTAAGGAAAGAGAAGGCATGCCTTCCTCTGACCCTAAGCTTCCTGATTTTCTTGTTCTTCATCTTTCCACTATTTTTTGTAGCAAGCCTCCTAATGGCATCTTCAATGTTTTGCTATCTCTGAAGTCTAGGTCCATGGATCAATTGAACCCTTTTAAAGACTTCTCCGAAAGACCCTATTAGCTTAACATATTAAAATATTCTTAATCATGGTATTTGGTTGTTTATTATAAACTTTTTTCTTATTTATACCAATCCTAGAGTTGTTGTCGTTAGGGGTGATAAAGCTTTAAAATTTGGCCCTTTCCTCGTAAGCTAAGATATATAAAAACCAGGAACTCTCGTAAACTGAAGATCATTGAGGTGAAGGAAACAAAAGAACTCCTTTACTCTAGATGCTAATATGCTAGCCTTCTAACAAATTCTTTTATGTCTTATAGGTAAAATATGTCTAGACATAACATTGACTTCAGAAGAAGTCTTTGACATGAGTTTCTTAGATCTCTCTCCCGCATTCCTTCTAGTACTGCACTAACAATCAATTATGAGGAACTATCAAAGTTAAAGAGTCTTTAAGACTCATTGTACAATAGGAGTTATAGCTCTTTACTAAAATTCAGTGTAGTTCTTTTATGAGCACACTATTATATGTTTTCTTTATCACTCAACTTTTTGTTATTGGCGGACTTCTTAGCAAACTTGAAAAACTCTTTTCTTCATTTGATAAGTCTTACCATGATAAGGTCATGTACTCCAAAAACTAAGCCTTTCACACCGACATCAAATGGATTATGATGTAAAAGAGACTAGAGGCAAGAATCTCCTAACAAAAATTCAAGAGTTGAAAAACAATTTTGATTATTTAGAAATGATGTTGTAGGTCATGAGCATACTATCAAATTTATTAGAGAGAAGCAAGAAGCTCTCAAACAGGATAGATAACAAGTCACTTATGACTTTCATGAAGTCAAGTATATAGCTATAGAGATAGGATGTCATTAGTAATGTAAAATGATGAAGTCAACTTTTGGAAACAACAATTATAACAAGCCAAAGGGACCAAGTTTCATATAACCAAGGGGTAGAATTATGTCCTTCTACTTGGACCAACTTTGATCTTCTCTTCCTTATTTCAATTTATCAACTTTTGGTTAGTTTCATGTGAGTTTGAACTTTATCTATGAATGCTATTTTGAATTAATGCTATTTGATTATTGAGAATTCACTTATGTTCCTTTATCCCCAACCTTTCAAAAAATTTAGGTATATAAGGTTTCAAATCCTTCTTTCTCTAAACTAGCTAACCAATAGGCATTATCACTTAAGACTCTATGAATTTTGAATGTCCCTAAGCTATGGACAAGTCTCTAGCATGGAAATGAGGTGGGTAATATGTTTATATTTTGAATTATAAGTTATGCATTGAT
>JAOQMR010000008.1:28811367-28825777 GCA_027563865.1 Erythroxylum pelleterianum | reverse complement strand
GCTTATAAAGTATTAAATATGTATGAACTATCAAGATGTTGGAAGTCTTGAAATACATCAATCAATATATATCATATTATTAATTCTAAACTTTTTTCTTAATTTTAAATTTTATAATATATATACAGTATATATGTCGTGTCCGTGTCAACCAAATTTTAGAAGTTGGCGTGTCCCGTGTCCGTGTCCGTGTCCGTACTTCTTAGATTCTCATATTTTGAAGGTTTTTATCTTAAAAAATTATTTTGGTTAGTTTTTGGTTTTACGTTGGAGAGTGGAGATAGAATGTCGTTTTGGAAATGCTAGAAGCTTATAAAACGATGCAATCTCTCTATTGTATCTTTTTGATTCTCAACATTCTCAGATATTTATTGTTGAAAATAGGAAATTCTAAGTCTTAGCATTGACTGTGTATATCAAAAAGCATGTTATTGCTCTTGCCGATTTAGCATTGCTATTCCTTCCATGAAAATCATTAGCCAGTTCTACACCTTTGGAGGAGGAAGCAGTCACTTGGAACCCTCAATAAAGCCAAGAGTAATGAATGGTTTCACTTGTTCTTCAGTAAGCTGATTGGTGAATGGAGCTCTTGTATTAGGACCAGAGGCCCTGTTCCCGAAAATGAAACTCCTCAAAAAAACAAGTTACTGCATTAATTCAAACCAATTCATTATCGTTTTCTATAAATGAACAAAAAAGCTAAGGATCCGTTTGGTTCCGTTTTTTGTCGTGGTTTTTAAATAAAAAAAAAGTATTAAAACATATTTGGATGAGTGTTGTTGTCGTTTCTTGTTTTCAAAAATAAAAAAACTGCAACAGATTTATAAAAACGTAAAAATATCGTTTTCGTAATTTTTGAAAACAGGTTTCTAGTATAAAATCAACGTCAAATTTCGGAGGTGGTGAAGATCTAAGCCTGTTAAGCTCTGCTTCCGCTGATGATTCAAAGAGAGGATTGAATCCATGGCGGTGATAAGAATCCGAAGGATTTAATGGAGGAGACTTCAACGCTGGAGAAGCTAAAGGACTGAGAAAAGGGTTGTCAACAGTGAGCATTATATCACTCAAGCTTCGTGTTCTTGACCCTTTTCTACTTCTATCACCTCTAGATTTGCCATCCTCGGATTCCAAATCTTCTTTGGTTTCTTCTTTAATTGTGAACAGAAATCTTGGTGGTCCTGCAAGATTGTGCAGCCTCATGAGCTCTGATTCCACACTTTCTTCGCCACAAACTTTCACTGCCCCCAATTCCAGGTCTGGTTCTTGGCCACGAACTTCAGATTCCCTAATACTGTCTTGAGCGTTGTTGCGGCTATGCAAAGATGGAGAAGGCTTCCGCCGGCATACCAAGTGAAAGAACTCCTTTGCGTAGTTGTTGCTGTTATTTGACGTTGATTTTATATGATAATTAATTAATTTACAAAATATATTATATTATAATTATTACATATAATAGTATAATTATAAAAAATACAAGCATGATAATAACACTAAATATGTTTTTGTTTTCAATTTTCAATCAAAAATTTCAATCAAATAAGTTTTTGTTTTCAGTTTTTATATTACATATTTCAACCAAACAGTTTTTTATGTTTTTAAGGAAAAAACAAAAACTAAAAACAGAAACAAAAACTAAAAACTAAAAACAACAACAAAAAAAACAGAAGTAGAACCAAACGGCTCCTAAGTGTTCGATTTCAAAGCCGAACGACATATCTGTGTATCTATTTACATATATACTTACGGCTCTCCCTCAATGCACCATCCATACAATTTAACTCACTATAACTGAAAGTCTATGGTCTGGCATCTATACATAGGAGCAGCTGTGAATTTTTAGCCGCAAGAAAACTTTTAATTAGTTGAATTTTTGTAAGTAAACGACGATGATTTTGTGTTGAACAAAGTTAAGTTGGACCGGAAATCTGATCCGATTAGACATGCAGCGGACGCTGGACTCATCTTCCATTCCTTGTAATGGGCCCAGGCTCATGATTAGGCCCGTTTCAAGTCGTTAGTGTCATGATTCATGAATTCCTCAAGCTTTGGTATTGATATTGATTTTCAAGTTCCATTATAAATTCTTATTTTATTTTTAAATTTATCATTAAACAAACCCTGAATTAAAAAGACAGGAATAAATGAGGAGTGAGGGAAATATGGCACGTAGTTATTATTTTCATTTTTCATACGTCTTTGTCGTAGTTATTTTCAAATTTGTTATTCTCATCATCGTCTCGCCGCATATTGGTTTACCCTTACCTATATATATTTTCTGTTCTTCTCCGTCCCAGTAAGGAAAAACCGATTCTTCTTTTACAGTTTACCTAATGAACTTGAGAGAAACAACATCCCAAGCAGAAAGAATCCATTCTTGGCCCATATTTTCTTCTTGGGTACACGCATGATTTGTTGACAAAGGCACTTTATGAACTCCTTTTTCTTTAATGGAAAAACGGAAAGTAGTCCAAAACAGAGTGGACAATAAATATGCTAGAGGAAATATGGGAGATAAGATCGAAGTCCAACCTGCCACCAACAAATCTGGTTCAGTTGTAAGTTGTAACAAAAGTCTTTGTAAAATCAACTTAGAAAAGATAATTAGCATCCCTAATATGCTTACCTCTTAGCTATTGTAACTGTAGATATGCCAATGACACCTGCTGAACGGAATTAGGTGGTTTTTACCCTTAATTAAGGTTTCTGTCTTTTTGGAAAAAATGTTTTTTTTTTGCAACTCGAATGAATTCGAGAATATGTTGTAGTAAGTAGAATCCCAGTCCCGGAAACGAAAACCCAGCATCGTCTAATCATCGGACAGTGTAAGTGTAGCTGTAGGGTGTCTGATATAGAGAAAATTGTGAAAATTGGAACACTAAAAGACAAAAGAAAAGCAAATTGAAAGAGTGGAAAAGGAGGAGGGAAAAACATACAAGAGGACAAAAGGTCGGCTGTAGAGGGAGAAAGGAAGGGAAAAAGAGAGGAAGAGCACGACATTAACTCGCTCACTCACTCTCACATGGTTGTTTTAGAGAGATGACGGCGTACATGCTATGCCATTGCCATATGTTTTGTAGGAGAGAGATGTGTTTTGGGTTTGGACTCTCTCTCTCTAAACTCCCTCTCTTAATAATAGTCCGTTTTGAACTTTTATGAGCTAACCAAATACCTTCTGTTTAGTGTACTCGCTCTACGGTTCTCTCTTCTTATCTGTCTGTACTCAATTTTGAGCTTAACCCACTACTTCTTTGGTGTCCTTAATTCTAGTGAAGTTCCGTGTTTTGATCCTCTTTGCATGTTGCTGAAAACATGCATTTCAAGGTTTTTTTTCCCCTCTTTTCTGTTTCATCACTATTTGATTAGAATGTGAAAATCGAAATGTGGGTCGAGAGTTTATTGATGTGGGGGGTTTACGTGATCTAAACTTTCGGTGCTTTTGCTGTGTTCATATTTAGGTGGATTTTCTCTTCCTTTCTCGCTTTTGTATGCAGATTGTCTGTAAATTTGGGGTTTTTGTTTATGGGTTTCTTGCTTTTGTTTTCTTTGTGTTTTTTCGTGGCTTTCATTTGTGCTAATGCATGAACGATTTTCCATTTCTGTTGTAAGATTTAGCCCTCTCTTTGCCATGGTCGCTAATTGCTTTGGTCTGATCTTGATGTCTTCCAGAACAATGCTCGTCAGCTTTTTTGGCAAGTATTAGAGTCCTCAATGGTTAGATTATGTATAACAGTTACGAGGTTTTGAATGCAGTGGGGATTTTAAGGATGAAAGTGAAACGATTTTATTTTTTTTAATTGTATACCGATCCTTGCCTTTCCTTTCTGTGTATTATAGCCTAGAAGAGAACTGTATCCTTTAACTATCCGTTCAGACTTTGCTTTTCTCGTTCCAGCCATGCTTTTGCATATCGAGTCATTGAAGAGTATGATCTCAAGGATCAGTTTTCAAATTGTTAAAAAATTTGTTGAATAATGATAGTTCTGCAAACATATAAAAGAGAAGGTATATTGGAATGACATGGCAAAAGATTCATTCCATAATATTATGAAAATTTATTGATGGAAGTGCTTTTCCCTTCGTTTTTCCCTTCACATAGACTTTTGAATCAAATTGTGAAGTGACTCAAGTGAGTTTTAAGTACCAATGCTAAAAGAGCAAAACCAATTAATAAACTGGAGATTGATTAGGTAAATGACTAGCCAACAATTCTTGAGGTTGGAGATCTCGTAAGGTTTTAGAGTGTGAAGATCTAATGGAGTCCATCAGTGGCATTAACACTAGATTTTATGTAAAGATACTACTTCTGGGGAAATTGCCCTGGATACTGTATTCAGTGATTGGAATTCGAAATGTTCCTTATTACTTGGCTGACATTTTGGAACATTGTCAACTAGTGTTACTTTATGACAAGGATTAGCGTGTAGTGGCTGATTAATGCAGCATTGCTGCCACGTAGTAAGCTCAAAAAGGCGATTACCTGGCTTTGGTAGCATGCAATAGTTTACGTATCTTTTGCATGCAATGTTCAAAAGTTGTGAAATTGCGTAACACGTGCATGGACTTGTTTCAAAGTTTCCTAATATAGCATTCCAAACGAAGGAAACAAAAGTTATAAATGTCAAAGTGGTTGTCCCTACTCTTTTTTCTCTTCTTATTTTGAGAATATGATGAAGAATCCCTTCATTTTTTTCTGTCCTTCCCTGTCCTTTCCTTAATATTTATGGTAGAAATGTCTCAAGTTACTTTCTTCTTATCTTTTGTTTGACAAGAAATGAGTAGTCAAATTGTTGATTGGGTGTCATCTCAAGATGCTACATGAAATGAGTAGTCAAATTATTGATTGCGAGTTCATCCCAAGATGTTATGTTTTTACTTCCCTGAAAATAGTTGAAGGTGCAGGTATAAGACCAGTGATTGAAAATAAGTTAAAAATCTTTTGCTATGAAAAAGTTGAAAAACTTTCATAGTCTGACAAATAACTTTTTTTATAGCTTTGGGATAATGGTGAATGCTTGCATTATATTAGTGGTGCAAATGAGGTTTATAGCAGATAGACAAAGTCGCAACTTGCTGAGAAGTGTACCTCTTCAACTATGAATAAACTTTCTACTTGTAAAGAAGACATAATAACACTTGTGAAGACGTTATTTTGTTAAATTTAACTTTTCATCGGGGAACTTTTTTCGCTTGCTAATTCATTTTCTCACCTTTCTTCCTATGCATTAGCAAAATTTTAGGTCTTGCCTAGATATTTGTCATACTTTTTCCCAAAACCAATCAGTTTATATGCATGCAGTAAATTTGCTCTCTAGGAACTAGCAGCAAATCTTTGTTCTCTTGGTCATGCTTAAGCATGCATTTACTTGAAAAAAATAGCCCATTCATTGATGAATCGATATGCAGATATCTGACATCATTCTGATGTGCACCTTTTGTGTTTGCTTCAGTTATATGGCAAGGGGTAAAAGCTTTGGGAATCCAGCTGGTTAGGAGTGATGCTCAGCTCAATGGTTGAGAATATGTCTGCCGACGGATTTGAGGGGTCAAATCATGAGCATCGTATTTTTTCTGAGATCTTTTTCGGGAAAGATATTGGTGGTACAAGTGGCAATTGTCTTGCCACTGGATTGTCTGACGTCAAGTATGAGTGTAATAGGATTGCAGATGCGTCACTCTATTCTAATGGTGAAAATTCAGTCATAACAAGCCAATCATCCTCAAAAAGTTTATTGGTAGAGGACTCTGATGTTACCGGGAATTATGCTGGGGCTTATTCTTTTTTCTCTGTGGAAAGGTTTAGCTTGCTGGAGGGAGATGACCAGAATAAGAAAGTCAAGCGAATGAGGCTTTCCATTGATGAGCCATTTAGCTCCGAATTTGATACTTTGGAATGGGCTTCCATTTCACCTGAAGAGATTGTACCTTCTGTAATTGTTGCTGATGCAGATAATACAGGCCAGAAGAAAATGTTACATGTGGTTGAATCATCCTGTGGGGGTATTACATCTAGTTGCTATCTCTTAAGGCAACATGCTGAGACAGACAGAAATTCACATGGACATGACACCACTCTTCTGAACTACATAATTCGAAAGTCAGATGTTAACACTAGCAAGGAAGTGATAGTTGGCAAAGCTGTTACTTCGCCTATTTCTGAAGAAAGCTTTGCGAACTGGCTTTTCCTTGAAAACACTGCAGAGACAGATTCCAAGAAAGATATACGTACTTTCCTCCAGAGGCATGTCAAACGATTACTTGAGGCTGCAGGCTGGAAAGTTGAAAAACGGCATAGAACTTGTAGAAAATATATGGAGTCTGTTTACAAATCACCTTGGGGAAGGTTTTATCGTGAATTTCCTAGAGTTTGGAGGATGTGTGGTCATATGTTGCATGCTAATACATACAATTTGAAGCAGGAAGACAATGGCAAAAAATGGACTAGCCTTAACCAGCTTCGGACTGACCTCTTGGATGCATTGAGGAACATTGAGAAAGAATTGGATCATTCAAATCTTGCCAATGCATTGGCTCATCAGTGGAGTCTCTTAGATCCCTTTGTGAATGTCGTGTTCATTGAGAAAAAGGTTGGTCTGCTGAGAAAAGGAGATGCAGTGAAAACTGCACCTATCCTAGTGACTGTTGAGAATGTGGAAAATGATATTGGTGTGACTCCGAAAACTGAGGATGATCTGATAAACCAATCTACTCAAGAAATATCATTGACTTGGCATGCTGCAGCTCCTAAAAGCGCATGCACAGCTTCTACGACAGACTACTATGCTGGGAATGAAATATCTGGAGAAAAGATTTTCTCAGGTGATGTTGAGCAAATAAATGGGATGGTGACAAGTAGCCTAAATAAATTAACCAGTGAAGGTCGGCATTTGATTGATACCACCAATGGGTTGACAAAAAACTCATCCACAATGACCAAGAACAAAAGAAGTCTGGATATGGCTTCCTCGGAAGCATGTGGTTCAAATAATATTTATACTCACTTATGTGGTAATCATCACCTTAATGATATCAGAACTGATCAAAATGTTGGTATTTTTGGGAGGTCTGAATCTGTTTCTCCACACGAGGAAAGTGAGTTAGTCAATCTAAATGATGGTAAACAAGATGAGCCTACTTCAAGTCACTTTTTAACTCCAGGAATCCCAGTGCAATCTGAGCTGGCTGAAGAAGATCTAGGACAGTGCATTCAAACTTCATCATTTGAAATGAAGGCAAGTGCTGATACTGCTTTGAAGAAGATGCGCAGGAAGTCCAAAAAAATTTCTGAAATAAGATCAACCATGTTTTGCAAAAGCAACAATACTGATGCCCATAATAATGGACTGGAATCTGGAGAGTTTATGGAGAGCCTTGTTGCCAATGGAAGAATTGAACGTAGCTGCAAAAACTTGTCCTCACCTGATAACTACCTGCATGAAATTCAGTGTAAAAGTTCAAGTTTTAATAAGAAGATTCATAGTAGTGATCGACCTAGTATTGAACAGATAAAACCTAGTAGCTGCCTGATTGAAGATGATGAGTTATTGGTGTCTGCTTTCATTAAAAACAAAGATTTCATCCCAGGTTCCATCAGAATGACGAAGAAGTCCAGCAAATTTAGAGCAAAAAGAAAGCACAAGAACCATAAGGGTACCTGCAGGTTACTTCCAAGAAATCTGGCAAAAGGAGGGAAGTATTACTGGGATGATAAGTGGTCAGTGGCAGGTCGAACAGTGTTGTTGTGGCTGATTTATACAGGCGTTGTATCTCTGAATGATGTTATCCAATACAGGAACCCCAAGGATGATGTTGTGAGCAAAGATGGTCTGATTACCAGTGATGGCATTATTTGTAAGTGCTGCAGTATGCTGCTTTCACTATCAAAATTTAAGACTCATGCTGGGTTCAACCTAGATCGCCCATGTTTAAATCTATTTATGGAATCTGGAAAGCCCTTTACCCTATGTCAACTACAAGCTTGGTCAGCTGAATATAAGATAAGGAAAACTGTGAATCAAGTCGTGAGAATAGATGAAGATGATCAAAATGATGATTCATGTGGACGCTGCGGTGATGGAGGCGAGTTAATATGCTGTGATAACTGTCCCTCAACATTCCACCAATCTTGCTTATCTACAAAGGTTCGTCATTTACTTCTTGTACAGTCCTTTTCATATCTCGTACTTGTCTTTCCTGTATAATCAGATTTTTTTTCTGACCATCATTTTCTTACCTTTTTGTTTGTCAGTGTCTTCTATTTCTTTATTTGAGTTTCTCTAGAAGTTAGATGTTAGTTATATCCATTTTCAAATTTTGTAGCAGCTTTAAGAAGACTGATATGTTCTCTATGGAGCATCTATTCTCTTAAATATTGGGTATTGCTACCATTTTCATATTAGGTACTATAAGCATGGGCTTGTTTGAAAATGAAGTGGAATAATAGGGGAAATATGCCCAGTATGCCCTACATATATATAAGAAAATATTTCTAAAAATTATTCTATATATTGAGTGCTTAAATAACCACCAGATACTTTTAATTTCGAAATGGACAGTGACTAGATTAAAGGTTTTTCTATTTTACCAATCTATTTCCTTCCTCTGTCACTGATAGTCAATTTCCATCTATTTTACTTTTCAAGTGCGTACATTTTCTATGTAGATTGCAAATACTTCTTTTAGATTTCTTAATTTAGAAACAAAATGAGGATGTTATTAAAGAGAAAGAGTGAGAAAGAGGAAGTGGATCAATAGTTATTTGGATGGTTCTTTAGCTTCAATCTTTTCCCCTTGGTGGTTGTGAAGGTAATTAATAACGAGATGATACATTCACGAGGTCAGATATTTGGAATGAGAGTTGAACTCAGGAGTGCCTATATCAGAATGTTAAATGTTCTCTAATTCCATCCTAAGGTAGAATTATCCCACGTCTATACATGTTTCATGCAATGAATTTAAAAATTCGGATCTGACATTGTAGGAAAATAGATCCAATATCCAATTCTTGAGTTTTAAGGTATATTTACCAATTTTATTTCTAAGTATTCTGGCAAAAAACATAATTTGTTAATAAAAAATGCTTATGTTCTTTCCTATTTGGATTCATCACCATGAGCGTCAAACAGTATAGTTTATTGTTACTATACTTGCACTTGCACATGGAGGATGAAAATTTTGAAAATGGGGATAGTTGGAAATCGTATCTTGGCACATTGCATTTTTTCCTACTGCGTCTTAACTATCTTGTCAAAATGACTAGTCTTTGTGGAATGTACATTTGATAATATTAAACCACTGAATTCTGGAATCACGTATGATTTTGGAGTGTCTGTCCTCAAGTGATCTAAAACCTCAATTGTAATTAGATGTTTCATGATTTTCCTTATTCTTGATTGTACCTCCTTTAAGATTTGGATAGTTTATATTTATAAAAAGGCTTATTATGTGGAGAATTGCTTTGTTATTTGTGCATGGCTTTTTGTTACATCCGGTAATTCAGAGTTAATGCTAGTTAATGTTTTGTGTTTCACCACTGTGGAAACTAGTTTTCTTGTGTCTTTTACAGAAGGTAAAGTATCATTCATGAATACTTCTTTAGTTCTCATGTCTGTTCTTTGTTTCATGGAAGGCTTTTTCCTTGTTACTCCATATTCTCTATTATTTACAAAGTTTACCTACATATTTTTCCATCTTAAATCTGCTGTTTTGCCTGAATTGTATGATTTAAGTCTTGAAATGTGGTATTATCTAACATTCTCAGATGTCCACATTCGGATTAACCTTTTCTCTTTCTTGGTTTTTATTTTAAACTTCAGGAGCTCCCTGAAGGCAGTTGGTATTGCCCAAGCTGCACCTGTCAGACATGCGGAGATTTGGTTATTGATAACGAAATTTTGGGTTCATCTAATGCATTCAAATGTATGCAGTGCGAGCAGAAATGTAATTTGCCTGCAGACCTATATTCTATTACTTGTTCTTTTGCTTGAACAAATTTATTCAATAGTCTGACAACTTTAAACTCGTATTTATTATGGATATGGGAGTTATGTCTTGCCATACTTGAAGTCCTTATAATATTTATATTTATGGAAACTTCTTTATAACTCATAATTACTGTGCTTCATCTTTTTTTAATACTGATGCAACTGATTGTCTCTTCATTTCATTTACTGTATCCATGATCGTCTAATTCTTTTGAGTCTTTATTTTTCCTTTCTTTTTAATAATAATCACAGATCATGGCACATGCCAGCAAGGACATGTTAGTGAAGTTCTCTCTAATTGTTGTTTTTGCAGTGGCAGCTGTAAAGAGGTACTTTAGCTGTATTTTTTGAGCTAATTTATTTGTAAAGTTCTGTTGGATCTGGAGGGACTCTTTTCTGACAATGAAGCTTATGTTTACCTTTACATTTTTTCATGTGATATTATCACTTCATGTGCTAGTTTTTGAGTTTTTGTTGATAAAATATCTAATCATTTTGTATATCTTTCTCTTTGTACTGCTTATCTACTTTGTGTGTTTCCTTCTTGTTCCTCAGCCTCTTTTTGTTTGCTTATGCTGAGAATATTGGAGGTTTGAGAAAGCTCTTACTCCTATTCCAATTATAATATTCTACTTTGCTGCTTAGTTTAAGTCTTTTCATGTTTCACTTTTTGCTCCCTTTCCATCATTCTCGGATGCTAAATGCATTTGCGATTTCAAATAAGTCTGTTATTCATTTGCAGTACGTCATTGTCCTTTTGGTTAGGATTTTCATCTCTTACAAATTATTCCTTCATGGTCCTTTAGCATGTATTAAAAATTGGAACAAAATTGATAAAAAGTGATTGTTGCATGACAACTTTTATTATAAAACTAGCCAGATTATTTTCCATGAGTATCTTTCTGAACAATTTCATCTTGATTATCAGAATTTAATATGAGATACCGACAGTGCCAATATTATAATGTATCCCGAACCAACATATAATAAGTTTTCCCTTTCTGTAAAACATTTACTCTTTCTTGATCATACTAATTTTCAGTATATTGATAATAGGATGATCTCTTAGTCATGTGCTTCTGGTATTTTAATTTGAGAAAGTGTTGCTGCTCAAGGTTTTGTTTGTTTTAATATGTGGACCTTGTTGGTTGCATATATTTAATATTTAATTTGACATTTCTCTGTGATTATTTCGACTTTTGTAATGTTTGTAGTTTGTGTTCTGAAAGATTCCCAAAAGTAACCACTTCTTGAAAACTGATTTCTTGAAAAGCATACGATCGTTTTCATTTCAGTTGTCTTCTTGAGCATCAGTTTCTCTCTCTTTCATATTTCTTTTATTTTTTATGTTGTTTTAGGGACTTTAAATACTTATACTCAAGATGATAAGAGAGGAAACTTCAATTTGTTTTTGCTTATTGCTCATGCCCCTGTGCCCTGAATAATCCAGCATTTCATTAACTTTACTTTTTCATTGATCTGATATTAATGATTCATTTTGTTTCTGATAAAGAACTTGGATTGGCTCCCGCAGGTTTACATGGGACTTCAATCTCGTGTTGGGATTCGCAACTACACTGCAGATGGCTTTTACTTAACGCTCCTTAAATGCCTGCATGAGGACCAAAAGGTTCACTCCACTCAATGGTTAGCACTCAAGGCAGAATGCAACTCAAAATTAGCCGTTGCGCTTACCATTATAGAGGAGTGCTTCCAGCCTATGGTAGACCCCAGGACAGGCATCAGCATGATACCTCAAGTTATATACAATTGGGGGTGAGTTGATCCTTCTCAACTATCTTGCATTTTCGGCACTATGCTTGCTATCCCTGTTAAGAGAGTTATCGGAAACCATTGGAGCTGTCTAACCCTGTTAATTTAAGCTGAAAATTTCATATTTATTTCTGTGGAAAACAATAATCAATCGACTCTGTTTTGAGTCAAGTGAAAAGTTTTACTGCAATGACGTGTTCAGTAATTACGGAATAACTATAACAAGTGTTTAGTTTCCATCTTGAAAATAAAGTCCACGTATTTAAATCATCCACTTCTTTATAAAGTTCATTCATCCTGATAACACTTTGCGTCACATTTTTTATTTTTATTGCTTGTAGTGTCCCATGATGTTCTATTGTTTTGAGTTTCCTTTTTCTTCTCCATTGCTTTTGTCCAGTGTTGTATTTATCGTAGTTAATCTATTAGTTTCAATTTGTCCAAAGAAAAACTGAACGGGAAAACAAAGGAAAAAATACAAAGTTTTAATTTAATATTTAAAAGAAATACAAAAACTTGCACATTTAATATTTCAAAATACCAAAGAAATTGTCAGATAGAAGGCCCAGAAACCCGTAACAAAATTAGATTTTTGTTGGAACCTTGTCCTTGAGAGGATAGACCTTGATGAGTTGCTGTTATTAATTCCTTATATTATTGAATGATCTTTAGGTCTGAATTTGCTCGGCTAAACTTTCACGGGTTCTACACCATGGTATTGGAGAAAGATGACATACTTGTATCTGTAGCATCCATCAGGTATCAATTAACCCTGTCCATTGTTCTGATAACTTGTTATTTGTCATGGTTTATCTCCTGGTTTTGCTTGTGACAGTGTGTATTGGGTCTTGAATATGGTTCAGTAGTATGTCTCATGCCATGTTTAATGTTCTTGCTACATTGTACTTGAGTTTGCATAAGTCGATTTTACCAGTTGTGGGTTGATGTGGACATCTTTGTCATTCTTTCCCAACCATGCATATAGCTACTCTAATCAACCTACAATATCCAATACTTGCTGCTTTAAATTTTCTTTACATTTTTTCATTTGTAATGGAGCTCTTGGAGATTTATAACCTTGATAATAATTTTATTTCCTCTATAGATGATAACTCTTTCAGTTGGTAATTTTCAAATTGGTTGACCTTCTGTCTAGATTGCTCACCTGCATTTGCTTCTATGTATGTTGCAATTCCATGGTTCAACTGTTATTTTGTTCTGAAGGGTCCATGGAGCCACAGTTGCAGAGATGCCCCTCATTGCAACTTGCAGTAGCTACCGTCGCCAAGGGATGTGTCGACGCCTTATGAATGCTATTGAGGAGGTAAAAGTTATTCCATTCTGCTATATTAGATGGCATGTCTCTATTGATTTGGATTGTACTTGATTGTGGATAACAATATCTGACATTATCCATTTTTGAATTTTCAATAATTGGATTTTAGAAGTGCAGCAAATTCCACAAAGCTCTTAAATTTGGATTCCAATGGCTTGCTTTTACTGTTAAATTTGTCTTTCATTGATTTGTTCTTGTAGCGTTAGCCATGAAAATCCTTATCGGGAAACTTTTAATAGTTCCCACTACTGTTAAGTGCCTGATTCTGTGACTAACTAAATTTAATCTTTGATTTGTTGATGGTTGTCTTGGTCTTCTATTTTATTTTGTGTTTTGCCCCTAAGAAATGTGCCTATTATGCAATCCATATGTGCGTAACTAATATGGCGGATTAATTTCCACTGCTTGTTTATATCTTTTGCCGCTTCTGTTGCATGCTTTTCCCAAACTTTTAGATTTCATTACTTCTTTGTATGTGTTGTTTTCCTGTTTGCTTAATTATCACGGAATGGAGCTTGCTTTTCATTCTAGCTATTGCCTCAGATTAGGCTTAATGTTGCATCATAGTTGCTTATGTAAGATACCTCTCTCTAATATAACATTTCCATATTCTCCATAAAAGACAAAAAGAGAAAATAGAATGGTTTCTTATTAATTGGGCTTTAGCCCTCCATTTATAATAGTACGGCAATACATGTTCAACCATAATATTTCAAGATACAATCGTTCTATATAGGATCCATAGCATATTTGTCTTAAATCTCTAACATTCTCGGACACCCTTTGTGGCCCCAGATGCTAATTTCATTCAAGGTGGAAAAGCTTGTCGTATCTGCTATCCCAGAGTTGGTGGAGACATGGACTGAGGGTTTTGGGTTCAGGCCTATGAGTAATACTGAAAGGCAAAGTATAAACAGGATTAACCTAATGGTATTTCCTGGAACAGTATTGCTGAAGAAACAGTTGTATGGAACAGAAGAAGCAGATGAACCATCAGCATCAGGTGAGTATATTTTCTAATTACAAAATAGAAAAGTAACATTTCTGCATGTTCTTTGATTCTTTAATGTATCGAGAGTAAAAACTTGGTGACACAGAGATGCATGATGCAACAACAGCTTCAACCGGGCCACTGATGCAGCAATCCAGTGAAAAGAGCTCTGTTGCTTCTGATAATGCATTTGAAGCAGCTGAAGTAAATGGTGTGAACAAACACATCTATGGCATTGAAGGACCGGGGTGCGAGTCAAACAATGCAGCTAATGAATCATCTCAACATGTAATTAGTCCTGATGAAGGGATTGTTGACAAGCCTCTGTTT
>JAOQMR010000008.1:28762973-28800012 GCA_027563865.1 Erythroxylum pelleterianum | reverse complement strand
ATCTCCAATGCATGACTCCCATTTGCCTCCATTTATGCTGCCAATTGCAACACTTCCATTTGGCCACTTGTCAACTTTTTAACCATGCCATTTGTTACATTCTTGCCAAGCCATACGTCAATTAATTACTCATGCCAAATGTCACTAACTCATAGGCTTAATCTTTGCAATTTAATAAATCAAGTTATCTTTATCTTGCCACTTGAAAATTTTCCTAGTCTAAATATACATTTAAATACCTCAAATTTTCAATAACTTTCCTAAAATTCTCCAAATAAATTTTCAGCTAAAAAAAATTCACCAAAAATTTCAAAATATCCCAAAATATACCAAATTTTTTGAAAATTTCTAAAATTCACCAAAAATTTCGAAATAATAATAACACTCTCCAAATAAATTTTTAATACAAACAATCCACAATTCGCATTTTTAATCGCATTAATAAATCAATTATACCCAAAAATGCCCATGAATGCATGCACAATTTTGTATGTGTCCAAAATGATTATGCACAAATAAGCAAATATTCACATATGCAAAGCATAAAATGTACTGAATTTCCTTAATATCCTAACCCCTAATATGGGGTGTTACAAATGGAGAATGTCACACTTCTCTTGTTTGATTCGAGACCCCAAAATGCCAAGCATACTAGGCTTATAGTCCAAAATGAAATCCTTTATCAAAAGCTTCTTCTTAAGGGAATTGAGACCCCTGGTATTCCAAGCTAAGATAATCATTGAATCTGGCCCAAAGAAGGCTTTTCCTTCTACTAGATCTTCTTTTGCTAGCAGAAACAAAATCAGCATCTGCAGTATCATGTTGTGAAAAGGAGCTTGTTTTATTGGGAGTTGGAGAAGGGATATCAATGTTATTTTCCAACACTGTAGCTTGTTTTGGAACTTTGGATTTTGTTTTCATGTTTCCTGTGGTAGGACAACATGAAATTGGCTGAATGTCAAGGTGTGAGGATTTTTTTGTGATGTTTTATGTGATCAAATAGGGAATTGGTTGATTGTTAGGCTGAGAGGCTTCTATAGTGGTGTTTACTGAGGTAGGACATGAAATTGGTTGACTATCAGGTTGTGGGGGATTGACTTGATCCAACTTCAGGAGTGGGGATTGGAAATTGTTGTTGTCAAGGTCTTGAGAAAGACTAGATTTGTATATCCTTCTAGTAAAGACTAGATTTGTATATCCTTCTAGTGTGTTTCCAGAATTTTATAGCAGGTGCAGATGGAGGCTTCTAGGCATATGTCACTTTGACAGCATATTCCATAAGTTCCATCCTATCACTGAATCTTAGTTAAGGGATTTTTTAGGCAGAAGACCAAAAGAATCCACCACCACACAAATTCGAGCAAAGTTGATTCTACTGGTGTGAACCGTGGCTTGATCCATGCATATTGGTCTACCAACATAGCTAGTTAGATGGCTCAAGTCAGTTTTTGTCCAATACTCAAGGGGATTGCCATGAATGCTCAACTATAGAGGTATATTCGACGGTTTGAGCTCCTAACAATCCAACCCTCGTCTCCAATTCTAGAGAAAAAGTGGCTTATTAGCAACATGCCATAGTCCAAATTCAAGCACCTTGGTGGCATCAGCCTTGCTTTGGAATTTAATCAAAAAAATATCTTGATCATTAAATGGAATCTCTTTGAAACCCAAGGATTTCCAGTTATTTGTGGCCCAAGATTTCGTTACAGGGAAGGAGACCCTCTTATCCAGAAAAAATCCAATTAAGGTGGAATTTTAGAGTTCTACACCTGTTTTAGAGCTTCAATGGGAGATGTAACTATGGAAGTGCTGGAGTTCCCAGGGGTACATAGGAAAACTTGATTTTAGGGTTTGTATCACCAAGCACCTGAGTCCGGGATCTCTTAAGGAGAGGTGGAGTGTTGATTTCTAGAGGGACAGTGGGGGATGTAGGATCAAAAAGGCTAGTAGGAGGGGTAGCAAGTGGTATATATTTGAAGCTTTCTCCTGAAAGAAAATGGGATTATTTCAGGGGGTAAAGAAGGGATGTTAGTTTATGAGCATTGCGCAAGACTAGCTGACTTTTCTACTGTAGATATAGTGACAAACTAGGAAAGATGATAATGATCAGAACTTAAAAAATGAGGGGGTAATTGAGGGGAAAGTTAGGATTACAAAAATATCCTTAAGGTGAAAAGGGCAGAAAAACAACAGGAAAAAGAGCTGGGAAGACTGGATTCAGAAGGAGCAAAATAAGAAGAGGAGCAGAACCACCAGCAAGGTTTACACTCGAAGTAACAGTTAAAAGCAGAAAACGAGAAGAGATCAAAGGAAGACTAAAAGAAAGAAAGAGTTTAGGAAGGCTAAAAATATTCTAAATATTAGAATATTTATTTAATAATTATATTTAAATTTGAAAATATCTTAAATAAACTTTAAATTCCATTGGTTTTAAATAATTAATAGTTTTAAAGTTTTAAACTTATTTAATTATTTATTTAATAAAATATAATAAATTAATTATCATTTGTAAATAAATATTGTATGAGAGATTAAAATAAAATTAATTATTATAATTTATAAAAGTATAACAATATTTTCATTAACAACTAAACAAGTTTTTGTTTTAGATTAAATACATTTCTTATCATTTTGAGCTTTTTTATTTTAATCGTTATAATTTGAAAATTATTACTTACCTTTTATGATATTATTTAAGTATTTTTTAATTCAAAACGACTTAGCATTAAAATTCTTATGACATTGATTTGGAGCTATGACTAGTCAAAAAATTAACGGAAAATAATGGAAAGATTTGCATATGTTGAGTTTGGTTCCTTTGTTGTCCCATATTGGTTGCGGACAACAAATGGACAATGGCTTTTACTTATATAAGGAGGTTGCTACCTCCTTAGTCTATGCATCAAACAAAGTCAAAAATTTGTAGTACAAATTTGACTCTAGTTAAATTCTTCTTTTGAGGTGAGAGTTGGAGAGTTTGTCTTGGGTATTTCTTTGTGAGTGTATTGGTGTATTAGGGGATTGGGTGAGAGGAAAAATTGTGTGATTGTAAGAATTTTTCACATAATGAATTTTCTTCTTGTTGGCCGTGGTTTTTCTCCGGTTTGGGACTTTCCACGTAAATTCTCTTGTGTTATTATTTTCTGATATTTTTGTCTATTAAATATCCTTGGGTGTGGGCTTGGGAGTTCTAAATTACTAACAATTGGTATCAGAGCCAAGGTGTGTTTTTCTTGGAAATTATAAGTATGCTCTGTGGTCGCAGTTTTGACTGATCTTCCACATCAGAAAAGATTTTCTTGATAAAGGTTCATTTTGTGCGGTGGAGTTTTGGTGTGGTAGTATGGTAGTACATGTCTAGGAAAGTTATGGCTAAGGAAAGACTTGGTATTTAAGTGTGTCCGTTGTGACCCACCTCGCTTTCCTGGGAACTTACCTGGTGTACTATTCATTTCTACGGTAAAATTCATCAAGGCAAAAGAGCACAAGAAAAATGTCAGGAAATAGGGCTGCGAATCCTCTTAGATTTGAGGTGGAGAAATTCGATGGGAGAATCAATTTTGGCTTGTGGCAAGTGCAAGTCAGGGATATTTTGATTCAGTCGGGATTACACAAGGCATTGAAAGGCAGACAAATCCCTGATATCAGTACATGCAAATCTAGTATGAACAATGAAGATTGGGAGGATCTGGATTTGGGAGCAGCAAGTGGGATACGATTGTGTTTGGCTAAGAATGTTCTTGTGAATGTGCAAGAAATATCTACAGCAAATGAGCTCTGGGAAAAGCTCGAGGAGTTGTATCAAACGAAGGGCATCTCAATTCGGGTGTACCTAAAGGAGCAGTTTCATACACTGCAGATGAGAGAAGGTACTACAATTTCAGATTATTTAAATGTTCTCAATAGGATCGTCTCTGAACTAGAGGCAATTAGAGTTCGTATAGATGATGAGGATCAAGCATTGAGACTCATCTGGTCTCTTCCACCTTCATATGAACACATGAAACCGATTTTGATTCATGGGAAGGAGAAGATAGTTTTTTCTGAAGTTATTAGAAAACTCTTTTCAGAAGAGAGAAGACTGAGTGGTGGAAGAAATGTTCCTCCTGAAAACTCAGCTTTGGTGGTAGCTGGATATCGGAAGAAGAACTCTATGAAGAAAAATGCAGTATGCTGGACGTGTGGACAATCTGGGCATATGAAGAAAAATTGTCCAAGAGATGGAGCGAGTTCGGCAAAAGGCTCTGGGTCAGTAAATGGAGAGACTGACAATGTCGCTAACATTGTCTCCATGGATTATGATCTTGCTCTCTAAAAGGGGCATGTACATCCTTATGGCATGCCGCTAATCCCAAAGTTGCCATGATAAAGGATGTGTTACTATTAGCGGGTCCACAAGTTTGCACACGGGCATTGGTTTGACATTAATGCAAGGTGTATGGTGAAATTTATGTCGATGGCTGATGAACTTCCAGGAAAGCCAAACATGGGAGTTGCACCATAATTTTTCAGCATGGTTGTTTTCGACATGTGCCAAAGTAAAAGGCTTGGAATTGGTTTATTCTGAGTGGGTATACTTTTATGGTGGAGCATGATGATGTGAAGCATGATAATTCTTTACATTGAGAGTTATGTTATTTTTAGGAGATCTTCATTGAGGTGGAGTGTGGTTGTGGGATCAACCAAAGTCGCCAAGGTAGAAATTGTTGAGTTTGGCTCCTGTATTGTCACATATTGGTTGGGGACAACAAATGGACAAGGGCTTTTACTTATATAAGGAGGTTGCTACCTCCTTAGTCTACGCATCAAACAAAGTCAAAGATTTGTAGTACAAATTTGATTCTAGTTAAATTCTTCTTTTGAGGTGAGAGTTAAGAGTTTGTCTTGTATATTTCTTTGTTAGTGTATTGGTGTATTAGGGGATTGGGTGAGAGGAAAAATTGTGTGATTGTAAGAATTTTTCATATAGTAGGTTTTCTTCTTGTTGCCCGTAGTTTTTCTCCGGTTTGGGAGTTTCCACGTAAATTCTCTTGTGTTATTATTTTCTGATATTTTTGTCTATTAAATATCCTTGGGTGTGGGTTTGTGAGTTCTAAATTCCTAACAGCATAATAGCTAAATAATACTATGATAATTTTTAAAATCTAAGAATTGAAATTAAAAAAAGATTAAACCATAACAGGGGTATCGGTATTAAAAAAATCAACTACATATATTCAATTTTTGATAAATAACAAAACTACGCGGTTAGTTAATATCAGGCCCACTAGCAAGATGGACACGACGGTAATCGTAAAAGGTTGTCGATGTCAATCTTTTGATTAGGTTACAGTGGGCCACCGAAGATTTTAATCAATGATCCTTGAGAGGTCTTATCGCAAGAACTTTTGCGATTAGGCGGAAGATCATCGACCGGCTCACACCAGCCACATTACTAACCTGGCCTAACATTTGGAAAAGTGTGGTCAACGGAGGCCCACGACAGGACATTTCATGAAATGGTTGGAGTGATTGATTTAATTATACTAAATAGTTAATTAAGTTATTTACAAGCATTAATTACATTAATTTAACTATCCTAAATAGTTTATTAAGTTAATTTACAAGCATTAATTTAATTTTTTTTACTTCCTCCAAATTCTCGCTCATGTTCAGCTTAACGTCTTGCTACTCATTTCATGTCATCAAACATCTTTATCTAATCAATGCTTGCGCTACTACACACTCATGATCACATCACCTTCTCATGGTCCGGTGTTCAGCTTATTCTGTGTTTAGCTATGACCAATCCATTTTGCTTATTTCAAAGTATCCTTATTAAAAATAAAAATGTTTAAAAGTTAATAAATAGTGAGGGGTTAACTAATTAAATGATAAGTTATAGTTATTTTGACAATAGTTAGACTCTATACTTTACTCATATAAAAAAATTTAATATGGTACTAAAGTAGGTCCGGTCCGAATTCTTAATTTTCAGGTTATGCGTCTGAATGTTTAGTCATAGCAGTCCATTTTGATTACCTCTGTATTTATTTCAAGTAACAACTGGATGTTCAGTTCCAGTTATACTTGAGGAAGAGTGTTAGAGTATTTCAAGTTAACTAAAAATGAAAATTTTAAAGAGTTAATATATGGTAAGGGTCAACTAATCAAATAGTTAGTTCTAGTTTTTTTTTCCTAGACCAGAGTATCTATCGGTGGACCCAATGACTAATCCCTTCGCTGGTTTGTAGGCACCTCTCAAGGTGGGACAGCTGCCCAAGGATTTAAGGTTGCTCTATACCCAAAGCCAAGGATCAAACTCCTGACCTTTGGTTAAGGATGAATGAGTCCCTTCCACTCAACCACACCCTTTGAGTTTCTAGTTATTTTGGTAATGATTGAATCCAAGCTCAATTCTTATTAATTGACTCTATACTATACACATATTAAAAATTTTAATAGTCTATAACTAAACCCAATAATGTGACACAATCGCCAGTTTGCTTGATCCTACTTTAAAGAATTATCTCCCTCATTTCTAGGGATAGATCTTCTGTTTGGATTATTATGTTCTTATCATGTTCTATTAAATCTTATTTATAACTTCACATAAATATGTTGACGAGATTTAATAAAGTAGAGTTAAAACCCCTCAAAACAATAAAGTAGAGTTAATACAATATAACTGAACAGAAAATTTCATATGTCATTCTTGGCATTGGTATCAAAGAGCTATCATTTTTCACTGCCTTACTTTCAAAATACGGTCGAGTAATTAATCAGGTGGACATGCTTCTTTAATTACGCTCAATCAAGAACAGTTGATTTCTTAAAATACTAGTTCTATGACCCATACAGATAAGAACCCACACATGTTAATCCTATCATTTGAGCCTGCCTAAGCCTTCATGATTGTGTCTGGGTTTTCCTCTATGAGCTTCACCTCGAATTGTCTTATCCAAATACGCAATGCCTGGAAACTGTTTAACAGAATGGTTACGAGTTATACAATTTTTTAATTTATGAATAATATATATTTTATAAATTAATTTTAATACATGATTTAATTACATTAGTGACTAAATCTTATTTTAATTTATTTATAATTGTCTTGAGACATGATTTGATTAAATAATGATAAACAGAAATCAAATAAGGAGAGCAATACACCGAATTTGTAGAATCGAAATATAATATTCCAGAAGTGTTTTTCTTCCATTCTATGTACAACTTATTTATAATAAACCAGGAGTTCATTCACTTTAATATTTACATAATGATAGATATTAGTGAATATATAAAACTAATTAAGTTGACCTCATACAACAGCTTAATTTATTATGGTAACAATACAGAGATGATAATAAGATCAATAGCAACTTGATTAAAAACATAATAATAGAAGGGCACAATAAGTAATATTGAATAGATAAACAAGCCAAGAATGAAATTATTTTAAAGGAACAAAGACTCTAGAAAATAAATATATTAGAACCGAAAAACAACTAAATCGAAAAAAATGTGAACTGTTAGCTCTCTCTTAACATATCTTTACCATGAAAATAGCAATATGTATGATCGATGTAACTTTCTATGTTTCACTGGTCTGACTCCTCAAAGCCTTGTCACTCTTTATACTTAGAAAAATGACATTGTATTGAACCCTAACTAGTGTCTCGTCTTACTAATCCTTATGGTTCCTCACATCTCTATGAGTGTTTTTTTCACCTTTAATGAAACGGGGCTTGGAAAATTTCAATTAAAATCTATTATAAATAATTATTTGTAATTAGAATTCAACTAAGAGTAAATAAGACTTAAATGAATAAAATTGGATAGCACACAACTGAAATTATGTAGGATAAAAGATAAATCTCCCCATTAGTTTAAGAAACTTTAAAAAATCTCTCGATTTTTATAATTCTCGAAAAATTCCTTCTAGCTTTCAGTTTTCCAGAAAACCCTTCTCTTAGAGCTTATAAAAATTTACTCAAATTTATGCTATCAGTCCGAACTTTAAAAAATGACGCTAACATGTTTCAACTTTTAATTTTAAAAAATAGTCTGATTTTAAGTTCTCTGATAATTCAGATAATATGACAAGTCACATCTGATTAGTATAATAAAATTAACATGTGATATAAATAAAATATGTGATATCTAAATAATAAAAATATTAATATGATGAAACTTATTAGACCATTCACATTAAAGAAAATGTTAATGTTAGATTATTTTGCTAAAAATTAAAAATTAGAGTATTTAATATTATATTTTTTAGAGTTTGTATTCACATTAGACATTTTCCTCCGGGTATACTTGGCTGAGGCGAATTTCTATGTTTGCACCATCTAATGGAAGCGTCGGCAAAAGAATCTCTGACTCTAATATGCGTCGTTATTTGTCCGGGAAATAAAGTAACACACTTTGTCATTTTCCTTCTCATATTTCAAATAGATTTTTATCTAAATTTGCGTTTAAAACACCAGTTTGTTTAATGTATATATTATTTTGCATAAAAAAGGAGTTCGCTTAACATATGAATACAGACAAAGAATGGTCTAAAAGTAGAGCCTAGACCAAGAGAGAGCGAGAGCTAGATGCAGTACTATTGCAGCAATACCAATCTGCATTGATTTTGCTGCAACTAAAGGAGCAGAGAATTGGCCGGTGATGGTGGTGTTGTGCTTCACGAGGCGGCGCTGAAAGGTGGCGGAACCTGAACGAATAGTGAGCCTTACTATTGACTGTTTCCATATCTAACAAACAGATTAAAATACAAAGCTATACATTGCTAATTTGCTATGGTCTACCTATTGTTGTAGTATTCTATTATGGCACAGCATAAGAGTCAGCAGTTCCCCATATCACGCATGAGGTACTGCACCACCCTACAATGGCCTCTTTTGCACCCTAGTTGGACTGGTGTAGTGACTGCGAATAGAACGTTGACATGCATACATTTTGTATCAGATAATTGATTCATTGACATGTATGGATCAGAAGGTCTTGTCCTTTGGCCTTTGTATGCAGTAGAAACATGACAAATGATTTTCAGGGTTATTACCAATGAAATGAAATGTAACATTGACTAGCAGTGGGCATAGGTAACATGAACATTCATTCTTGACGAAGACAAAACAGCGACAAAAAAACCTACTTGCCCTGATCAGAAACAGTGGAAACGTACAAGATAAAAACGACCTGCTGAGTGCTACGCTGGCCCCCTGCCTCCCATGATCCCATCCCCGTTTGACGTACTTTCACATCCACGTTCACATTCGCATGCACAAAACCCAGTAGTCACCTAAATCAAGACGTTTCAACTTCACATCTCTGCCAAGCCTATCAGCCTCCCACTTCAATTCCCAAAGCCTAGTTACAACCCAACAGTCTGTCCTTTTGTTCTCAATGACTTTTACGCCCTTGCTTTCTTTCAACGGCATCTGTCTAAAAAACATAATATTTAAATTAATTTTAATCACATATTTATATAAATATTAAATAAATGTGTAAATAAAATTTAATAAAACAGAATAAAAATGGATTAATTGAAACTGAGAGTATGTTACCCTTGGCGTAAACTACGTTCCAATCAGAAAAATCTGTCATTCCCGAGATATGCAACCATTAGGCAACAAACCCACTCCACTCTCGAATTCTGCGATATAAGAACAACACGGGCATTATTGTCTGTGCGTGCTCACCTCGTTTTTGTGCGTGGAAGACGAAACCAAAACCTTTCTTAGCCGCTACCCGCCATGTTTTCAGAGATGTTTAGCACCAAAAACAATACGCATGTCAATCTCTCTCCACCAACTTTTTCTTTTACTCTCCTAATTGTTTTTCTATAAATTAGGTTGAGTGCAAAACTCATGCAGAAAGTGAGCCTAAGCGTCTTTCTCTTCTTCTCATGACTTTCACATAGATCGTATACTCTTTTCGGATCGAGAGAAACGCCTACGAGTAACAACTTTTCTATTCAAGAAAATATTTGACATGGAAACTGATAATGTTGACACGGGAGCTTCTAGTGGAGGTAATGCAAATTCAAGATGGAACCCAACAAAGGAGCAGATAAGTGTGCTCGAGGGTCTGTACGGGCAAGGTATGAGGACACCGTCGGCTGATCAGATACAGCAAATAACCGGCAGGCTCAAGGCCTATGGTAACATAGAGGGGAAGAATGTATTTTACTGGTTTCAAAATCACAAAGCAAGGCAAAGGCAGAAGCAGAAACAAGAGAACATGGCTTACATCAATTGCTATCTTCATAATAAGTCTCATCAGGCTCTGGTCGCACCTTCTTGCCCAAACGGTTCGTTACTTCCCTTAATTATTATTCATTAGTATATTTTACTTTATACATCATTGCTTGTTAAGCTTGAGTCTCAATCCCGACGAGCTATCTCTGCATGCAGGTGAACTTTAAGATTTGTATAAGAGTTGTAAACAAATAGATAAAATGAAGACCAGCTTTGAGCGTAGATTTGTGCTCTAGCTTAGTGCACCACGATAGACTATACTTTCCAATTTACTCTCCTGGTCGCTTTCATTAATTGTTTCCTAATAAGTTTTACTTCGCCTGTTACCTTATTCTTGCACCTCTCTACCATCTTTGGAATGCATGTATGGTGAAGTTGGGGTTTCCTTTTTCAGGTGTTTGTGGACCGTACTATCTAGCACAAAGCGATTTAGGGTTTTATCCACAATACTGCAAGTCCAAAGTGCAAATTCCTGGCGGCCTGAAGAGAAGGTCAAGGACTGAAAAGGTTGATAAGACAATATCCTATTATCGTACAACAAACGAACTTGCAGTTCCACACGAGAACACAAATGCGATGCTGCACAAAAGTGACGGCAAGCCAGAGATCCTCGATATCTATAAGGGCAATATTAATCAAGAGACGTTGCCTCTCTTCCCGTTGCACCCAACAGGCATTCTTAAAGGAAGAGCTTCTTTGACTACTATCCCTTCAATTTATACCAAAAGTGATGAGAATTCTAACGGTTGCATTGTAGAAGGATCTTGCGATAAACGCTTTTTCGATTTCTTTTCCTGACGAGGTTCGTATGCATGAAGATCCAAGTATAAATCTTTGTTTTTAACGTTGAAGATTAAAGAAATAGTAGCTGATTAGCATTTTACATTAAACTAATCCATGTGGTACGTTTGGTTTTAGCTTAAGATATAAGAGAACCATTGCTAAGAGGACGTTTGATTCTATTTCTATTTTGTTGTTGTTTTTAGTTTTTATTTTTTAGTTTTGGTTTATGTTTTTTCCTTAAAAAAAAGAAAACAAGTTTGATTGAGATTTGTAATATAAAAACAGAAAACAAAAACTTGTTTAATTAAGATTTGTAACAAAAAATTAAAAACAAAAACATGTTTAGTTTTATTATCTTATTTATATTTTTTGTAATTATACTCTTTGTAATAATATAAAATAATACATTATATTTTTAAATTAATTAATTATCATTATAACTAAAATTAAATACATGCAAATCAAATATTATTTAAAAAGTACACATTAATTATGTATATTATATTAAGTTGTTCTAATCAATAAAATATGTCCATCATACTATAATTGTTGAAAATATAATAGTACTATTATTTACAAAAAGAAAACATAAATCAATTAGAAATAATATAATCATTCCACATTTGTCTAACAATTTCATTTCGCTTCCAAGACATATCTTGAAGTTGTGTTGGAGTGATATTGTACTCCACTTGAGAACTTGTATCTTCATTTTTACTTTTCCTAATTTTTTCTTCATTTTCAGCACAACTTTCAAATAATTTATTACTTTCCATGCATCAAGTAATTTACGTACCTCCGATTGCACAACTTCCTTCATGTTAGGATTGAGCCTCCTTTGACTTTCCATGCTAGGTTTGTGGTTCTCTTCCATCAGGATCCTCTAGACACAAATAGAAGGGCTAATCCATTTTATGTCAGCAATATTCCAAGCAATAGCTAATTTGTGTTCACGCAATATTCTTAACAACTCCTCTTGAGAGGAGTCCAAAGAAGTAGAGATGATGACTGGATAAGTATTTGCTTCTCCCAAGAATGCATATCTCAAATGAATTGGAAGCTGTTTAGGTTCGGGATTTGGTGGGCTTAGTATGGATGGCAATAGCTTAGGTTTTGGAGGGCCCAATTCTTCAATTTGGGGTTTATACCTAAAATCGTTGCCTTGCAACCTGTAAGCACATTCCATTAACTCATTATCTAATTCCGTTGGTTCTATTCCTAGGATTAGGCATGCTTCTAACACATCATCACACATCATCACATAGTAATTGAGGAACAGATTCAACCATGAGGGCATCAATTACATCAATCCGGTAAGTTGCCTCATCAAAAGAGGGACCCCTCAACACTTTGAAAATATTAAACTCCTCATTCTCGCCACCTACTCGCAGGGTTAGCTTACCATCCGTGACATCAATTAAGGCTCTGCCTGTGGCTAGGAATGGTCTTCCCAAAATTATGGGAACCTGTATATCAAACTCCATCTCAAACACAACAAAATCAGCAAAAATTATAAGCTTACTAACCTTTACCAGTAAGTCCTCAACTATACCCATCGGATATCGAATTGATTTGTCGGCAAGCTGCAACGAAATGGTGGTTGATTTGAGTTCACTAATTCCCAACCTGTTATACAAAGACAAAGGAATAAGATTGATGCTTGCACCAAGGTCACATAAGCATTGAAAAATATTAGATTCGCCAAAATGACAAGGTATAGTGAAACTCCCTGGATCCTTTAACTTAGGAGGTAGTTTATTTTGTAAAATAGAACTACACTCCTCAGTTAGGGCCACTGTAGTGAAGTTGTCAAGCTTCTTTTTGTTAGAGATGATCTCTTTTAAAAACTTGGTATACGCAGGCATCTCCGCTAGCGCTTCCGTAAGAGGGATATTGATGTGAATTTTCCTGAACAGGTCAAGAAACTTTTAGACCTTAGACTTGTCAGTCCTCTTCCTGACCTTTTGGGGATACGGTATGGGTGGTATGAAGGTAAGGTCCGACCCAGATGGTGGTTCATTCTTGTGAGATGTTCCTTTAGGCTCCTCCCCTTCATCTGTCTTTTCTTCTTCGACCTCCGGAACCTCCCTTGTCTTCGGGACTGCACCTTCTATAATCTTACTGCTTCTTAGAACAACTTCCATGCAATCTTGTTTTGGATTCACTTGAGTGTTACTAGGCAACTTCCCCTTTCCTCTTTCACTGACTTCCCTTACCACTTGACTGATTTGCACTTCCAAATTCCTAATCGCTGCTTGATTTGACTGAATGTTCTACTACATTCTATTCATTGCTTGAGAACTGGCTTGGTTGTTCTGATCCATTTTGCCCATCAGCTGAGAAAACATGTCCTCAAGTCGGTCTACCTTTTTCTCCCATGGCGAAGGAAATTGTTGGGGAACAGAAGTTGAAGGGGCTGAGTAATGTTGTTCCCTAGTGTGGGGAGCCCTGGTGGCCCCATAGGTTTGGCTGCCCCTTGATTCTTCCAGGAAAAGTTCGGGTGGAATTTCCAACCTTCATTATAGGTATTTGAGAAGGGATTCAGCCTCTAACCCTGCCTACCATTGTTCACGTAGCTTACCTCTTCTTTTGTCAAGGTTGTCTCAATATTCATACACCCTGCTGCTGAGTGCCCAAACCTCCCACACAAAGTACATGGATCTCTAATAGACTTATTATCATTCATCAGCAAATTCAACTTCTTATTGATTTCAGCAACTTGATATGCCATGTCCGACTTGGAACATACTTCATTTAGAGTTATAGCTTTGCTTCTAATTACCTTGCAATGTGAGTTCTCGGCGACCTTTTTGAAAATATTCCATAATTCTTGAGAACTCAAGTCACTTATGTTTCCCCCAGCATTCAAATCCACTAAGGTTTGATTATGATCAGTGAGACCATAGTAGAAAAACTGAGTCAATGAACACATGTCGAATCCATGGTGTGGGCATTGGTTGAGGAGATCATTAAACCGTTCCCAATCCTCATGAAACTTTTCCCCGTCTTTCTGCGAAAACTAATGTATCATCTTTCGGAGTTCAAGAGTTTTGTGGGCTGGGTACCACTTCATAATAAATGTCTCCATAACTTTCTCCCAAGTATCAATAAAGTCCACTTCTAAACTCCCAATTCCTTGCCAACCCCTTCATACAATAAGGGAAACACCTTAGCCTCAATTCATCCTCCGACAGTCCATACAACGGAAGCGCTTGGACCGTTGCATAGAAATCCCTCATAAAAGCTAGCGCATCTTTGTTGGGCATCCCGTTAAATTGCTGCAATATAGACAAATGGATTTGTTTAGGCTCGTAATGTCGTGCGGCTGCAGTCAACCTAATGCACGATGGATTCCCAGCAATAAACGGCATCTGATAATCCCTAATTCTCCTTACTGCCGGATTGACAACAACCGGCTCAGCTTGATTTTCCCCATTGAATTGTTCGTTCCCTAGCTCATGTTCTTCATGCAATTCCGGAATTTGGTTATTGTTAGCCATTTCTCTCCTCCTTTGAGCGTTGTTCTTTCTACACGTTCGTTCAATTTCAGGATTGAGTTCAACCAGTGGTTCATTGTTCACGCTTCGCGAGTGCCTTAAGTGCATGTAACTCCTAAGATCAAACAAGTGCAAGGCTCAAAATCCAGTAACTGAGGAAGATTCAAATTATAAACAAATAGATAACAAGAATAACTAGACTTAAAGAGACACTAAATAAAAAGATCCCTGACAACGGCGCCAAAAACTTGATCGATAATTTCTGCAAGTGCACAGAATCATCCTGGTATCGACACAGCAAATATTCCGAAGTTGTCTTCCTCAAGAACCAATTCATTCACAAGTCAATTTAAATCTAATTAATTTCATGTTATCGATAGAAAGTTATAAAAATGATTGGATTTGGGTGATTAATAATTTGTAAGTTATAACAAGAAATCAGGAAAAAAGGATTGATTTAAGGATTTAGAAATAAGGGTAGGGGTTCACCCATTCAAAAGGTTGATTTGCACAATATGAAATTAGTTGAATGTCAGACTATGAAAATAGTTGCACTATTATACCCATATCTTTTCTTAAAGCATACAGGAGCATTCAGCTAGAGAACGCCCATTTCTCAATGTATTGACTCACTAACCAAATCCATTAAGAACAAGGAACCTCAAGTTCTCACCCTAGCTTAGGTTATCTCTAGCTCTAAACCCAAGGTGTTCATCTTCCTAGAGCATGAATCATGGTCCACTCTTCAGTATATCCTAGGATTCATAAGTTTGCATCTATGGAGATCAAGCATAGAGACAATAATGAAGTTCAAAGAAGATGAACATAGCCCATAAATTTTCATTAAACATTCAACTATCCATATCATACAAAGCTTCCTTCAAATAGGCTACATCCCTCACCCTAAATGAGGTTTAGTTCCTGAACATTGCAACAAAAATCATACACATAAGGATGCTCAACATTAAGAAAGAGTAGAGAGAGAAAGTAGTAGAAACACAATAGTGAAAGCTCCAATCCTTGGGTGAATCCCCAAAATTCCATATCTCCCTCTTATTTTGTGCCTCCCAGATGTAGTAACCTCGTTTTCAGTGTCTAGCCCCCTTATTTAGGTCTAAACAGTGAGTCTTTATAGTCCTCCTGTTCCAAGAAACCTAATTTTTCAAAACAGGGGAGTGTTGGCATGTCCGTTTAACGGACCTTCTCGGGTCTAAAATGGTGTTCTGCCGGATGATGTCCGTTAAACGGACATGCGTGTCTGTCTAACGGACCTTCTCAGGTCTGGAAAGCCCTGTTGCCAATTGATGTCCATTAAACGAACATGTGTGTCCGTCTAACGGACCTTCTTGGGTATGGAGAGTCATCTTGTCAATTGATATCCGTTAAACGGACGTGGCCCAATCCAGCAAGTTGATGCCTTTGACCTTCCAGTTGACTTAATTTCTTCTCACAGTCTTCTTGGGAGTTGCAGAGCTCGGAATTCTCTTTGCAATTGTTCTTGAATGGCTTCGATCCGGCATCCACAAGGAACGTTATGCCCTTTTTCCCCAAAATCTACCATTTGTACCTATCAAGCAATACAATCGGAGTGTGAGAGAATTACTGAATAAAACTTCAAATCCATAGAGAAATAAGTCAAATTAATTTCAAATCATCCCAAAATCATCTACAACAAATTTGACTTATCAACCAGTATACATTGAGTCATAGGCTGGGCCTATATGTTTTCTATGCGTGATATATTCACTTCATAGGTTATCTACACTGTCTTGGTATGAACCAATTCTATCTGTGATATATGTTTTTCCTACCCACTGAGTAACTAATGCACTCACCCCCTCCGCTTTCCAACCATGCAGGTTAATTTAGTGAGGTTGAAGCTCTGTGAGGATCATGCGGCTTTTTGACATTTTCGACGTATTTTCGCACCTGGGTAGTCTCCTATTTTGTACTTTTATTGTCTAGTGGCTTATGAACTGCGTTTATGTAGATACGTTTTATGATCTTGTGAGTCAACTTTTGATTGCCTTGTGCTTTGTAAAAGATTTTATGTATGAACTTTTGATACTATTGTTGAGATTTCCTTGAGTTGAGATTCCCTGGAGTTGGGATTGTCTTAAGTGGACTAGAGAGTCCTGAAGTTGTGGTTGGAATGTGAACATAGAAGTATGTTTGTAATTGTTTGCAGGTTTTAGGATTTTTAAATTACAGACTTTTTGTTGCCCAAATTTTTCAAAAAAAAAGAGAAGATATTCAGTTAGCCTTGCATAGTCGGATTAGGGATACTGCGAGTGTCCTTAGCCTGAGTATGCGACAGTTGTCATGGGCCTGATGTCGTACCGGGTCGTGACATTTACCCCTACTCCTTCAAACATTTGAGCTGAACCTATTCATCCATTACAAAAATATGAACCATCAATCTCTAAAAAAAAAGAAGATTTTAGAAAATCTAAAGTCTATGTTATTTTTAATGGACCAATGGCAGTAATATATGATGAATGGCATAAGGCTTCTATCCATATTATTGGAAAATCTTCAATCATTCATCGAAGTTATTCAAATCGTTCAGAAGTAGAAAAACCTTATCTGAACTCATAAATACTACATTAAAACCTCATTATAAACAAGCCCTAGAAAAACAACCATCAGATTCAAGAATGAAAACATTGGGAAAACCTATCAATATGGAAAGAATCAATGTTGTACTTACAAGAGCACTAAAGGACGAAATGAAAAGAATTACTTTTGAGATTTTCTATGATTGTTTTCAAGCATTCAATGAATGGAAGGAGGAACAAAATATTTATCAATACTACCCCCAAAATTGAGGATGATATGGACCCAAAGCTATCATCTTTCCAGAAATAGATGCACTTACTACTTATCTCTTTTTCCAAAATGGCTTAGTGAATACTATTTATTTAACCAATTTAATCATTCTTGTCGAGTTTCCAGCTGGATTCACTCTTGCAGTCAAAAACTACAACGAAAGATTTGCAAAAGAATGAGAAATCTTTATCAAAGTTTTCAGCAGCTATCCGATCTTTAAAAAAGTAGACAATTTCAAAGACTCAGACATACAACTATCTCCAATAGCTTAAGTACAGGTAGGAATCAACAATGGTATGTATCCACCCATCGACGAACCACCAAAATATGAATTCAATTGGGATCTCATAAGTCAGCTTAACCTCCATTGCATTGAAGGTGTTTATCAGTAATGCCTAAAGATTAATCCAAAGTCATTAATTAAACTCAATTACAGAGAACTAAATATTCTGAAGACATTAGCTTATCGTACGCCTATATCTACTGATTCCTTCCATCTAATTAAACAAATCGAAGAAAATGTCTTAACCATATCCAGAGTATTTAGCGTATTATCAAAAGATTGGAAGCAATCCATTTGTCAACAATTCCAGCAATATCCATCCCATCAATGTACAAACTGTCCTTCCACTTCAAAAGAAAAAGATGACAGCTCCTCAGTTGATGTAATTATTGAAGAGTGATGTAAGAAGTGATGTATTTTCAATTATGTAAGCCACTTTTGGCCTATAATGAGTCCTACAATATCTGTACGCTACCTATGTAGACAATCTCAAAGGTAAAAGCATATTCTCTCGACAAAGAAATCTACTTTTACTATTTCTCAAAAGTAAAAGTATATTCTCTCGACAGAAATCTACTTTTACTTTTTCTTATCTTTAGTTGTTTTTGGACACTTCTAAGTGCCCTTTGCCTATATATAATGTAATAGAAGAGCCCTCAGCTCTCCATGAGAAAATAAAAACTCTGTTTATCATCTTTTTGTCTAAAACTCTTCAAACCTCTTAGTTAAAGCCTAAAGATTGTCATCAAAAAAGAGAACGTGAAGAGCAAAACAAAAGGTATGATTAATTATGTTTTTAGTTTTCCATCATTTTTATATATTTCAATATATTCATTTTTCTTATTTTTACAATATTTTACTTCTGTTCTCTTTATTATTTATTAAATATGCCTATTTGTACTACTTGTAGAAATATTCATATAGTTATAATACATATTGCAAGAAAGATTTCACTTAGTAGAAAACTTATTAAAACTTTTAACGACACTTATAATTATTTAGAACAACTAAATGCTTCTGAAACTACTCTTCATAAGTTTAAAGAAATACTAAATTGAGATACAGAAAACTATAATCAATAACGATTAGAATAAAAACAACTTTATAAACAATTTCAAGAATATTACAAAATTCGTTATTCACGAATAGTTGTCCTATTTGTCAATTTATGTCACAATTATTTTTAATGCATAACTGTACACTCTATAACCAATTATTAACATAAATTATTTATTTAGAAACTTTGGTCACTGAATGTAGATCAGAAAAGGAGTATTATGAAAGACAATATAATTATCTACGATTTTTTGTTAATAATATTGGTTTAATTCCTATCAAAGAATGATTAGACATTGCAATTAATTTTTATAATCTACATAATCAAAATCTAATCCATAAATATAACCAACTTACAGAACATCAAAGAATCTCTTATCAATCTAACTAACTTCAACATGACTGACATAATTCAAGAATCTCACATTAACAATAATAATATTATTTTCGATGTAGATACTTTAGAATTAACTGAATCTACCGGTGTTTTCCATATTAATTCCCTATTATCACAAGAAAAACAAAAAGCAAAAACACAATTAAATCTAAAAGATGGACTAGATATTACATACCATCCTTTTAAAAACTTAATTAATAGAAAAATCATTTATTATGGAAAAATTATACATGAAACACCCATTAGAATAAACCAATGTAATGGACATATTCACATAAGTTTAATAGACTAAGAACAAATTTATAAACGGTTACAAAATATTTCTGAAGAAAAAAGACATAAATTAGGTTATATACATCTTTCTACAATTCAAAATTTGTTAAAATCTACCTTTCAAGAAGAATAGATTCTCCTATTAGAATGGCTATAATTAACGAAAGAATGACTGGTTTAAAAGACCAAGTAATATGAATCATGAATGGAAATTTAGCTTATGGAAAAATTAAATTTAATACCCACCTTAAATTAAGAATTCCTTTACAATCACAGAATTTAGATGAAACAATTATTATAGCTTATAAATTCTATTGCAAAAATTTAATGATAACAAGACAATATTCGTTTTCAATTACTTATTAAATTAGCTACGCTTTAACTAATTCTCATCATAGTATTGAATTTAAAAATATGGATCGAACTTATATCGATCAATTATTTAATGATGTAGCTAAAGTAGGAATAAATTTAAGAACTAGTTTAAGAGAATTATCAATTATCAATTATTCAATAAAATTTCAAAATATACCAAGTTCTCATGATGCACCTCGTTTATCTTTAAGTGAAAATAGATTACTTAAACAAGAATATAACCTTTTAAGATCATATTCTACAACATTAGAAAAACCTATTAGGTTTACTAAACCTGGAATATCTAACAAAGAGATAGACAAAAATTCAAAACAATTAGTTGATGAATTATTTGATATTAAGAAACAATTCAAGAATTAAAAAATCATCTTCAGAATACATTATGAGTGCCACTAAGTAATTGTCTGAATTATTAGACAAACAACTTAGTATTGAAAATCAATTAAAAAATAATACAACTATTAAATCAAAACTATCTATCACAACAATTTAATGAAATAAATGACGTTTATAAAATATTAAAATCTTTAATTAAATAGTATGAAAAAATTTAATATAGTATATCCAATAGACGAAAGATTATAAAAAAATTAATAAAAATATTGGAACCAAAATTGGTATCAAAGCCATCTAGCTCGTCCAACGTAACTTTAGTAAAACCATGGAAAATATAAAACAAAATATTAAAGATCAATTGGAAGAAATTAACCAATTAGTAAATAAACTCATACTAAATAACAAAAACAAGTCTTTAAACTATGAACTTATAAAACCTATTACTGATCAAGATGAAATAATTTACAATTATAAATCCAATCAACAAGATATATATATATATGGTCAACCAAAATCATAATGTTCAAAACCAGAAGAACAACACGAAACAAGTCAAAGTGGAGAAAAACGAAAAAGAGAAAATATTTTTCTATAGGTTCATAAGTTCTTGCTCGTATCTTAATATAAGTTCTTTTTCTTTTGAAGTGGAAGGACATTTTGTACATTGATAGGATGGATATTGCTGGAGTTGTTGACAAATGGATTGCTTCCAATCTTATGATAATACGCTGAATACTCCAGATATGGTTGTGAAATTTTCTTCGATTTGTTTAATTAGCTCGAAAGAATCAGTAGATATAGTACGATAAGCTGATGTCTTCAGAATATTTGGTCCTCTGTAATTGAGTTTAATTAATGACTCTGAAGTAATCTTTAGACATTGCTGATAATCACCTTCAATGCAATGGAGGTTAAATTGACTTATGAGATCCCAATTGAATTCATATTTTGGTGGTTCGTCGATGGGTGGATACATACCATTGTAGATTCCTACCTATACATAAGCTATTCGAATAGCTATATGTCTGAGTCTTTAAAATTGTCTACTGTTTTAAAGATCGGATAGCTGCTGAAAAATTTGATAAAGATTTCTCGTTCTTTTACAAATCTTTCTTTGTAGTTTTTGACTGCAAGAGTGAATCTAGCTGGAAACTCGACAAGAATGTTTAAATTGGCTAAATAAATAGTATCCACTAAGCCACTTTGGAAAAAGAGACAAGTAATGAGTGCATCTATTTTTGGAAAGATGATAACTTTGGGTCCATATTGTCCTTGGTTTTAGGGGTAGTACTGAAAAATCTTTTGTTCCTCCTTCCATTCATTGAGTGCTTGAAAACAATCATAGAAAATCTCAGGAGTAATTCTTTTCATTTCGTCCTTTAGGGCTCTTGTAGGTACAACTTTGATTCTTTCCATATTGATAGGTTTTTCCAATGTTTTCATTCTTAAATCTAATGGTTGTTTTTCTAGGGCTTGTTTATAGTGAGGTTTTAATGTAGGATTTCTAAATTCGGCTAGTGAACGGTTTGAATAACTTCGATGAATGATTGAAGATTTTCTAATAATATGGAAAGAAGCCTTATGCCATTCATCATATATTCCTACCATTGGTCCATTAAAAATAATATAGACTTTAGATTCTCTAAAATCTTCTCGTTTTTGAGAGATTAATGGTTCAGATTTAGGTAATGGATGAATAGGTTCAGCTGAAATGTTTGAAGGAGCAGGGGGTAAAAGTGTTTGAGTAATTTGTAGAGGAGTAATTAGTTGGATGACAGTGATGTTTTGTTTTTCAAGAAGATTAATAGTTGATCTTAACTGATTAATCTCTTTTGTCACTGACCCTACTTGTTGTTGAAGATCCAATAATTCTACTTTCTTTTTGGTGAGTGAATCTTTGAGGCTTAGGATTGTTGTTTCCATTCTCTGGTTAAGGTATCTGCAAGACTATTAGCAGAAAATTTTATATAATGTATTTGAAAATTATATTGATTTAATTCTAATTGCCATCTAATTAAGCTTCATTGATTGTAATTTTTTTTAGTACTATATTTAATTAATCCACATAAAAACTTAGAGTATGTCTGAATATAAAATTCGACAGGTAATAAATCAACTTTCTATTTTAATAATGCTTTAATACATGCAATTGTTTTATTTTCATAGATAGGATATTTCCTATTAGTGGGATTAAAAGTCTCATTGATATATTTACATAGGAGATAATTCTTTGACTTGGGTGGTAATGCCAAAAGGCAGCCAGCCCATATATCCATACATCAATTTGTACTAGTAGTGTATATTTATCATTATAATTATATAATGTTGGTAAGTTCTTGCAAAGATTTTTTAATATATGTACCGTTGCGGTGTCTTCTTCTATCCATATCCATTGGGTTTTAGTACTACATTTAAGTTGTAACTTTTTTTCTTTCTTTAGCGAAATCTTGAAGAAACCCTTGATCAGAAATATAGTTTAGTAATCCAAGAATTTTTGAACTTCAGTTATGTTTTTTAAACTGTCAGGAAAATGGTGTAATTTTTCAAGGATGTTAGGTTATAATTTTAAGAATCCATTATGAAATTCTATACCTAAATATTCAATATTTTATTGTGCTAATTTAATTTTCTTTTTACTTAAAACTAGTCCTTTATATTGACATCTAGTGAGAATCTCTTTTACCATTTTTAAATGATCTTCTTTATCTTTATTTGAAAATATAATAATGTCATCAATATAGGCTAACGTAAATTCTTCCAATCCTTCTAAATTGCTATCCATAAATCTTTAATAAATACCAGGGGCTTGTTTTAATCCAAAAGGTAATACATAACATTGGTAATGTTTTTGTGGCGGACATGTAAAGGTTTTTAATGGTTTAGTATTTTCATGTAGTCTTAATTGCCAATTTTTGCATCGAGTGTAGTGAACCAATGATGTCCCTTTATTCTACTTATAATATAGTCTTTTCTAGGTAATTTATATGCATCACCTATAGTAGCTTTATTTACTTCTTTATAGTTAATTACCATTCTTTTTTTCCCACGTTTTTGTTCGGAATGATTATTTACATAGACGACTGGAGCTGAACGTTTACTAATACTTGGTGCTATTAATTATTTTGCTATTAATTACTTTTGTAATAATTTGAAACATTCATTAATAAATTCTTGTACATCTTGTTGTGTATATGAAATATTATTCTTAATATTAATTTCCTTTATGGGGTTTTGTAATTTTATTTCAACCAATTGATTATTAGTATTCTTTTTAGGATCTAATGGATTTTCACTACAAACATGTTCTATTAAGGTTTCTATTTCAATTTGTAAAGTAATATTATTAAGAAGATAAAATTGTAATTGATTTAATTTTTCTGTTATAATTTTCCTAATAAGTTGTACGGTATATAGGAATTTTGAGAATTATAGATTTTTGATTTAAGGATGTTATTATTGCTGTTCGTAAAGTTATATAATGCAAATATTTACAAAAAGGATTATATAATTTAAGAAAATCATTTCCTAAGATTAATGGTAATTCTGATTCTTGTTAATAAATTGAAGGTATAATAAAAGAGTAATTTTCAATAACGATATTATTATAATAAATTACATACCAAATAGATTTAATACTCTCATATGTTATTCTTATTCGTAAATGTTTGTTTAGTTTTTTTTAGTTTTTTAATAGTGGTTTAGATACTATACAAATAGTAGCGCATGTATCTATATAAGCATTTTTTTTATTCTGAATAAATGTCGTATTCGAATTTAGTTGTTGATTCTGGAGTTTGAAATTTATAACAATATAATGAAGAGATTGCTAAATCTATTTCATAGTCTGACTCAATCGGTTCTAAATTATATTGAAATGCTGAATTTAAAATATTAATTTTTTCTTTGTAATTATTTTGATTTCTTTTTGGGCATTCGTTTGCATAATGACCTTCTTCCTTACATAGCCAACATTTACATGTTTTCTTACTCCGAGGACAATATTTTTTTCTTTGGTTTAGTTTGTCCATAAGCCTTCTTTCTAAAAAAATTTCTATAAGGTTTAAACGGGAATTTCTGGTATTTGTTTGTGGGATATTTTCACCATTTATATTTGTATATTTATATTTTTATGTTTTCTTTGTTTTTGATAGGTAAAAGAGTCACATCTATATTGTTGAGGTACTTCCTAATATTTAAAACAACATAGTTGAATATCTTTATGTCTTAGTAATTTATGTAATTTTGGCTTCTAAACACTTTTGTAATAATACTTCTTTTGCGATTGAAATAACAACTCCTAGATTATAAGCTACTAGATTATCTTGTTGTTTTATTAAGAATAATTCTTCCACTATTTTATTTATCGGATAAGATAATTTTTGAATAAATATTTGTATATACATTTCTTGTTCTATACGAATTAATTTATAATAATATTTTTTAAATTCACAAATGTATTCTTCAAATAACAGATATCACATATTCGTATATTAGTTAAATGCCATAGGGCATTTTTTTCTTTCTTCATTTTTTTCTTTCTTCATTTTCAATTTCTTATTTATATGAAGTTATATCTTTTCCAATAAATTCTTTATAAATTTCGTTGGTACTACATGAAAAGCTTTATTGGTTCATTAGCATTAAAAAATTCAGTGGTATTTTTATTCATACTTCGTTGTCTAATAAAAAGTTTAATACTATACCAATAGTTTTATAGGTAATAAAATTCCATAAAGTACTAATATTTGTTAAGCCTTCAAAAGGTTTTTCTAATTGAATAACTAAAGCTAATCTGGTAGACTATTCAAGTAATAATTTTTTTGGAGATAAAATACAATCTAAATTAAGGATTCCATTTGGTCCTAATGTTATATGTTTTGGTGTATATTTTGTAGGAAATTTTCATATCTTATTGTCTTTTTTGTAATATCCAAAACAATTTACTTCTTCTTGTTCTATAGGTTTATAATTCCAGTTATAACTAGATTTATTTTATCTTTTTCATTTTTCTCCACTTTGACTTGTTTCAGGTTGTTCTTCTGGTTTGAACCTTCTAATTTTGGTTGATCCATATATATATCTCTTGTTGATCAGATTCATAATCGTAAATTATTTCATCTTGATCAGTAATAGGTTTTATAAGTTCATATTTAAAGACTTGTTTTCGCTATTTAGTGTAAGTTTATTTACTAATTGGGTAATTTCTTCCATTTGATCTTTAATATTTTGTTCTATATTTTCCATGGTTTTACTAAAGTTATGTTGGATGAGCTAGATGGCTCTAATACCAATTTGGTTCCAATATTTTTGTTATTAATTTTTCTATTTTTCTAATCTTTCGTCTATTAGATATACTATTTTAAATAATTTTTCATAGTATTTAATTAAAGATTCTAATAGTTTATAAACATCATTGATTTCATTAAATTGTTGTGATTGATAGTTCTGATTTAATAGTTGTATTATTTCTTTTAATTGATTTTCAATACTAAGTTGTTTGTCTAATAATTCAGATAATTGCTTAGTGACACTCATAATGTATTCTAAAGATGTCTTTTTAATCATTGAAGTTGTTTCTTAATATCAATCAATTTATCAACTAATTGTTTTGAATTTTTGTCTATCTCTTTGTTAGATATTTCAGGTTTAGTAAACCTAATAGGTTTTTCTAATCTTGTAGAATATGATCTTGAAAGGTTAAATTCGTGTTTAAGTAATCTATTTTCACTTAAAGATAAACGAGGTACATCATAAGAACTTGGTATATTTTGTAATTTTATAGGAAAACTGATATTTGGTAATTCTCTTAAACTAGTTATTAAATTTATTCCTACTTTAGCTACATCATTAAATAGTTGATCGATATAAATTCGATTTGTATTTTTAAATTCTTTTTATTCCTACTTTATCTACATCATTAAATAATTGATCAATATAAGTTTGATCCATATTTTTAAATTCAATACTATGATGAGAATTAGTTAAAGCATAGCTAATTTGATAAGTAATTGAAAACATATATTGTCTTGTTATCATTAATTTTTTGCGATAAAATTTATAAGCTATAGTTATTGTTTCATCTAAATTATGTGATTATAAAGGAATTCCTAATTTAAGGCGGGTATTAAATTTAATTTTTTCATAATCTAAATTTCCGTTCATGATTCCTATTACTTGGTCTTTTAAGTCAGTCATTCTTTTATCAATTATAGCCATTTTAATAGGAGAATCTATTCCTTCTTGAAAGGTAGATTTTTAACAAAATTTGAATTGTAGAAAGTTGTATATAACCAATTTTATGTCTTTTTTCTTCAAAAATATCTTGTAACTGTTTATAAATTTGTTCTTGGTCTATTAAACTTATGCGAATATGTCTATTACATTGGTATATTCTAATGGGTGTTTCATGTATAATTTTTCCATAATGAATGATGTTTTTTCTATTAATTAAGTTTTTAAAAGGATGGTTTGTAATATCCTGTCCATCTTTTAGATTTAATTGTGTTTTTTTTCTATTTGTGTTTGTTTTTCTTGTGATAATAGGGTATTTATATGGAAAACACTGGTAGATTCAGTTAATTCTAAAGTATCTACATCTAAAATATTGTTATTATTGTTAATGTGAGATTCTTGAATTACTTTAGTCATGTTGAAGTTAGTTAGATTGATGAGAGATTCTTTGATGTTCTATAAGTTGGTTATATTTATGGATTAGATTTTGATTATGTAGATAATAAAGACTAATTGCAATGTCTAATCGTTCTTTGATAGGTATTAAACCATTATTATTAATAAAAAATAGTAGATAGTTATATCATCTTTTATAATACTCTTTTTCTCATCTATATTCAGTGACTAAAGTTTCTAAATGAATAATTTCTGTTAATAATTGGTTACAGAGTGTACAGTTATGCATTAAAAATAATTGTGACATAAATTGACAAATAAGACAACTATTCATGAATAAATTCATTATGTTTTGTTAAAATTGAAATGTGGCTGCACATAGGTATAATGTTAAATGTAAATAGTTTTGTTAATTTTGTGGTGGATAAAATTGTTGTGCATATAAAGTCTTCTTTAATGCATGGTTTCCACTTTTGTTAACGATTGATTTTTATGTCGAACCATTTGGTGTTACTAGTTCTTTTTTTTTGTTTTTGAAAAATACTAGTTTTGTTATTTTACAATTATCAAATTTTCACGTATGATAAAATAATATTAATTATCTTACTAATTTTTGGTTTTAAGATTAGTTGATGAACAAATTCGTAATTGCAATAATTAAGAACAAAATAGTAAAAGAATCTAAAAAGAATATGTCAATCTCTTTGCTCTAGAAGTTTGCTTCTTCTCTCCATGAGTTTCCTATCAGATTATATTAGTTTGTTCATCATTTTCTTCAAGTTTTCCATTGTCACCTCCCGCTTCCAATCTATAACACGACTTCACAAGCATTTTCAACTCGTTTGCCATTGTCATATCTTATCTGCAATAGTATTTCTATTATCAAACAAGCAAGCATGCAAATATTGTACGAACAAACTATTTTAATTGGCCATTAGTATTTTTTTTATCTCACTAAGAGTTCCTACTTGGCTTAAGTTAAGCTTTTGAGCGTTTATATCACAATCAACTTGTACAATTTTTAAAAGAATTTTCACTGATATGAGCTAAAAATCGGTAAAACTGAAGCCACAAATCGTATCACATGTTCCTCAAAACTACACAAGCGCCTGTGCATATTTGTGTATGTTACCCCTATTTCTACTACAACCACTAGATAACTCTATCCTAGGTCAGAGGACCACATAGTGATATCTAACTATGTATCATCACATCTGAAGTTACATGATTCTCATTTTAACTTCAGACGAAGTAGATACAAAATTGATCATAAGGTTACAGCAATTAAGTTTCAAATAAACACTCAGTGCACAAAATGAAAAGGCGAATTTTAGAATGTACATATTAATGATTGTAGAGAATATATATACACACACATATAATTATCTAATAAGTTTATAAAAAAACAAAAAAGAAAAATAGTTTTATGAAATAAGTATAGTTGCAAATACTATACTTAATTAATATTTGTTAACATAAGATATTATTTTACATCATTTTGAAAAATTATAAAATAGTCTCTTATTTTTATGTACTTTAAACTTAGTCTCTAATATGATTAAAACTGAAAAATATTTTAAACTTTGATTCAATAATTTTATTTATTAAAAAAAATTTCCAAGCAAATCCACGCTTTGTGCATATTTTGGCCGAAGTAGTTAGATGCATATTTGTCTCATTGTCCACGGTTAGTAATCACGCTTAGTAACGAAAGAGTAATCCTTATTTATTTATTTATTTTTTTGTTTCTCACGAGGTGTCTTAGCCTGAGAGTTTCAACTATGGAAAGACACCTTTAAGCCATCCACACTTGAGCAGGGTAGGTTCCTTGTAGACGGCAAAACTCTGGCCCCAAATTTTAAACGGCTGCATATATGAGGGCGGTTTCAACCCGCGACCTCATTTAAGCCAGAAAAGCCCCTTACTGACTCACCTGCACAACCTCACGTAAGCCGCGGCATCATCCTTTTCGGTGATTTTATCAATTTCTCAAAAATTTTCTTATATTTTAAGAAAATGTTAAAATCAGTTATTCTATTGAATTATGTGTAAGAGTTGTATGTACCAAATGAATTAATTTATTCATACGTATATAGCATTAATATAATAAATTTATTATAATAAACTTCAAATTTTATTATATTAATGAATTGTTGAAAAGTATTTATTTGTTTAATATGGAAACAAACTAGATTTTCCGTTAAATATTATATTTATTATATAATAATATTAATAAATAAGATGCTTATTTTATAAGTTTTGTTTTATTATAAAAACAATAAATAAGTTGATTAATTTTTAATAATATATTAATGAGTTTAACTTGATATTAGATTAAGTATTTCAATAAAAAGTTTTATACAATAATATTAATAAATAAGACAATTAATTTTTAATTATAGCTTGTTTTTATAATTAATTAATACTATTTTATTGAATTTTTATTTTAATAAAATAATTACTATTTATTAATTTATCGTATTGACATATTACGTCTTATATTAAACAGTATAGTAATAATTAATATGTAAAGTTAATTTATATTATTAATAATTATGAATGTTATTTATTAACTGATTTATTTTACTATAAATAATAAAATAATAATTATCTTAATAACCTATCATATTTACACATGATTAGTTATACAAAAATATTAATTATAGTTAAAATAATAGTAAATAATAAAAAATTTATTTTAGTATATAATAATAAATAAATAAATAAGATAATTAACATATTATACTATTATAATTATGTAAATATAAACTCATTATTTACATATATATAAATATATGGATTAACTCATTAATAATAGTAATTATTTAGCACTAGCAGTGAGTTTAACAGACTAATTATACAAGAAAAGTAACTTATACTTGTATTGAATCTAGGAGATTGATATGTCAACAAAAATTAATCAACATTTGTATTAAGCTTAACAAAATGATAAGACATGAAAATCTAATCAATTATTATTTGTTAACACTAAAAATCAACAATCAATTTTATGTGTTAAAAATATAAATTATTTATTACTAAAATTTTATCATCTTATTTATTAGTATTATTAAAAAAATATGAAATATATAATTTACTATTATATAAAATGCATCAATATATTATTAATTATTAATTAAAAATTGAGAATTCTATTAGTAAGTTTTATTACATAATAAGCTAGAATTTAATAAAATATTTTATTTACTATCATATTAAATTAACGAATGTAATATGATAAACCGCCTATGCCCCTTTTAGTCTCACCTTCTACCATTGTCAGTTTTTTACCGTTGTTAGTAAATTAAAGCGGACACTCCCCTGCCTCCTTCCCCCCATTCCACTCTACCCCACCATCTCTTGCATCAAACCTGGCATTCCCTCCACTCTCATCCCACTCTCCTGCTTATTCATCTGCTTCAGCTTCTGGAACTGCCTCAACTGTTGCTTCTGCTTCATCGAGTAAACATCTTATATTGCAGAGATAGAGATAGATCTGGTCAACAACACCAAGCTTGTAAAAGAAAGTATCTCTCAAAAAGTAGATCAACATGAAACACATAACTAAAACTACTTAGAGAAAGGTTGTGGTAGACCCTAAAAATTTTGGGTCACAATGGTAGTAGGTATGTATCTACTGACACTAAGGACCCTGTAAAACCTCCTATTGAGGTGCTTCAGGTGGGTGCTAAGAAGTGGAGCACTACTATGATGGGCTACTTCCTAGAAAACAGACTTCCATTTCCTGTAGTTCAACAATGGGCCCTAAACTCATGGAAAAATTTTGGGTTGCAAAAGGTGCTTATAAATGAAGATGATCTGTTCATTTTTAAGTTTATCTCAGCAGAAAACACTCAAAAGGTACAGGAGCTTGGTTCTTGGCATGGTTATAGCAGACCTCTCTTACTGACTAGATGGTATCCTAGAATTAAGTTGAACAAGAAGGCTTTTTAAATTGTAGTTCACATCTAACAATTTAGGTTATACATGTAGGAAAAGTCATTGAGCATCATGCCTACATTTATTCAACTGTTTTTGCACACTCACACGAAGAAGCATGACAATGTGATATTCATTAACAGCCGATGTAAAGAACGGAATGTATGTGAAATTAATGCATTATTATAATTTTTTAATAATGATCTCTTACTAATGTAAACATTGCTTCCTAATAGGACTAACTACAACAAACCATTCAGCGACAGTCTCAGGAGGAACAACCTGTAGATGACACTCAGACGTATCTTGATGTTGTGAGTGGTAGGGACCGTCGTGGAAGGATATTCGGGCTAGGTTCATATGCGAACATATGTTATTCGTAATCCTCTACGTCCAGTATAGCAGCGTCTACTAGGCCAACGGACAGCAACGAAGTCACTAAGCTTCGGGTCCCAGTGCACACATTGATAGAGCAGATAGCTAACATGAATGAACGGATGGAGCACATGGAGCAGATGGCTAAGATGAGAGTGGAGATGGAGCAGATGACTAAGATGAGAGAGAAGATGGAGCAGATGGCTAAGATGAGATAGCAGATGGAGCAGATTGCTAAAATGAGAGAGGAGATGGAGCAGATGACTCAACTGAGACAGGAGATAAAACAGTTGAAAGAGAGGCTTAACAGCTCAGAGCACCGGCGATCACCACGACATTAGCTTGTCCTAGTCATGTTTGCTTTCGATTACAAACATAAGTTATGTACACTGTAATGTTTTTATTATCAATTAAAATAATTTTAACTTTATATTATCAATTAATTTTTTGATAAACAAATATTATATATATATATATATACAAATTAATATATTATGCACAGATAATTGATAACTCTTAAAATTATGCATTTATCACAAGATCATGAAATCGGATTCTTTTAAAAAAGTTTCTAATTTCTAATTACCGACGGAATATAAATTACTGTCGGAATATCAATGTATTTTACCGACAGAATCCCTAATACCGTTAGTAAATATCATACTTTTGCGATTTTATTGACTTAGTTTACCAACGACAAACATTCCGCCGATAAATAAGATTTGTTTTTGCGATGGTATTACATATTTCGTCGGTAAATATGCAAATATTTCATTTCATTAACTTCGGTTTACCGACGGAAATACGTCCATTGGTAAAAGTTTCCGACAATTACATCCTCTATGTTTTCCGTCGGTAAATTATACCGACGGAACATCGCCCATTGATAAATTACCTAAGGAAAAACAAATTAAAGTCCGTCGTTAAAGTTACCTACAACCCTGTTAACGACGCCTTTGTTTGACGTTGATTTTTGTCGGTAATTTATTTTACCGATAGAATTCTGCGATTTACCGACAGTATGTTCCGTCGATAAATGGCTAATTTCTTGTAGTGCACTAACATACTAGCATGCAAGCATCAAAAGCATACTTGGCAACTATACCCATCACAATCATCATATCACAAATTTGAAGAAGTGTGCAACAAAAAGAAAGAGAAGGAAAGAGATGGTGTAAAGCAGACCAACTTGATAAATTCTATCACCAACCATCAGGTAAGTAGAGTAGCAACATTTAATTGCGATCCTCGGTAAGAAGAGTCTAAAAAATACAGAAATGAGAAATTCTGACTTAAATGAGCTTTAATTTTTGATTATACATGTGTTATGTGCATTTCTTATTTTCTTTAATTGGTTGTAAGGAATTATGTTTCTATCCTTAACTCTGATGTAATAAAGTTACAGAATCAATATTCTTATCAACTTTCAAAAAAAAAATAAGTATAATAAATTATTCTTCATCATCATAAACATTAAGTTGAATTCTCACTGAAATGCAGAGTTTGGAGAGGTCTGATAATACGCAGTCTTACCTCTATCTAGTAGAGAGGTTGTTTCTGATAGACCAAGTTGTAATGTGTCATAACAATACTACAAAATTATAAATAGGTGTGCATACATATACAAATAAAATAAAATAATTAAACAATTAAATCAATAAACATAAAAAAGCTAATAAAAATAATTAAATGCAAAAATAGAAATAAATAATAAAGAGGAACAAAAAATAAATAAAAATAAAAATAATAGGTAAGGTAATATAAAGTAATGTACTTACGGAACATGTGAATGATTAACAATAAATGGTAAGATAAAAATTATTATTATTATAAAATATTAACTATATTTTTAGCGATATATAAATATTAATAAATTAGTCTCTCTAACATGTGAATTTTTAATTTTTTAAGGGCCAATTACAAAAAGATCTCAATTTTTTCTTAATTTTGTAATTATAACCCAAACTTCAAAAAGTGATAGTAAAATGTTCAAACTTTCAATTTTTTCAATTCTAGCCTTAACTTGAAAAAGTAGTAATAAAATATTTAAATTTCAATTATTTTCAATTTTAGCTAGATGTTAAGGTCTCAATTAAGTTTGTTGTCGTAGCTTGCCACGTGTTCTAGAAACCCTAATTATTACGTTGATTAATCACATAATTAAAATGACGTCGCTGTTTAAAATTGACTTAGATTAAATTACGTATCCCCAGCAACCTCATACTTTGATTTTAGTTTTTTCTTCATTTTCAGTTTATTTTCTCAATGAACTTTCCTTCTCGTGTGGGCCCGTAGGCCCATTGTAAATTCTAACATGGTATCAGAGCAGGTTGCTCTTATGTTAGTCGTTAACACCTCGAAATGATATATCATGTCAAGTGTTAGGCCCACACGTGAGGGGGGTGTGTTGAAATATAAGAGTGGGAGTTTGTCCCACATTGGAAAAAGAGAGGAAAGAAGACCAATATATAAGTCTAATAGGCTACTCTACCTATCACCAATTGGTTTTAGAATGGAACCTCACTTATACTTTTATGTAGTCTAACTTTCCTTCTCGTGTGGGCCTATAGACCCATTATAAATTCTAACATTGTTGAAATCTGAAGAGTGGGAGTTGTCCCATATTGGAAAAAGAGAGGAAAGTAAACTAATATATAAGTCTAGCGGGCTACTCCACCTATCACCAATTGGTTTTAGGATGGAACCTCACTTAGACTTGTATGTGGTCTAGCTTTTCTTCTCGTGTGGGCCCGTAGGCCCATTGTAAATTCTAACAACCCTCACTCTTCGGTTTTCAGATTATGCATCCTCGACGCCCTCATGCTGAGGGCATTTGAAGAACAAACTAAAAACAACGGGTTTGCTGGTGTAGTACGTTGCGATGCGAGAGTAGTTTAGAGCATCGAAAGAACAAACAAACAATAAATGATTGAGAACATCAGGAGAACAAACAGATAATGAAGGGTTGAGGCTGCGCAAACTGATTTAGGATTTCATTTTTAACAACGGCGTCATTTTGTTAATCTTTATTTATTGTGTTAATTTTGGATGATGTGTATTAGTTAGGGTTTATAGAACATGTGGTAAGTCATGTCAACAAACTTAACGTAGATATTAATGTCGGGCTAGAATTGAAAAAACGAATGTTCGAGCATTTTATTGTCACTTTTTGAAGTTCGGGCTAGAATTGAAGAAAATTAAAAGTTTGAGTATTTTATTATCATTTTTTAAAGTTCAGACTATAATTACAAAATTGAGCGAAGTTTAAGATTTTTTTATAATTAACCCATTTTTATACAAAATATCACAATTCATGAAATTAACAAAACTTAATGGAAAGAATATTTTGAATTGTTCATTTATCTTGAAATTAACAAAACTTAATAGAAAGAATATTCTGAATTGTTCACAAAATATGAGAGTATCTTACAAAATTGTTTAAATATAAAGAATTTTAATAAAATTGATGAAATAGTTAAACGTTTTTTCCCTTTAAAATTTGCAATGACCTTTACAAAATGTAAAGCAAAAGAACATTCAACAAGGCAACCCATTCACTTTTTATTTTAGTCCGAATTCAGCACCTAGACATGCACCTACGGTGGTAGAGAAACATCCAAATAAGGTACTTAGTTCGAGGCAGCAAGTGGCGACAAAAGCATCACTCCATACGACGGTGTCCCAACCAAACAAAAACCAAAACCAAAACCAAAACCAAAACCCAACATTGCAACCAAGTTTTCAATATTATCACGGTTACTTTCTCTAGAGTTCGTTTCCCAAAATATAGGTTTTCTAAAAATTTTATAAATGAAAACTCGATCGCTGCAGGTTCGAAATCATAGTCCGAAGTTTCCAAATTGCAAGTTGACCTCCAGACTTGACACTTGCAGCTTTTATATATATATATATATCAAAGCAATATATTAGAAATAAAAAATATGTACAAAAGTGTCCATTTACAAGTGCTCCAAGAGGCACAGCGACTAGACACAAGCTAAGCAAGCTGAAACAAGGCCGGAACTAAAATCCGTCTATCACAAGTACTACACTAGGAAGTCCACGGAATCAAGCGTCTAATAACCAAGTGAAATGCGACCGAGTATTAGTAGCCCAGACGAAGCAAACCAATTGTACACCTCGGGCACCGAAAAGGTCAAGGAGGCTACCACCACCTAGGGATTGTGGTGGTAAAGTGGTTTTTTATTTTTAATTTGGAAATGAATTCATTAAGCATATAATACTAATTACGAACGGATTGGGCGAGCACAAAATCCCATCTGGCGTCCAAATAATCCAATAGTCCAGTTTTTTTTCTGTTATTTCTTCTCCTGTGACTCATACCTATTAATTTTGACTTCGTCACTTATACTTGTACACGAAATTTTATCCCGACATCTAAATGATCTGACAGTCTAGTTTTTTTCGCCTTATTTCTTCAATGACTTATTAATTATGACGTCTTCACTTATTAATTACACGAGGACTTTGTGACTTATTAATTACGCAAGCGTGACTTAATTGTCAAGCCTGCGACAAATATATTTCTTGTGATTGTAAAACATTATGATTAATTACTGGTGATAGATCCATTTGAATTTTTGAAGAGATCAAATTTGCATAAAATAAGAAAATTGATTATGAAAGAACAAGCACTTATACATGGAACTACTTAGCCCATACAATTTTTTGTCATTTTGAATTAAATATAATTTATATATAATTAATTTATTAATTAAAATATAATTAATAGATTGATTACTTAACATTAATTAAGTGTAGAGTGACAGGCATCACTTAATTGTCACGTTTGCGAAAACGATATATTTTTTATTTCTATATTTAATTAATTAATTTTGATATAATTAATAGTAATTATAATATATTAAATTAATTGATTTATTAAAATATACTTTATTTATAAATTAATTATTAATCATTAACTGTTAAGTTTATTTAGTTATAATTAATATATAATCAATTAATTGATGTATTAAAATATAATTAATTGATTAAGTAGTACATATTAATATTTAGTATATATATTAGTCTCGACCTTGCATTATTAATTGTTAATTATTACTAATTATTATATAGTAATATTAGTATATATATAGCTAAGTAGTTACGCCTATGACTATGCACGGTTGTGACTTGTTAAGACACAACAGTGCATGTTATTTTGTTTTTCTCGTTGCCAGGCAATTAACATCCATATAATTTTATAACATTTTTTATTAAATAAATAAATAATTAATTAATTAAAATATTATTAATTAGTATAATATATTTAACACATATAAAATATATATTAATTAATTAACTAATTAATTAATTTTGATATAATTAATAATAATTAAATATAATAAATTAATTGATTTATTAAAATATAATTATTTATAAATTAATTATTGATCATTAACTATTAAGTATATTTAATTACAATTAATATCAATTAATTAATGTATTAATGTATTAAAATATAATTAACTGTTTAAGTAGTACATATTAATATTTAGTATATATGTTAGTCATGACTCTGCATTATTAATTGTTAGTTATTATTAATTATTATATACTAATATTTAGTATATATTGTAACATCCCGCCCCAATTAAAATAATGTCATGTTTGGTGTATTTGTACATAAATACGAAAGGTGTTCGTATAAAAAGGGAGGCATGCAGTCATTGATGGGTCTTCGTGAAAAATGTACATTGGAGTGAAAAGTTATGAGGTTTAGAAATTCGGTGACTGTTTGGGTGAGCTGATCGACCAGCCACCTTGTGTGGACCTTTTGACCCTTTTAGAGACCGAACTTGGTTTTGGAGTTTGAATTACAATTGTGAGTGTGATGTTCGGATTAGGCGTGGGCGAGCGCCTGACCGATTGACCGACCGACCGACTGGCCGAGCTCTTACATTTGTTCCGAACTCTCATTTTGACCGAGCTCTTAGTCCTTCATGAACATTTTCGATCGGTCTTCTATCTTTTATTGATATCAAATTGGTTAAATTGGAGT
>JAOQMR010000008.1:28740753-28757561 GCA_027563865.1 Erythroxylum pelleterianum | reverse complement strand
GTGCAGTAAAATGTGTGTTTGTGGGATATGCTCCTCATCAAAAGGGGTACCGTTGCTACAATCCGGTCAGTAAACGTATCCATATTACTATGGACTGTGATTTTGTGGAGACAGAGTACTACTTCCTTTTCCAGAACGGTGTTCAGGGGGAGAGTCAGCATGAACTCCTATCCTGGCTCAGTTATCTTGATTTGGAAACAAGTGGTGAAGACCTCAGTACCACACTTCCGCCCAATGATCCTCCTCTGAATGATGTCCAAACCGAGGTAACTGAGATTCTTAACTCTTCCTCTGATATTCATAATAACGAAGATCTCACAAATGCTACTGATACTATCCCTGAGAATGTACCAGGAAATCACAGGTATACCCTATCGCAGCGGAGCAATAGAGGAATCCCACCACAGAGATACTCTCTTGAACGCGTTCCTCGATCAAGCAAATATCCTATAGGAAACATGGTCAGGGGGAGTATGTCTGGAGCCGCTAAAGCTTTCTTTGTGAATCTCTGCGAAGAAAATATTCCCAAGACAGTACAAGAGGCCAGACAGAATAAAGCATGGGTAGAGGCTATGCGAGTGGAAATGGATGCCTTGGTTAAAAACGGAACATGGGAAAAATGTCAGTTACCAGACGGAAAGACACCGGTCGGGTGTAGATGGGTGTTTATTGTGAAGCACAAAGCGGATGGCTCAGTCGAAAGGTATAAAGCCCGGTTAGTAGCTAAGGGGTACACCCAAACCTTCGGAATCGATTACTCTGAAACTTTTTCCCCAGTGGCGAAACTTGATACAGTTCGAGTGTTACTCTCTGTGGCTGCCAATAAAGACTGGCCCCTTCATCAGTTCGATGTAAAAAACGCCTTCTTACACGGTGACTTGTCTGAGGAAGTTTATATGGAACCTCCTCCAGGTTTTCTTGCAGATTTCAGGGAAAATGAAGTTTACAGACTTCGCAAGGCTCTGTATGGATTAAAACAATCACCACGAGCGTGGTTCGGCAGGTTTACATTGGCAATGCAGCGACATGGTTATGTTCAAAGTAACTCAGATCACACCTTGTTTCTGAAACAACGAGGAGAACTTATCACATGCTTGATTATATATGTGGACGACATGATTATAACAGGAAGTGATACAGAAGAGATAACTCGACTCAAGGAGAACCTGTTCAAAGAGTTCGAAATGAAAGACCTCGGGGGCTTAAAGTATTTCCTAGGAATTGAAGTTTTGAGATCAAAAAGAGGAATTTTCATCTCACAGAGGAAATATATTTTAGACCTGTTAGCGGAGACCGGTATGCTTGACTGTAAACCGGTTGATACTCCGATACAGGTGAATCACAAATTGAAAATTGAAGATAGTGGGGAACCAACGGAGAAGGAAAGGTACCAACGTTTGGTTGGTAAACTAATCTACTTGTCTCATACAAGACCGGATATTGCATATGCTGTGGGGGTCGTTAGCCAGTTCATGCATAGACCTCAGAGGGAACATATGGAGGCAGTAGTTCGGATTATTCGGTATCTGAAAGGAACCATTGGGACAGGAATTATGTTTGGGAGACACGGACATTTAGACATAGAAGCTTATACTGATGCTGATTGGGCAGGGAACCCAAATGATAGAAGATCCACCTCCGGGTTCTTTACACTAGTCGGGGGTAATGTGGTGACATGGAGAAGCAAGAAACAGAAGGTTGTGGCATTGTCTAGTGCAGAAGCAGAGTTCAGAGGCATAGCAAAAGGGGTAGCTGAGATAATTTGGCTAAGAAAATTGATGATGGAAATAGGTATGGCTCCGGTAGGTCCAATTCCTCTAAAGTGCGATAACAAAGCTGCTATAAGCATTTCCGAAAATCCGGTTCAGCATGATCGAACTAAGCATGTGGAAGTAGATCGACATTTTATTAAGGAGAAACTGGAGAATGGTACCATCACAATTCCATTTGTCAGGTCTGAGGATCAGCTGGCAGATATACTGACCAAAGCGGTCACTGGTCAGATATTCCAAACAACTTTGAGCAAGTTAAGGATTGGCGACTCCATCTCTTAACTTGAGGGGGAGTGTTGGATATCTCCTAGTTATGGAATGTTTGGCAGATTCGGATTTGTTCTTCCTTAATTTGTTCTTCCTAATTAGGATAGTTTTTTCCTTTATATTCAAGTGTATATGCCTTGTAAAAAGAATGAAATATATGAGAATGAAATTCTTCAGTAACGTACTAACGAGAACACGACTTAAGCATAATTTCTACGAAACTAGATCCTCTGTTCAGTTTTACTCTGTCTTATTCTGTCTCATGGAATCTCAGCCATTTATTTTGTAGGGTCCACGTGGATCCCATGCGGACCCCACATAAATAAATAGATTAAATTTATTCGACACAATAAGACACCTTAATATTAAACAGGAGATCTGGACTCAATTTTTACGAAAATACTGTTGGCCAAGGAACCTGAAAAGCTGACAAATTTTTTTTTTGGAAGAAAAGCTGACAATTTTTTAAATCCGTAGCAAGCAGTTTAGCCTTTTCCGACGTATCTTTGGCTCCACCTATGACCCTTCGGTCCCTTGTCCAAACAAAGCTGGTACACAATTTTGAAACAAACCGCGAAGACTAGCCTCTCAAATATATGATTCTGAACCCTGACCTGATACCGTCAGTACTCTTCTACTCGGTTCTCAAAGCATTGATCGTACAAAACCCAATTAAAAGACATTAAAATACAAAGAAATCGACTTTCCAGTCCTCTCATTGATTCAAAGGGCATTTTGGTACATTAAGTTAGAAAAAAAAGAAGAGCCCACGTTTTTCATCCTTGGAATCCCATACAAAGACAACACCAACCCAACCTCCAGCGCTTATAAGTACTGCCCATCGATCAATGCCATTGGCTTATATCGACTACAGCCAGTTCTTTTCCCTACCAAATATGGCCTCTGCTACTAGTCTTGTCTTCACTGCCGTTACTGTTCTCCTTCTGAGCTTATATGGCGAAGCAACCCAACCAGGCCTCATTTTAACCCTAGTCAACAACTGTCCCTACACCATCTACCCAGCTATTCAGCCGAACGCTGGTCACCCAGTTCTTGAAAAGGGCGGCTTTGCTCTCACGACTCTCACCCACCGCTCATTTCCGGCGCCAACGCAGCACTGGTCTGGCCGTATCTGGGGTCGTACCGGATGCACTCATTACGGCGGGAAGTTCCAATGCGTCACTGGAGACTGTGCCAATCGCATCGAGTGCAACGGACTTGGTGGGGCTACTCCTGCCACTCTGGCGCAGTTCAGCCTCCATCACGGCCACAACGACCTCTCCTCCTATGGTGTATCGCTCGTCGATGGATTTAACGTTCCTATGACCGTGACCCCACATGAAGGCAAAGGCCTTTGCCCGGTTGTGGGTTGCAGGGCAAATCTGCTTGCTTCCTGTCCCGAGAAACTTCAGGTACGTTCACCAGCCGGTCACGGACATGTGGTTGGGTGCAAGAGTGGATGTGAGGCGTTTGGAACCGACGAGCTTTGCTGCAGAAACCACTACAACAGTCCGCAGACGTGTCGACCCTCGAGCTTCTCGGATTTCTTCAAGCACGCATGCCCTGCCACGTTCACTTATGCTCATGATAGCCCCTCTCTCATGCATGAGTGCTCTTCGCCACGTGAACTTAAAGTTATCTTCTGTCACTAAACAGTCCACACCAACTTTTAAATGCAGTTTACCACCCATGTTCGTCCTCAAATATCCCTGTCTTGCTCTTTTAGCATTTTCTCGGGTTCTTCCGAATACCAGTCGAATAGATTACTACAAGTGCCTGTGTTCTAAGATTGAAGTGCTAAAGAAAATGTGATGTACTTCTGTTAAACTGTTAAACATGGATGTCTCTTGCCTGTATTTTGAATAATTCAGTTTTGTTGGCTAAACTGTTAAACATGGATGTCTCTAGCCTGTACTTTGAATAATTCCTTTGAAACGTGTCTAGTTTTACTCCAGATAAGTGCTGAGTCGTTTACTCCAAATTCCAAAAAGTTAAAACAAAGAGATAATTGGTAAAGCAATATGCATTGAAGCCTGGTCACGTATTTGGCTTTAGAGGAAGCGAATTCCAAGGAAAAGTGTGATCACTGAAGCACTCGGCACGCTGGCATTGCAGAGTGGGTCAGCATTTGGTGGAAAATGACCAGTCTCTTTTTCTCGAAATCTACCCCCTGCTTTATCACAGCAGTTTCAGAAGCTGTCACGTGAAAGTTTGCTTTATCGTTTTATCATTGTTGCCATTGCAGCAGTGTACGACAGATGAAGCCCAGGCATATCCCATTTAGAGTTTAGATTCTGACTTGCAGCACCACTCATAACACATTTAGCTGGTCCTTTTGAACACGCAAAAAAAAAAAAAAAACATATATAAACTAGGGGTAGATTGTTGTGTGTATTCTTATTTTTTGTTTAAATTTCTTAATCATTTATATTTTATTATTTATAACAAGAAAATGTTAAATGCAAAGTTATAATTTAATTTCAAAATTTAAAATTTACTCAATTATTACATTAGTTAAAATTATAAATTGGATAAAATTTTAATTTATTGTTAATTTATTTCATTATTAATATTATTGTTATCAAGTTAATAAATACGTCTATAATGAAAAAAATAAAAATAATTTACGAATCACTCCACTGCTCTTCTTCTCCTCTAGCCTATAGTAACCCAAGAATATTTCCCTGCCTCAGCAAACCATTCCCACAAACGACCCACCATCTATAATTCTATCCCAAACAGTGCCAGACGACAGCTGAACTGCACTGATAAAACCTTCCCATCTCCATTCTTGTCAAGGAGTTTGATCATAAGTTCGAATTCTCCTATTTTTATCATCTCAACATTCCAAAGCTTCAATATTTACAACAGTAAAACTAAAGATATGTGTCCTAAGAACGAACTAAAAGTATGACAAGTACTGGGCGATGTTTCGAAAATGAGTATGGAAGAGTAGTAGCATTTTCGAAACTGGTTTTACTTGGCCGACAGCGGGCTCGCGGATCGTTATGACGTATGTGGACTGGATTACACGCGCTCAAGCTTTGGAAAACTGCGTCTTTCCGAATTCGGGGTTACCAGTTGGCAGTTTAGTGGGCTGGACTCGTCCTGCCCCGGGATGGGTCAAGTTGAATTCGAATGGGGCCGTTCACCATGGGGGTGCCCTGGCCACTGTTGGGGGCTTGATTCGCGATTGTCGGGGACATTGGTGTGGCGACTTTTAGCAGTTTCTGGGACGAGGGTCCCCTCTTACAGCCGAACTCTGGGGCGTCTTCTCTGGGCTTCAACTAGCCTGGGACCTGGGATATCGGCGTCTCGTTGTTGAAACTAATTCGCTAGAGGTTATTAATATCATCTCGTCGTCCTTTCCTGTACTGACTGAGTTTTCCTTTTTGGTTGCAGGTATCCACCGACTCCTTAACCAACAGTGGGAGGTTCACCTTCAACATGTCTATCGCGAAGGAAACCAGTGTGCTGATAATTTGGCTGTGGTCGCTTCCATTCTGGATTTTGGGTTTCATGTACTCCGTACTCCTCCGTTGGGCATCCTAGAGTTGCTGCATCGTGATGCGCAAGGGACCCTATATTCACGAGCTTTGTCTTAGCTAGTGTATTTATTTCCTTGTAACACAAAAAAAAAACAAAAGAGAAAGGGTGAGAGAAAAGTCTCCACATTTGTGCTTATATAGTCACAAATATATTAAGAGTATTTATACACAGTAAGTTGCTATAAATAAATTAAGTACATGATTCTAGGACTAAATCATCAACATATATGGATTACACGGCTAAATCAGTACTGATGGTTGACTCTAAAATGTGTTAATACTCCCTCCTCTTCCCTCTCAAACTCAAGGTGGTAATGAAGTTGATAACTTGAGTTTAGAGATAAGATTTTCAAATTATTAAGGCAGGTGTGATTTAGTGCAATGGTCAATAATTTGCTATTGTTATGAGATAGGAACAAGTTGTACAGTGACGTGAAGCACACTGTAATATACAAGATGATAATCAATATAGTCATGTTTGGTTCGTTCATAGAAGACATCGTTGTGAGCAATTTGCATGACAATATGATTATCACTAAAGGGAGAAACTGCATAAGAAGAAGTGACATTTATATTCTAAAGCAACCATCATAACCAGAGTTTAAAGATAGTATTAGCAAGATGATGATATTCTACTTTAGCGATAAAGCAAGAGACATTAGCTAGTAGTGAATACACATTAGCTAGTAGTTAATGAGGTCAGTATGAGAGATAAGATCAATAACATAATTTACTTGTGAAAAATAATAACTAGAGTCATCAAATGATACTTCAAGACCTAAAAAATAACTTAGAGATTACCAAAGTCTTTTATTTGAAATTGTTGACGGAGAAAGGATTTAAGAGTAGAAGTACCCTGAATGTCATTGTCGGTTATTATCATGTCATCAACATAAAAGAGAAGAGTGCATCCTTGATCTATTTTACAAAGGAACAAGGCATGATCATAAGAGTCGAACTTAAAGTCAAGGTGATCAATAGTTGAGCTAAATTTCGCAAACTAAGCTCGATAAGCTTAACTAAGTCCATATAAGGTGTAGAGAAGGTGACAAACTTTATTAAATGGATGACCATATCTGTAAGGAGGTTTCATATACATTTCTTCGGTGAGATCATGAGAAAGGCATTCTTAAAATCCATTAGGAATAGTTTCCAATGCTTGTTGGCAACAACTGTGATAAGACAAATGATTGAAGTCAAACAAGCTACAGGAGCAAATGTCTTCTCATAATTAATTTTATATTCTTAAGTAAACCATTTAGCAACCAGTCTAGCTTTGTATCTTTCCACATATCCATAAGTTCAAGTCTTAATTTTATAGACCTACTTGCAGCTAATAACATACTTATCTGGAAATAAGACAACTAAATCCCAAGCACTGATGTTGGAAAGATCTTGTACTTCTTTTGCCATTGCTTTATACCATAAAGGGTCAAAGTTGGGCTCACGATAAGTGTGAAGTTCATATAAAGAAACAATAATGTAATAAATATGAAAATATTTAAAATAAACAAAAGGGGGTGACTTATTTGAGTAGAACGAAGAAGAAATTGTTAAGACCAGGTAGGTTCTGATGAAGAAGTAGAAGGGGAAGAGTTGATTGGTAAAGTTGGAGTATACATAACTGAGGAAGATACAATGTGAGTAGTATCAGGAAATAAAGATATGATGGGTTTAAAGAAAAGTGTTGGGAATGTTTGCTAACTTGAAATTATGAAAGTGTGGAAAACATTTTATATCCTCAAAATGTTACAGATTGAGAGATATAGAGTCTTTGAGATAGGAGATCCCAACATCTTTATGTTTTATGTTATACCCAAGGAAACAACATAAGCGCGCTTGTAGTTCTAGCTTGGTCTATTCAAGAGGTTGTAAAAGAAGAAAGCAAACACAACTAAAAACCTTAAGGGATCGATAGTCAGTGGTAGAATTGAATAAGCGCTCATAAAGAGAGATGTTACCTATAATAGGAGAAGGGATATGATTGATAGTGTAGGCAACATCAAGAGCTACTTCTCCCTAAAAGATTTCAGGAAGGAAGAGGATATGAGAAAGGCTTAAATAGCATGAAAAATAAGCCTATGATTGCATTATGCTCAACCATTTTATTGAGAGGTATTTAGACACGATCTTTAAATAATTGTCTCTTTTTGAGCAAGGAAGTAGGTGAAATTTGTATCTTTGTATTGCATGATCTTATTAGTGTGAAATATCTTAATCTTGCAAGAGAACTAAGTTTGAATCATATTATCAAAGCAAATGTAAGTAGAAAATAGTTCATATTTATAACGCATTAGATAAATCCACGTATAATTAGGAAAACATCAATAAATATCAAATGATATCTCAAACCACCTATAATTTCACGAGGAGCAAGCAAGGCCTTAAATATCAAAGTGAATCATATAAAAAATACTAAGAATAGTCATTAATTGAAAAAAGGGTAAAACGTGACCTTTGGAAAGTTGATAAGAGACACAATTAAAGTGTTCGATCTTAACAAAGCTTGAAGAGATTAAAGATCCTAATCTAATAGTAGAAAGATGAACAAGATGAGAATGCCAAATATGAGAAGTGATAGCACCAACAACACATTTGGATGGGCGACTTACGAAAATAAACTTAAACAATTGTCCAACCTTATGCCACGACCTAAGAATCTAACTTATTTGTGGATCTTGCACAATACAACCACAACTTAAAAAGGATAAGTCAACATCAAGTTCATAATTGTACATCAAAAATAAGATTTAATAATAGTTTAGGAATAAGAAAAGATTTAGGGGAAACTAATTTGGGTAAGTAAGTAGTGCATATACTCTGAGCATGCATAATAAAATTATTAGCAGTATAAACAATATATGGGACTGATGGGGTTTTTTTAAAGATTCCAGAATGGAATAATTAGAGACCATATAGTTACAACAAGCAGAATTAAGATATTATGAGGTTGAAGTACTTGATGTGACAGACAAGGCATAAGAGGATATAGTACTAGAATTTGGATGAAATTACTCTTTCAATTATTAAATATTGTTACTTTTATTTATGTTTTCCTCAATTTGTAACATGTTATTGTCACAACGATCCAATAAAGAAAAAGTATACATTTTTCTTATCTCAACAAAAATTGTCACCATATATTGTAAATAAGTAAAAACTTAAGTGAAAGATGGAATTCCATCTTTGCGTACAATGATAGATATAGGGCCATATTTTCATGCTACTTTTAAGTTTTCAGAGCATTAGGTATAAAGATTAACGATTTTTATGAATGGTTTTGTTTTATCTTTTTTAAAGTAGGTGTCAAGTTTATTTATGAATGACAATGTTACAGCTTCCCTCTATGCTACCATTACACCTTCCCCCATTGGGTGTTATGAAGACATGACATTTATATTTTCCCTCCAATGTCATTCCCATATCTCTCAATATTAATTGGCTATAGTGGAGGAGAAAATAAAGATAATTAGATATAAGGAAGACAAAGAAAAAGGAAAGGAAGGCAACTAAAGAATTCTGCAAGATGTCTTTTTATAAGTGGATAAGGAAAACCAAGAGTCTAAAAGCATCAGTGATCTATATGGTTATGTGCACCTTGAATTTCAAATAAATATTTGGTTTTGAATTTTTTTATTTGCAAAAATTTGATATATCAAAAAGTTGAAAAATTTTATTGTATCTCTTTAATTGATTTAAGGAAATAACCTTTGAAAAAAGGGTAGGAGTAAAACAACCATCCTAACAATATCACATAAATAGCCTAGTCAGATAGCCAGAAGATTGTTGTATAGAACTTTGACAATAATTGAGGGCTCATCTGCACACCTTTTTAGAGATGATATGTTAATTCTTACAATTAAGATGTAGAAGCTACCTTTATAATGAATGCATTTTAAAGGACATTATTGCCTATAAATGTAGAAATATTGACAATAATATGGAATGCTCATCAGGAAAAAAAAGAATTTTTATGCATGTTAGATCTTTTCTTAGTATAGTACAAACGATGGATGAGTTTAGGAGTATGTTTCGATATAGATTACCATCGCACGCTATTAGTATAATAGTAACCTACAATTCTAGAAACACTTAAAATTATCATTAATTTATAGAGAAGAAGAAAAAGGGGAAGAAAAGAATAAGGACCTCCTTATGTTCGTCCTCTGCCTTACCCATAGAAAATATCATTCCTATAAATACCTCAAAAGAATGAATTGGATATATAATCTGCAAATTTCATGGAAAACCTGAAGAAATTGCAAACCACGTTGCCCTTTGTGGAAGCTTTAAAGAGCATAGCCACATATAGCAAGGAAATATTATTATCAAACAGTCGCCATGACAGAAAGCTATAGCTCCTTAATTACTAACCACATGCCCTCATAGTTGATATATTTGGGGAGTTTTATCATACCCTGTGTAGTTGGTAATTTAGAGTTTTCTAAATGTTTATGTGACTTAGGTACGAATATTAATCTTATGCCTTTGTCAATTTTCAGGAAATTGACGCTAAGAGATGTGAAGTCAACTTCTATGCTTATTCAGTAGGCGTATCATTTAATAAAGAGACTGTTTGGTGTGGTAGGACATGCCTATAATAGTGGACAAGTTTATCATTCTCGTGGATTTCAACGTGCTAGACTTTAAAAAGGATCAAAACTATCCATTAATTTTTGGTATACTTTTTTTAAACATTGGGTAAGCTTTGGTAGATGTCCATGAAGACAACCTCATCCTCGAGATTGGTGATGAACAAGTGAAATTCAATATGAATAAGATATTAAAGAATCTGAAGGAGGGAAATTTGGTCACTAGAATTGATGAAGTTGAATCTTTAAAGAAGCAAGAGGAGGAAGAACAAATGACAACGGTGATTGAGTTTGAAGCATTTAAGGAAGTCTCTATTTAAAAAGCTAACGAAGAAGAGGAAGAAGAACAAATGACAATGAATATAGAGGTTGAAGAATATAATGAAGTCTCTATTCACGTAGTGGAAGAAGAGGAAGAGACGAGGGTGAATGAGGAAGAAAGAGAGCAATTCACCTCTTAAAGGAAAAATTGTTGGATTCAACCAATGATTTAGGAAGTTTCATTATTCCCTATTTTATTGATAATTACTTGGTTTTCTTAACATATCAATTATGCATTTTTTTTACTATATTGCAACATGTAGCTTATTTAGAGGCTACCAAACTAAAATTGGGCAAAACGGGTGAAAGTAAGCTACTTATAATAAACTCTAGTTAAGCACAAACATAAAGTTACAATCAAGCCAATGATGTTAACTAAGCGCTACTTGGGAGGTAACCCAAGAATTAGGATAAGTTTATTTTATTTTATTTTATTGGTATTTTTATGTTTATTTTATAAGGAGTGAATTTGCTAGAATTTCATGATTGGAAGTATCTCCAAGTTCTAGCTCTAACACCATCATCGCCAAAACATCACAAGTTTTCTTCCTCTAACATTGTATTTATTGTTCTTTATTTATTTTTATTTGTATTGTTTGCTTTTCACATTGAGGACAATGTGTTGTTTAAGGATGGGGATGTATATGCAATTGCATATCATATGTATGTGAATTTTGCATTTGTATATAGCAATTGTGCATGAATTTTACAATTGTATAGTTTTTTATTAGGTTGACATAGTGTAAACATTTTGTTGCATATGTGTGCATTATGTGAATGTGTCAATGTCATGAATTGAATGGAATTAGTTTAGCTTTGAACATGGTCATTTAAATTGTAAAGGCATAGTAACTTGAGAACTTTGTGTTTTAAGTATCTTTGGGATGAATATGTATGTTAATTAGAATATGACACTTATTTTTCACTTTATGACTTTTGTTCGTATACATTTATAATTATAGTCAATTGAATTGGCTAGCATTATGAGTACACTTTCATGAGAGTGACTGACTACAAAGAAATGAGGTTGGCTAAAGTTAAAGAAAAAATGAAAAACAAAAAAGAGTGTCTTAAATAAATAAATATTTCGCTAGCTGGCTATTTTTTTAAAAAAATTGGGTTAAGAATATGGCTAGTAGCCAGTTGAGAGTTGTGACATAACTGAGTATGGGGGCATTCAAGATAAAATGTTTGTTTTCGCATTAAAAGGCTAGAATAATGCTCTAACCAAGTTAAATAAGAAAAGGTGAGCTAGTTGAGTAATCTGGGGACACTCATGACAAGGTGTTTACTTTCGCGTCAAAAGGCTAGGTTATCATTTAAGAAAATCTAAAAATATATATAGTGATAAAATAAATAAACCTAATAATCATTTAAAAATAACAAAAAATTTCATGAAAGGTTACTTAGTGATGGTTTACATTTTTAATTGATTAATAATAATAAGTGCATGCTTACAAGTGCCATAAGTTTTAGAATAGGGTGTTAATGTTCTGATTGATATGTATATTAATTTCAAAGTATTTAAACATGAAAGGAATAACTTAGTGAGTTGACAAATTTCGAATTATTTGTGTTTGAGGTTAAGTTAAGTCCATAAGATTTGATGCCATTGTAACATTATTGTATTATTGCATCATTATGTGTTTATGTAATTATGTATTTTATATGTTTTTAGTTTTTGTTTGAGGATAAGTAAACTTTTAAGTATGGGGATGTGAATATGTGTAAATTATACTATGTTTTGCTAGATGTTTAAGTGTTTCTTAGATAATTATCATGTGTATAGGCTTAGAATTATGTTATTGTTAATGTTTATATATATATTCTAAGTGTTTGTTTGGTTTAGAGCAAGAATTGTATCTTAATTTTATGTTTCATGAGGTGCTTGATGTATTTGCTAGTGATGGAAACTAGGAAATTAAAGAATGAAGAAGATGGAGGCTGAATGAAGCGGGCAATGATCGTGACTCCGATGTGGTGTTTTTGCATAGCTCTAACATTTATTGTGGCTACAATCTGGGATGAGAGGAATAGAAGAGTCTACCAAGACATAACAGAAAATTAGACTTCATATCAGCATTTTCAAGAATAGATTTGAAGACAGTCACTATTTCAACAATGTTTGAAACTGGTAATCACCTCAGTTGTGTAAAGGAATGAAAAATATGGTGTAATTCTACTTACTTGATTAGTTAGAAAGATCTATATAGACTTGTCCAACCTGTAGTAACATCAACGGTGTAATTTGCTTGCCTTTTGGTTTAATTCAGTCACATTCAGTTTCTTCAACCAAAAAAAAAGCTAGTATGTCTAGCTTTATGTCCTTGTCAATTGCTAATTACCTGTCATTCTTTCATGCATTTAAATAGGCAAAGAGATTTAGGTAAGAAAAAAGTGTCAATAGGCCTTCAAAAAACTTAAAGCTTAGCTGTTAAAGCCTCCACTCTTGTTTACTCGTCAGCCTAAAGAGTCTTTATACTTTATTCAACTGTTTCATATTAGGTTGTCAGATTAATTACCTTTTATGGGAGAGGATTAGAACCAAGGAAAACCGAGCTAATACGTCAATAAAATCTTCCATGGGGCAAAGAAAAGGTACATGAAGTTGGAAAGGGCAGCTCTGATTCTTGTTATCTCCATTGAGAAAGGCTGGACCATACTTTTAGGCTCAGATGGATAAGGTTGTCATAGACCTGCCTCTCCTAAGCGACTCATTAAATGGTCCATAGATGTGAGCCAGTAAGACATTCAATATGTACACAAACTGGTTCTCAGATCATAGGAGATTATTAATTTTATTGTTAAATGATAGATAGACCAATAGAGTAAGCGGAAGAAGTTGATCCCCTGACAACATGGAAAATTTACATTAGCAAGTCTTGCAACATAAGAGATAGTAAGTAAGAGTTATGATAAAGGAGCCTTTTAATTCAACTTAACAAAGTTCAATCATCAGAGGGTAAATGGATGGAGGTAATCAGATATTACATATAGTGATATAGAAGGGGAATTTTCCAACGATGCCCAAAGAGGGAAAATGGTTAAATGTACACTTGCAAGGTACGTACTAAATGGTTAAAAAGTGCGTATTGTGGATCTTTTACCTTACCTTATTTGTAGTATAAGCCATTATTCTGAGTACCTCATATTTTAAAGAAATGCCATGAGGGGGGGTAAAAAGCACATTAAGGGGCCTATGCTCTTACTTATAAGCTACTTAAGCAAGGGTATTAATGGGCCACATGGGTAAAGGATAAATGGAAATATGTGACAAGGAGGAGTGGCCTAACTGATATACACTCCTCACTTAAGGCTCTCCTTTATAGGAGATCTTAAGTTCGAGTTATGTTAAAGGAAGAGAAATGAGATATTTTCTTAATTGATGATCCTCTAGCCTCTTGGGTAAACGCTCTTTGATCGGATCAATTACGGACGTCTCGCTTCCAACAGCAGGGTGGGAGTTGAAGCTACTAGGGAACTTGAGGGCTGCTGGGAACCTACTGCTGAGCAGGGTGGCCAGTGATTAATCAGCAGTCGACCAATCAAGTCTGTGACGGCTCTTTGTACGCAGAAGTATACAGGCTATGTAGGAACCTCAGGAATCTTGGAATTCTAGATTTATTTCCTCTAGGGCTCTTGGGGTGAGATCTTAAAGCTTAGGATTAGTCTGACTAAGTTAAAATACCTAATGTAAATAAAAATGGAAATATGCGAAGATATGCGATTAATGTCATTCAAATATGTTATGTTCTAACTTTGCATATCCAACACAATCCCAGTCACACGGTAGTTGTATTAGAGCCTAGAAAATTAGAAGATAGCATGTGCTGATGAGGTAATGTCTTTTTTCATACCTTTCTCTTCAACCGTTACACACCTATATACAACAATAACTTACTTTTCAGTCAACTCTACTTATTAGTTCTAATGATAAAATTGACTGTAGTATGGCCTACTGTAATTATAGAATTTGACTCCTATAATTATGCCAACACAATAATCACATGCCATCAAGATATTGTTACAACTTTTCTTTCTAACACTCCCCCTCAAGTTGGGCTGTGGGGTCTCCCACACCTAACTTGTGTAGTGCTTCATGAAAGGTCCGTCCCACAACAGCCTTTGTCAGGATATCCGCCAGCTGGTCTTCTGATCGAACATATGGTATGTTGATAATTCCCTCTTCCAATTTTTCTTTGATAAAGTGCCGATCAACCTCCACATGTTTAGTTCTGTCATGTTGCACAGGATTCTCCGAGATACTAATGGCTGCCTTATTGTCGCACAGCAGCTCACACGCACCTCTAGGAGGAAAACCCAATTCCGTCAACAGCTTCACAAGCCACAGTACCTCTGCCAGTCCTTTAGCTATGCCCCTGAACTCCGCTTCTGCACTTGAAAGTGCCACCACTTTCTGTTTCTTGCTTTTCCAAGTTACCAAGTTTCCTCCAACAAGAGAAAAATATCCTGAAGTTGATCTTCTGTCTATGAGATTACTAGCCCAGTCTACATCCGTGTAGATTTTTATTTCTAAGTTCCCATTCTTCTGAAACAGGATTCCGTTCCCAGATGTGCCTTTTAAGTATCGAAGAATTCTGATAACAGCATCCATGTGTTGTACCTGGGGTTCATGCATAAACTGGCTCACAACTCCAACTGCATATGCTATGTCGGGTCTGGTATGAGCAAGATATATTAATCGCCCTACCAGTCTCTGATATCTGCCACGATCAGCATTTTCTGCTTCGTCTTCTATCTTTGAACCATGATTCATCATAATCGGTGTCCCAGCTGGTTTGCAATCCACAAGTCCAACTTCAGCGAGAAGATCTAACACATACTTTCGCTGAGAGATAAATATCCCCTGTCTTGACCTTAGTACCTCTATACCAAGAAAATACTTGAGTCTTCCCAAGTCTTTCATTTCAAACTCCTCGAATAGATGTTTTCGGAGCTGATTCATTTCCTCCAAATCATCCCCAGTGAGAATCATATCGTCTACATAGATAATTAGACACGTAATTTTCTCACCTCGTCTTTTCAAGAACAAAGTATGATCAGAGTTGCTATGTTTATACCCAAGGCGCTTCATTGCCATCGTGAATTTTCCAAACCACGCTCGTGGTGATTGTTTTAAGCCATAGAGTGCTTTCTTCAATCGACACACTTCATTTTTCTGAAATCCGTGCGAAAAACCAGTTGGAGCTTCCATATACACTTCTTCTTTGAGCTCACCATGCAGGAATGCATTCTTCACATCAAATTGATGTAACGGCCAACTTAGGTTTGCTGCTAACGAAAACAACACCCTAATAGTATCAATTTTGGCAACTGGGCTAAAGGTCTCAGAGTAGTCTACTCCATATGTCTGGGTATATCCTTTTGCTACCAAACGAGCTTTGTATCTTTCCACTGTTCCATCTGCCTTATGTTTTATCGTAAACACCCATTTGCATCCAACTGTCCTTTTTCCATCTGGCAGAAGACACTTCTCCCAAGTTCCATTTGTTTTTAGAGCGTCCATTTCCACTTTCATTGCTAGACACCATTCCTTCTGCATCTGAGCTTCTTTAATTGTTCTAGGAATTGCCTCAGCATACAACACAGAAGTAAATTCCCTGGCTTCTTCCGATAGGCTCCCCCTCACTACATTAGCTATAGGGTATCTGGATGTTCTAGAGTGATGTTCTGGTGAATATCGCTGAGGTGGGATTCCCCGAGTGCTCCTTGGAGGAAGAACATACCTCTTGGTGGATTCTACTACTTCTGAGTCAAGTTCTGGAAAGGCTGCATGAAAGTGGTCAGAGAGAGTGGCAGTATTATCATGACCAGGGGATATTACCTCTCGTGGAGTATCCATCTGAGGAGCTTGGGGTGATCCTGGTGAGATGGGCGTCCCTACGTTATCAGAGATATCCCTTCCTGTATGTTCAAGAATAGATAGACTTGGGGTTAGAAGCCATCTCAGTGTGTCGGTTTCTGACTGCTCCCCCTGACCACTGTGTTGGACCCCAAACCGGTTTAATTATTTTTGAAGTATGATTTAAAATTTTGAAGTTTTATTGGATTAGTGAATTGGAATTAAATTTGGCTAAGGTTAGAGTTAAATTAAAGTATGGACTAGGTATTAATAATTGTGGATTAATCGGATTAAATTGGTTAGAATAAATGAAGGGCAAAATGGGAAGACTACTTAGGGTTAAGAGTGTGAAGGCTTAAATGGAGGGGTAAAATGGGCATGTCAAAATTATGAGAAGAATAAAAAGGGAAAAGAAAGAAAATAAAATAGAAGGAAGAAGAAGAAG
>JAOQMR010000008.1:28705750-28723408 GCA_027563865.1 Erythroxylum pelleterianum | reverse complement strand
GGTACATTATTCATAACTTTAGTTGCCACTGGGTTTATGGTTTACTTGATTGTATATTTACTCCCAACCTAAATGCTTTTGTCATTTATCTCTATTTTGACTCTGATTTTCTCTGTCTTTATTTTATTTGAATTGGAGTTTTTCATTTTTTATTTCCATCAAATGCTTCAACATTCAAACTTTTAAATTTCAAGATAAAGTGGTTGGATTGAGTGTCTATTCTCACTCTTCTTCTTCTTCAAAATGATTCTTTACTATTCAAAAACTAACCAATTTATTATTTAATTGATCAATTTTTATTGACAATAGTCAAAAGTAAAAATTAAACCGCAAATCAATCCGTTTCGTGCGTAACTTGACCAAATAGCGGTCAAGTCCAATTTTTACATCATTAATAATTTTTTTACTATGAATTGAATTTTGTAACTAAAAGTTGTTATTTGGTTACAAAATTTCAAAATCATAATTTATTAAAACAGTACCTTCAACTTAAAATAATTTGGCAAGTTTTTAAAACCCATTTGCTATGTTGAGAATAGGCTACGTTTGACATTCGCTTCATAGTTAATAAGATTTGGTGAAGTTTTTCAACAGTGAACTTAGTTTCATATAACAAAGTATTTGGCTATGATGTTTTTTTTTTAGCTAATAAGCTTTGGCGACATTTTTTTAACTACGAAATATTGGAGACTACATTTTGAAATTACAAAACAAATTTCAAAGGCTATATAAAAATATTTTCGTAGTAAAAAAAGAAGAATACACGAACAATGAAAACGACTAAAACGACGACATTTTTTCCAGAATAAAAACCTAAAGACACTGATTTCCTCTGGTTTTTCTTATTTTGTCTTCATGTTCCAGCTGCTCTAGTGTCTTCCTCTTCTATCTTCGTGGTATTCCTCTTCTGTTTTTATGTTCTGGGTACTGACTTCTATCTTCGTGTTCCTACTATAGTGTCTTTGTGTTTCCCCCTAAAACTACGTTTGTTCCGCCTCTTCAAAGGTGATCTTCTTCTCTCATCGAAATTTGGTTCACAGGTAATTGTCTTCTTCTCTCAATACCTGAATTTGTTTTCTTCTCTCACCACCTACATTTAATTTATCTTCTCAATCTTTGTCTTCTTTCATTTTTTTTAATGTTCTGGAGAGTTCTTTCGTTTTCTGTGTTTTAGAATTTCAGTTAATGTATGTTAGGGATGAGTCAATTGGTTTATGTAGTCTACTTAAAGACTTGGGGTTCATATTCTAACATCATTATTTTTATTGATATAATGTTCTTCTCATGATCTTCTGGAATTCCTCAAGAATTTTGTTTTTCTCTCTGGAGAACTTGATGTTTATAGAGTTTGTAGTTATTGTTCTTCTTCTACTGGGAGTTGGGTCTGAAAGTTAGTTCTTCTTCTACTGCATTTTTTGGACTAACTTTCTCTTTAATTTATATAATATTGTTTAGGAGTTTCTGTCCTGCTTTTTCTGATGAATATTAGTTCGAGCAGAAATATCTTTTCTATAAAAACATCTATGCCCATTGTATCTTCTAAGCTGTTTTTTGTCCATAGATCCATTTTTCATATGAGTTCTACTTATTAGTCTTCATTTTTGACTAGGACTATGAACTTTCAAGAACAACTTAAAGGAAAGCCATGGATTCCACAAATCATTAAACTCATCCAACCATCAAAATAACTACAACATAAACGTTCAATTCTCAAAATTTCTAAGAATACCATCTTAGTTCCTCAACATTATTGGTTCAATTACATCCCTACATCAGAATCACCATAGTCAAAAATCAATCTAAAATTGGAATGTTAATATTCATTTTGTTTATAACCTAAAAGGTTATCATGTCTGCAACTATTTTTGCGTTAAATGAACAAAGAAATTGTTTTGCTGATTAATCTCTCCCTATTATAGCCCTTCCAATTCTCTCCCTCTCCTCATTCATCATTAATCTCTCTATACCTACCTTCATTTCTCACTATTGCTCCCATTTGCTTCAACCTAATCACTTGATTCAAACTCAGTGTTATGTTCGCCATCAGTTATCAATTATAGATTCATCCAGATATATTTGTTATAATAACTCAATATTTGCAGTATCATTTATTGCCTACTGTTTAAAAAGCTTTAACTCTACTAATAACTTGGAATTTTTAAGACTCTAGAATAAGTGTCATTTCTTCTTTCAAGAAATAACTAAATTGTAGGAACTCAACTCCAACTTCTAACTCAAATTCTTGGCTTGAAATCCTAAGCTATACAAGTTCTTAATGATAGAGAAACTTCTAACGATGATTGTCTCTTTGTCTCCACCTTCTGGTTAAGTTTTGGGGCTTTCAGCACAGATGACATATTAAGTCCAATGTATGATTTTTTAAAAAATTCTTGTATTGTAAAGTTAAAATATATACTTAAAAAATAATCAATATACTTAACCTTCACAATAAATGAAGATAATATTTTGAAGTCAATTGCACTTCTATAAAGATTTTATTTTATTTTATTTCTTTTATGGTATGTTTAGTATTTTAGAAAAATATATTATTGATCCAAAAAAACTATGTTTTTTACTATTTTAATATATAAACTCTTACTTTTTATCAAATTTAGACCAACATTAGTGCCTATTATAAATCACCATTTCGTCAACTAATATGACATGTCAAGTATATTATGTTTTAATTTCTAGGATATATGGTACCTAACTTTTTATATCCTTTTTTTTTTTCCAAAAACACACCTATTTCTACTCTTTACCAAAACTTGCTTGATTTAGTGGTGTACAACTTGAAGTGTGACTCTTCTATTTTGTTGAAACTTTTTCAGGCTGAGCACGTTCTTATTTTGGAAACACCAGAGTCCATGTAGCACATCTATGAATATAGATGAGAGAAAAAGGAGACATGTTTCAAAGCTAAAATACTAACGGGATGTTTGGTTCAATGAAATAGCAATTCTGTTCCAAACATATTCCTAGTATATTATTAAACCTGTGTTTGGTTAGAAACAAACATAGAATAGGTAATCTTCAAGAATATTTATTCTTAAATTTTGAGGAATCGATAAAACTACTCCTTACCTATCTTTATCTATTCCACGAATAACTATTCTTTTTCAAGACAAATTTATCCTTCCCACGTTAAGCCTCCCGAAACTTCTCCTTCTTTGACATCTGACGAGCCCCCGACCCGAAACTGATTGGGCTCTTCTTCAAGCTCGTGATTCTCTTCTCCAGTTCGTGATTTTTGTCTTCTGTAAGTTCGTGATTCCAATGCGGCCACGAATAAGTTTTGGGTTTTTTTTTTTGTCTTCTTTAAGTGGCTATTTTCGTTATTCAGATTCATCTCTTGGGAACATCTCTTTTGTTCTTGAACTCAAAAGGGGATTGCATTTACTACGTTAAATTTTGAATCCCAAGTAAGAGGGGATTCTTGAACTCAAATGGTATCTCCAGTTTTTTCGTAATCGACCGAATAGAATAGGTTGGTCCTATGTTCATACGTAGCTGGTATGAATCATCCATGGAGATTATATAATTTTATTGACCACTTATTTTCAGTTTCTCTTTCCTACCCGAAAAGTTTCTTCGACGTCTTTCATTATCTCAGGTCAATACCCGATTTCCATGCTTTTTTAATGTTTCTTATCTCTTTTTTCCATTTTGTTCTGTTTCATGTTCTTGTCTTGGGGGCCTACCCTCTTCTGGGTTTGAGGTTTCTGTACCCTTGTGTTCACTTACGTTTTTTGTTTCCTCACTGCAACCAAACAATATGAGGTTTTGTCTTCAAATTACGTAGTCTATAAACTGACTTTTTCTCTATCGCAGGTTTCAGTTGTTGTTCCTATTGGAAAAGATTCCTGTTTAAGGAGATCTGCCTTTAAGGTAAATCCCCTGTACTAATCGTAATCAGAAGCTTAATTCACTGTTAGTCGGTGTTAAAATTATTTACAGTTATTTACACTCATTTTGTTTATATTGCCCAGCATTTAGACTTTCATGTGATTGGCCGATCTCTTATGCCGAAGCGTGTTGTTGATGATTTGCTTTGAATGTTAACCATGTTTGCTCGTTTTAGCCTTAATCATTTCATGTATATACCTACAACTGAATAAAGAACTTGTTGGAAATCATTTATCAATGAACTTGCTGGATGTAAAGAATGATTTTTCAGGGGCAAGTAGATTGCCATGTACGTTCCTAATTAGATATAGTAATGAGATTGTTTTAACGTGGTAAGTATCCTGGGTAGTGCTTCGTGGATATTGCCCACTAGCATACATGAAAAGAATCAAAATTTAGAAAGACTAAGCTACAAAATGGCATTCAAGTCTGTAGATTCGTGAGGTATTGACAAGGAATCCATCTCTTTAGTTCCAGATTCACGTTTACCTTGGCAATTTGCATGCATTAGGTTGCCATCTCCAATTTTGATAGAAAGAATCAGGCCTGTCGTTTCTCACGCAAGTAGTCTGTTTAACCAAGTAAGGGCAGCTATCTTCTGTGTATAGAGGATAGGTTACATTGTCCCACACCCACTGCCCTTCAAAAACGTTGCAGCCATCCTCTAACCGATCTTCAGGCAAAACAAAGACTGGTTTTTTATTCTTGTGACCTTCCTGACTGCCATATACCATGGGAATGTAGCTCGCCTTCACCTTTAAATTATCTAGGACTAGTCTAGCAATTCGTAGGACAAGAACAAAAGCTAATGCTAGTGGCAAGAGGTATTGAATACGACAATCTAGCCAAGGTTGAATTTGTTCCATTTCCAATGATTATCTTGTATCAATTATTCCAATGATTATCTTGTATCAATTATCATGTAAGTAGTGGTTTTTCCTTCATTAGTCCTTGGTATTGCTTTGAACTCATTGACAAATGTTCGATTTAAGGAATCAAACCCCAACATAGTTGCCGTCACACATACAACTAGCGGTGCCATTGCTAGTATCTCCATGTTGTCGACGTTTAGTGCTGATACAACAACACACGAGACCTACCAACAACTTGAGACCCCAAACTGAGGCTATAGCTTTTGCCCAGTTCAACGATTGCTCCTCCATCGATCTTTCTTCTTTCGATTGGTGACCCTTTTGCAGATTTCGATCCAACCTTCCTTTGGTCTCATTGTCTGTGTAGTTTTAATCAGGACATTAGGACTCAAAAAAATGGTAACAGTGTCAGGAATTATGTGATGCACATGGGCTGAGCTTAAAAGGGGCAAAAATAACATGGGGCAGCCTGGTGAATTTTAACAGCCGAGACCTCTGCTTCTGATCTTTGTAAAGCCACAAAAGCTATAAATTATGTTTCTAATTGATACTTCTTTGTTTTTTTCTCTCTTTTAGATCATAAGCTATTGCCTGAAGAGAACTGCTTATTTTGCTTTCCAATTTTTTTAAAAGATTGCAGACCAAATGACAATACATTAGCCAATTACTTTTTAATCATTTTTCCTCCTTGTTTCTGCCTTAGACAACACTTATTTAAACAATTAATTATAGGAGATCACCATCACCTTCAATTACCTCATACACCTTCAATAGCTCGATCAAAAAGAATAGAGGCTCAGCAAAATGTCTTCTCACCTCTTTGTTTTTGACGGCTCTCTCTAGGACCATTCCTCTACTTCCCTGGCCACTAGTGCCAGGTGTTGAAGATTAACATGTCGTATCCTTTCCAATCTTTCCCATTTTTCAATTGAGTCAAGCTTTAGAACCCTGTCTATCTTTTCTTGAACTAGATCAACTAGAGAAGCATTGCGTGATATCATCACTGAAATGTTGTACTCCTGTAGTAAATCTCTCCTAAAACCATTAGAAAATAACTTTTTATTAACCAATTGTTTTATTAACTATTGGACCATGAAAATTCCTATCGTATGCTAATAGCTCACTTGAGGCTACTAACAACTAATCTTAGGTTTTATCAACCAAATTATTCTTGTTAAAGTTTCTAAGATTGGTTCATTGATTCGTGAATTTTGCTATTAGGTTTGACCCTAATCTAGAAGAGTTATGTCGACCTATCTCTAGGTTTGCAATCAACTCCTTTCAATTACGATAAATCTATTCATACACAAGATTTTTTTAATCTCTATGTTATGAAATCATATTATGTACTAATATTCTAGATCTATTAGAATATATATTAAACACATAATCGAATCATAATAGATCAATTAAAATAATTGCATTATATAAAAGAGTTAAAACATATTGTAGCTCAAACTAGGGTTCATCGCACCTAGACACTAACAAGAAGTTTAATTACACATGAAAGAAAATGAAATCAAACATAAACAAGGAGAAAAACGAATAAAAAACAAAGAGTTCATAATTCTAAATCTCTCTTCTTTTCTATCGAATGTTCTTACAAGGTAGAGGTTTGATATTGTAATTTATTAGATCTGTCGACGATTTCTTCGTGTTTTCCACGTTTCTGGATCAATATCGCCCCTTCTGAACGATCTCTATATCTGTAATCGCCTCTGTAAGTCTGCTTTCCTATTTTGCCTCCTCTCACTTTATTTTACAGTAATTTTTAGGGTTTCTAAGAGATATACAATCTGATATACGAGTGTGTACTAGATTGTGTATACTCCAAAATCTCCATAATTGCAAATCTGCACAGGCTGAGAGACTTACTTGGCTATAGACATGGTCGTGTATCCTTTATTTGCTTTAAATCTTCGTTTTATGTTGCGTTTTCATCTGAATTGTTCTTTTTTTAGTTCATGAAGACAATTATAACCTATAAATACACATGATCAAATTAAATACCAAATATGCAATAAAAGCCTAAAATATCAAATATGAGTGTAAATGTGTTAAAAATAAAAGTAAGAGCTATCTTACATTTTATATGAAATGTTCGAGGGTATGTTAAAAGGAGCAATAGGTATTAATTACCATACATTCAATTGCATCAATGATACAGTTTTAGTTATAACATTTTTAAGGGATTGGTCAAATTTTTTAGATATTTTTCATTACTCGAGTAGATAAATTCCAAATTTTTATTAAAAAGGAAAGCAAACGAAATGAATAAAGAGTAGCGAGAGCGACCAAATACCCCCTTTTCCCGCACTTTATTGTCTCCTAAACGCCTCCTAGTCTTTCACCACCGGAATTTAGAAGACACCAGTTAACTCCAATTTTAGTAGTTCTTGCAAATGTTCACACGAAATTTCGAGGTAGGTCATCCTTATCTTCTAAAATTGCTTAATCAATTGAAATAAGTTGAATTAGAAGAGCAAGGGTTTTTTAATTTGCGTTAAAATTATCTCATGTTTTTCTGTTTTACAATTGCAGATGGAGGCTCTGTACACCAAGCTCTACGATAAGTACAATGCTCTTAAGGTCTCTCGTTCATTCGATAATGTCTAAGAAGCAAATAAGTCTTAGGATACACACGTCTCTGTTACACAATGTTCTCTTAGTTGATGTTTGCTACCTTGACTTTTCAGAAAAAGAAGTTCTCCGAGTTGGATGAGATTAATGAAGATCAAGAAGTCAAGTTTTTGAATTATGTCTCTGGTAAGCTCATTTCTTCTCCCAACCAAAAGTCTTGTTGTAGCAATATGAGAAATTAAGTTCAAAAGCCCTTTTCTGGTACAGATTGTATGGATATAACCCAAGTTAGTTGTCTCTTTGTAAGTATAATTATATATATATCATTCAATGGCAGCTGCAGAAGAGCTGATACAGCACTTGAGAGACGAAAATGACAAGTTGTGCACAAAACTGAATGATCTGAGAAGTGAAGTTGCTTCAGTCAGGCATGCATTTTGGATTTCCTTTATGGATTTACCTTATCATTAACGCAAATTTTAACTCACATAATTAGCAGGAGCCCATAATTTAATGTGATTCACTTTGGTTGCAGATGCAACAATGATGAACGATGTACAGAGTACCAAAACTTGTTAACTGAAGAGAACCAAAAGAGTAAGCATATTACGGCCTTTGATAGATAATTTAATATCACAATTCTTTTTATTCTGATTTTTTTAATTATATTTTTTTTCCACGTCTCTTTGTCTCAATACCTGGATTTCTATTTTTGTTGAGAAGTATATTTCTTGTGCATATTTTTGAATTTTATATTTCTTCATATTTATGTCTTTTTTAATTGTTTTATTGGTATGTCAACTGGGGTACCATTTGTAACAGACAAGAAGCTTTCTGAAGAAGTTGAGAGGCTCCAAAAGCTACTTCAAGATGGGCATTCTTACAATTTGAAGAATAGTATAAGTGAAAACCTACAGTTGAATGTGCAAGAATCTTCTCAAGATATAACAGGGGCGGAGTCTCGAGGCTCAGTGAGACGAAGAACAAGAAAGCGTAGCCGAGCTGAAGCTTGGACAGGTGTAGGCTCAGTTTCTCCCCCTGGCAATCATCAATATGATACATTGATTGTAGAATCAGCAAAAATCTCATCCAAGGAAGCATGTCTCCACAAGGATCTTTCCAAAGATCAGCAAGTATGTGTCAAGATCTGATGGTTTTAGAGCAAAAGGTTTGAGCTTCCTGCTTCTCATCTCTGACTATTTTAGTATGATTTTGCAGCCAGAATCTTGTATGGGAATTGTTGATGTATCAGGTAGGTTTAAGTTGTCATGTTCTCCATCTTCTCATATGACAAGTACATATAAAAAGTTTCATGCTTTCAGGTGTAGGTGGTGCTAAAAATGACACTTGTTCTTCCAGCTGCCGGTTTCAAGCTCTTCTTGAGTACTTAATAGGCATGAAATTATCTGCTGTTAATCAAACTGAAGGAATTTGCATCTCAGCTTTGCATCAATCAAGCGGTAATTCATACACGGATTCCTCAAGTACTTGCAGATGTTTTACATTTTCCTCTTTAGTAAATGGCCGGTTACTTTTCTAATTCTTAATATCAGATTGATTGATGCCTTTAACTATTTGAAATATGCATTTTTTTTCTCAATTTTATTCATGCCCTGTGTGTGGAACTCAATTTTTGAAAAATGCAATGTCGTGAAAAACATTAGAATTTCCAGAGGCCAGGTCAAATTGGTCATAAGGTTGAAAACAGAACTTGAATTGGTAAAACTATAGCAAGCAGATGGAAATTTTGTCAAGCTATTCAACCTCTTCTTGTGGTTGCAGTGTAACTATATTAAGCACAATTATTTGAAAACCTTTCGTGTGATTGTTGGGCATACAATTGTTTCCTTTTTGACTTATATATGTTTAAAAAAAATGCTTCAAAAGCTAAAGCATCAAGCATGGCTTTGATTTTCTCTTTTACTGTCATGAGTTTATGTATATCAATACTAAGGACACTTAATTTATCAGTTTCTGATTAAGATTGAATTCAGCATAAGCTATACCTTTTATCTGTTGGTCAATTTTTGGCCAACTACTGAAGTTTAAATTCAAATTTCCTAAAATATTTTCTAGGCTTAGTTTTAGGAATTGTGATTTGCTTTCTAATTTTGATGCCACTCATCTTTTGGACTGTTAGCAGATTATGCATTCAGTCTAACATGGGTAAAGAAGGCAGCTGGAGAGGAACCAGAGCTGCTATATCATGTTTCAACGTTGGGAACTTTTGAGAGGATAGCTCCGGAGTGGATGAGATCAGATTTGATGTTCAGCATGAGCATGTGTCCAATCTTCTTTGAAAGGATAGCACGTGTGATCAAGCTGCATCGTTGATGTTTTTGATGGCAGGATTGATGAGTTTTGGATTGATTTGTTTGAGTTTGGGATTGATTTGTTTTAGATTGGAAAAAGGAAGGGTAAAGGTTACCGCAATTTGAACAGGTTTGGTAAACGTGTGGATTTTATTTTCAATTTATGGGAAAAGCTGAGACAAAATTGGCCAGCAAGTCCTTGACGAAGTTTGTAGGATTTTCTGTAAGCTTTCCAATGATATAAGATACAAACTGATTGGATAAGTGGTCGTTGAGTTATGATCAAAACAGTGCCAGAAGGTCAGATTCAGACGCTGCTTGAAAATGGTTGAGAGAAGATGAAAGTTTTTGGAGAAACTCACAAACCCAGATTTTGATAGTTTAGGAATACTACTAACCCTAGAAACACAACAAATTGGAGCTAGAAAGTCACGACTGTATTTGTAATATATCTTAAATGTTCAAAACAAACACAAATGGGCCTATATATGGAAAGTTGATAAGAATTTGGGAAGCCACATTAAAATCGGCAACTAACAAATCCTTGACATTCCAAAATAGATCATAAACATAATTAAGCATTCGTTAAATAGTCTTTAAACAGGATAGCAGATTAAAAAAAATGGAAACTTTAAATGAAAATAAAAACGGAAAGTAGTAAATATAGTCTGAAAATTGTTTAAGTGAATTTTCAGACTTTTTATCTAATGAGACAACACCCAAGCTCGGTTTTGAGCTTCTCCATAGGTTGGATGAGCATGTTTGATGAGCCTTCTTGGGCTGGTTCGTTAGCTGCATCTTCTTCAAGTATGAGCAAGGTTTTTACAAAATCAAATGACTTGACATGGATATGAACTTGCATGATAAAACTCAAATCAATGTAGTCGTCAAATTCTTCTCTTTAGCCGGCTGATTCATTTGATCTTCAGTTCTTCACTAAATCCCATGCTTGCTAAATCTTCAAGGGCCTTAGTTGATGGCCCACCATCATTCTCCCCTTCTTGGAATGGATTTGCGTCAGCTCCTCATCTTGCTCCCCTTCTTGGAAATCTTCATCTTTGGCTGGGCTGGTAGCTTCTTCGATGAATGGGCTTAAATCTTTGATATTGAAAGTGTTGGATATTCCATATTCTTTGGGCAGATCGATCCCATAGGCGTTTGCTTCAATTTTCTTTAAGACTTTGTAAGGACCTTCAGCTCTATTACTAAGCTTATTCTTTCTTTTGCTTGGGAACCTCTCTTTTCGTAAATGTACCCACACTAAGTTACCCTCCTTAAACTCTACAACCCTCTTAAATTTTGCTGTCTCTTATAATCCTCACTGTGTTTTAGAATATTCTCTTTTGCCCTCCTATGTAACTCAACTATTTCCGTTGCTCTAGATTCTCCCTTAACACTATGAGGCCCACTAGGCACAATTGGTGACAAATCTAAAGGACTCAACGGGTTGGCTCCATAAACTAACTCAAATGGGCTGAATTGTGTGGTTTTAGACTTGGATGAATTGTAGGCAAACTTGACTTGAGGTAAAAATTGGTTCCAATTTTTTGTTTTCCCTCCTAAAAGACTTCTAAGAATGTTTCCAAGACTTCTATTGACTACCTCGGTTTGACCATCTATTTGAGGGTGAAATAACGTACTAAACTTTAATTGTATCCCTAATCTACCCCATAACACTCTCCAAAAATAACTCAGAAATTTGACATCCCTATCACTCACAATTGACCTAGGCAGCCCATGTAATTTGATCACATCCCTAAAATACAACTCCATGACATGTGAAGCATCCATAGTCTTAGTACAAGAATAAAATGGGCTATTTTAGAAAAACGGTCAACAACTACCATAATAGAATCAAACCCCCTTCTAATCCTAGGTAACCCCAAAATAAAATCCATACTTACATCCTCCCATGGCTTGTTAGGAACTGAAAGTGGAGTGTATGGACCGGTTGGTTGAGAAGTCATCTTTGCACGTTGACAAGTATTGCAAGCTTGAACTAGTCTCACCACATCCCCGTACAACTTGGGCCAATAGAAGCTTGATTGGGCTAGGTCATATGTTTTGTCACGGCCAAAATGTCCAGCCAAACCTCCTCCATGAACTTCCCTCAAAATAGTTTCTCTAAGTGAACATCTTGGAATGCAATAAGAATTTCCCTTGAAAAGAAAGCCATTATGTTTAACAAAATCTCCATGTGCTCTTCGGCCACATTGCTTTCATATCTCTCAAAAATTAGCATCACTTTCATACAAAGCCTTTATATCATCAAAACCAACAACTTGAGCTTGCAAAGAATGCAACAAAACATGCCTTCTAGAAAGTGAATCCGCAACTACATTTTTAGCACCAGGTTTGTGTTTCAACACGAAATCAAATGTTTGGAGATATTTCACTCATGTAACATGCCTCTTATTCAAATGTGACTGACTTTGAACATATTTCAAAGCTTCATGATCAATAAACAACACAAAAGGGGTAGCCAACAAATAATGACTCCAATATTTCAAAGCTCTCACCAAAGCATAAAATTCCAGGTTATGAGTAGAGTAATTTCTTCTAACTTCATTTAGCTTTTCACTAAAATAAGCTATAGGTCTTCCCTCTTGACTTAGAACAGTCCCAATTCTCACTCCACTTGCATCGCTCTCTAACTCAAAAAGTTTATCAAAGTTTGGTTAGGCTAGGACAGGGACATTGGTCATGGCTTTTTTGAGTGTGTTAAAGGTTATGGTGGCTTGAGGTGTCCATTTAAACTCTCCTTTCTTCATACAATCAGTAATAGGGCTTGTAATAGTTCTAAATCCCTGAACAAACCGCTTATAGAAAGAACAAAATCCATGGAAACTTCTAATGTCAAACTGGTTTGTTAGTATGGGCCATTCTAAAATTGCTTTGATTTTGCAAGGATTCATGTTTATCCCACGGTTTGTAACAACAAAACCATAAAAGGAAATGCTATTTGTACAAAAATCACACTTCTCCAAATTAGCATACAAACTTGTCTAAAACTTCAAACACCAATTTCAAATGCACAATGTGTTTTTCAAAATTGGGGCTATAGAACAAAATGTCATCAAAATAGACAACAATAAATTTATCAAAGAAAACTTTCAATACCTCATTTATGAGCTTTATAAAAGTGGATGGTGAATTGTACAGCCCCATGGGCATAACAAGCCATTCATACAACCCCTCTTTGGTGTTGAATGCAGTTTTCTACTCATCATTTTCTTTCATTCGGATTTGGTGGAATCCATTGGCTAGGTCAATCTGGAAAAAACTTGCATATGAGATTTGTAGCTGTAGAATGACTTGATAGATCTTGAAATAATGCAGTTGATCCTCTTTATTTGATGTTCCAAACTAAATATTTGAGGTGTCTGAGCTTTATTTCTAGAAATTATGAAGGTTGTTTTTTTTGCTACACTGCTTTGCTTTACCTTACAAATCTTGCATTGAGTTCAGCATCGTGTGTTTATTTTTGAGATAATCATTGGTAGCCTTTGTAAGTTTCCTTTCTTTTCCTTACTACTCCCCCTCTTTTTGGCCCCATACAAACCAAAATCGGTAGTTGCAAATTGTTCATTGTTTGGACTTGTCATCACTCAACCATAGTTTTTAAAATAGATCCATATTCCAATGACAGACTAATGTAAATTTCATTTATCATACTGCAAATTAGGAAACTATTTAACTCTCTGGTTCTTGACTTTATTGTCTCATATGTATATCCTGTTCTACTTGTATAGAGATAGATAGTCTTTCCAGAAGTTTAAATTCTGGAATTACTACAGAATTGTTGTCAAATCTTTTTCTGACTCCCATTAACTAGATGGCATGAAAATCCATTGAACTACTTCTGTTTGGTTCTACTTTCAATTATGGAATTACTGCAGAATTGTTGTTAAATTTTTTGTTCTACTTATTTTTTTGTTTTTGCTTTTTATTTCCTAATTTTGGTTTCAATTTTTCTCGAACAAAAAGAAAAACTTGTTATAGTTATATTTTTATTATTTATAATAATTAAATATTAAATAAAAATAAGAGAAATTTAATTTTATTAATTGATTAAGTAACTAAATTTATTTTAATATTTTGTACAATATTTAATCCTAATTTTTATTTTTATTAAAAATAAATAATTAAATAGTAGTACTTATACCCACCAAGTCTTTTAAGCATTAAAAATAAATAAGTAAATACGTAGTACTCATACCCAACAAGTCTTTTAAGCATTTAATCAAGGAAAGGTAAAGAAAAGTGGTCTTTTCAAGTAGTAGCATTAAGTTTCCTATAGTCAATCCCTCCAACCAACTATAATTAAAGCTGTTTTTTTTTTTATTTTACATGGCTCCTCTCAATGCTTTTGCAGCTACTTTAAAACGTGTTTTTCAGCTTTGAAGCCCTCCAATCAACTACAAGGTATGCCCATTCTTGTAGTTTTATGTTTGTCCAACATTTTATCCTAAAAATGAGACAACCTTTGAACTAACTACTGTGATTTTAGCTTGTTGCTTTTCTTGAAATCAATAAACTGTAGCATTTGTTTATCTTTGACATAGTTTGTACATGAGAGATTTGAACCGTGAATCTTCCCATTTAGACTTGCGGACTAATTTTATTTTACCATGCTTTACAAATAAAAAGCAGTACCAACTTTAGAAATAAAATTTTGTTAGGTTAGAATTATTTTATGGTTGTTATCTTACATCGTACATTGAAATATTTTGAATTATTTCATGGTTATTCTCTTGCATCGTACATTGCTTGCATTTCCACGGTAATTTGTGTCTTTGTATGTTTTAGATGACGAAATACAAAGTTATGCAATTTAGAGTGATATTGGCCAATCTGGAACTTCCAATGATTAGCTACAGCAACAGAGAAAAGTGAGGACTTGAATCAGCAAATTAAACAGAAACGGACTCAGCTAAGAGGAGCATTTGGCGTAAAAGCAAGGAGCAATGGAGACATTTTAATCATTAATTAGCTACAACAGCCAAGTGGGAGGCATCGAAAAATCAACTAGGAAAGGAGAGCAATAGGTGGCGTCATTTGAAGGAGACAATGCAACGGTGCAACGTGGAGGGTTTTTAAGGTTGCGAATTAAATTGTCAATAAGCAGTCCAACAACCTAAGGGATTAGAGGATTTAAGGAAGGCAGAAACGGAGAAATGCGTAAGTGACGCAACATCAACACGCCAGGGGGGAGGAGCCAAGCGAAATTAAAATCAAGTGAAGCAAGCAACATACAAAGGAAGGCCAACGCACAGTTAAATGGTCCTATAAAATCAACAACTTGAGACACAATAAGGGGGCCCATGTTGTTCATTAAAATAGGCTACCAAGAGGAGGGCCCACTCCATTAAATGAGAACAAAAACCTAGGGAGCTCTAGAAGTTGACGGCAGAGAGCATTGGAGGAAAACATTACAACAGTGAGTGACTACGGCAGCTTGGAGTTTTGGGAGACAAATATATCATCAAAAGTCAAAGATTGCGGCAACTTTTGGGGAAGCTTGAGAGATTTATTTTATCACCATCAAAATCAGCTAGGGTGGACAAGGCACAGCAGCTACAAAGGACATTTATTATTCACAATCAGCTGGGAGGCGCAAGCAGAACTGGAGATAAAAGACGAGGGCGTCGACAACTTTTAGGAATTAATTTTTGGGGACAGCAGTGACTTGAAGGATTGAAGACCGAAGTTGAAGAGTGGACCAACGTTGATTCGGTAACAGAGGACAGCTGAAGCTCATTCGGTGATTTAGAATTTCACAGAAGGTTAGAACTTTAATTTTAATTTGTCAATTTAAGCTATAATAAATAGAGACTAGAATTATGTGTGGATAAGTTTTTAATCTAGACAAGGTACTTTATGTTTGATGCATGTAGTTCGTGAGACTCCTATGGTTTAATTATTTTCGTTTATTTCTTATGTTTATTTAATCTCCGCACTTTAATCGATTTATTATTGTTGAGTTTGTTGATTAATGAGGCCTGTTAATTGATTGACTTGATGATAAATTGCCGAATAAATTAGTTAATCCATGATTGTTGTCTATCGAAGTGGCGAATTAAATTCAATTAAGAAATTAATGAGATTAAATAATTTGGTCTAAATAGATTGCGGCTTTTCCGATTCTGTTGGCTAAGACAAAGGTTCATTAAAGCCTATCGCTGCCATAGATTATATTCTGCGGAGCTTTACTCAGGAATAGTCTAATTGGTTAGGGTAATAATCTGCAGAGCTTTACTCGGGGTTATCAAATAATTACGAATGTATTGGTAGATTTGTGCTGTTAACTGTCTGCTATAACTTTGTCCATAGGAATGAACGAAATTTATATTTTTGAGTCTATGATCGAATTACGGTATCAAACAGGAGAGTACCTTGGCTAGGCTTTTCTTTATATTATTTTCAATCTTTAATTTTAATCTCTTCCTCCGTGATTTCGTGTTTTAAAATTAATCATCCCCAAATCAATTCTTTTTATATTTTTATTTTTATTTTTGATTTCACACAAATAAATAATTACTACATTGGTCTCTGTGGTTCGACCTTATTCACCACTTTACCTGCTTAAGTGTTCTAGAGTAGAAATTTATTTTTGCTGGTTTGACACGCCATCAATGATATAAAATAATTCAATTTATATCATAATAACATATTAGTTATTTAACAAATAAAACTTTAAAATATATTAATTTTATTATTAATTGATATTTAATAATAATTCTCTCTTCAATGCAGATGTGAGACTGGGTCTGATGAGGTGGATGATTTAATTTTGAACCCAAAAGAATATATAAAGGAATGTAAATAGAAGACCAAACTTGAAAGTTGAAATCTTTAATTGACCTCCGCTGTGTAATTTTCAAATCCGACCACCACCTGACGCCACGCATTCTCTTTTATTGGCCGGCAATCACCAATCGAACCCAGCAACCGTAGCTAATGCTCATCTGGGTCCGCGTCTTTCTCTCTTTTTTGCTTCTTTTTTAATTGAAGTTCTTATCTTGCCCTCCATCGATTGTTCCTTTACTCAGTTTCTAGTTTTGTGGATTAGTTGAGCGCAGATTACTGTTCGGCCACTCTTAGCTCTCTCTGTATATTCTCGTTTTAATTTGGATATGCTTAGTGCAATGTGAACACAAGTTTTGAAGCTTTCATCTTTTTATTCCCTTTTCGTTTTCTGTTGTCGACTTTTTCTGAATGGGTTATATTTTGGAGAAGTAGTGCACTTGGGATGGCAAATGGAAACTTAATTGGATGCTGATATGATAAAGACATCAAATTTATGAACTTTTAATGGAAAATTAGAAGGACCAAATGGTTTATATGGCAAGTGTCTGTTTGTGTTATGGGCAATGCAAAATGTTGGGTTCGGAATTTTGTAATCACCTACTGAGTACGTGAGATTTATGTTGTATTTGTTTTGTTGCTTTCTTGTGTAGGTTGGTATACTGTATTGAAATTCCGTGAAAAGCCAATGAGTGATATAATTGTCGGAGTAGACCCCCCTGGGACTGAAGCAAAGATTAGTAGTGATGCTGCTAGAATTGCAGAGCTCAAGGCTTGGCTCTCCTCTCAATTTGATGCAGCAGGAAAAGATGTTCCAGAGTTTGAATACACTCCTCGCAGCATTGCTCATTTATACAATTTAGCAACTGTCTCTCAGGCTAAGACACAAGCTGCTGTTATTGTTGCCAATGATTTCCGCCAGAAAGCTGCTGAATATCGTGCACAAGGTCTTGGGGATTTTCTGTTTGTTTCGATTTATTTAAGGGGCCACAAACCTCACCTCATTTGCATTCCTACACAATTATTTATGCTCCAAACAGTATAATTAGTTACAAACCCTAATTTTCCAGATTTGGTCCAACCTTAGTTTCTATCATTTCCAAGGCCATTAACACATCATTAAGCATCCAAACATCAATGAAAACTTAATTAAAACTTAACAAAACAACTTACCTATCAAG
>JAOQMR010000008.1:28690740-28703514 GCA_027563865.1 Erythroxylum pelleterianum | reverse complement strand
GTGTTATTGGGTGTGAAAACTTTCACGGGTAGTTAGGTTGTGGGTCAGTTACATAGATTGAGTCATTCGGGGTTGGTTAATCTTTGTAATCTTTTGTGAACTACAGTGGAAGAGATTAATCTGGGTAAGGGCCCCGCAGACGTAGGCAAGTTGGCCGAACTGCGTTACCAAACGTTGGTGTTTTATTTTCTGGTGTTTTGCGATTGAGATTGCTAATTTTGGATAATCTGCGATTTTATAGATAACTAAGTTATTTCAAAAATCATTGGTTGTCGCAAATGAATCGGAATCACAACGATTACGTATTGTATTCCATTCTAGCAATGGCTTCGTATATAAAAACAATCAAATAGAATATACCCAATTCTTTTGCAATTTTGAATTTGAAACAATAATTTATCTTAGAATTGTTAACATTTGAAATACCTTATGTGAGGAATATTTAAAGAAAGTGGAGTTAAGATATCATCCAATGCAAACTAAAGTGGAGATTTGAAATGTCTGGCCTGAATAATTGGCCATTCTTCTTTATTCTTTTCGATTCGATATGCATATGATAAATATTCACTTTCTTTTTTCCACTAAAAGTTGATGGATACACGGATAAATTCAGATCTTCGTGACCAAAATATGCAGGACTAATTGCTTTTAACATGTTTAAGTGAAAATAGTATACATTCCTTTTTTGTTTTTTAGTTGTTTCTGGCCAAAGTTCCCTAACTAAAATGAAATATTAGAAGAAATCTATAGTTTACCGACGGAAAAATTGGCGATAAACGGGAGAATCCTATCAGTAATAATAATTACTGACGGAATAAAATGACGGATAAAAGTGTCGTTGATTTTTAATCAATTAATTGATTAACTACCTTTTACATATTACGTTAAAATTTCCTTCCTCCTTCTCCCATGGACATAAGCAAGGTCGAACCTCATAAAGTATATGTTTTATTTTCCCTATTTGGAAGAACAAATGGAACAGGCTAGGTGGTTTCACAGGGGTGTTGAGGAGTACAAATCTAACCGGACGGCTGCTTCAAAAGTTCATTTACTTTCTATTGCGTTTTATAGTGTGTGATAACGTTTGAATTGGTCTCCTTTCTGAAATTTATGATGCTTGGGTTACCACAGAGAACACTATGAAAGGCCACTGTCCGATGAGAGAAGCATAAGCGATAATAGCTTAAGGAGTTTTCTCCTTTTGGGATCAAGCACCATCGAAAGTGATATGAGATCTTATTGGGTGAAGTAAAGGTCCTCAATTAGTTACATTCTGGACCGCTAAATGAGGCATCGATCTAGAGCTTTTAGAAGAGGCATCTAGAGCTCTTTTAGACGTGAATGATCATAAAATAGTTGTTAGTATTCTTCGTAGGAAATAGAAATTAAAGCTAATGTAATACTCCCTCCGATTTATAATAAGTGTCGTTTAAAAAAATGCACACTTATTAAGAAAGCTAATAAAATTATAAATATAGCCTTATTAATACTCCCATAAAGTTACCTCGTGAAGAGAGAAATTATTTTATCACTTAGATTTTGCATGTTAAATTGCATTAAAATTGTGATCTGTGCAATTAAGATGAGAGAAAAATTAAAGGTTAAGATGAGAGAAAGTAAAATTACAAACATGCATACAAAGTCAAGAATGATACTTATTTTGAATAATTAAAATGTATCTAAAACGACACTTATTATAAATAGAAAGGAGTATCATTTAAGATATATGTTATATGTCTTGAGATAATGGTCCACTTTGTGTTGGTCTGTTAGTCTATGTTCATACATTTCGTAAGCTTTCCTTGTGTTGCAATGGGTAAAATAAAGAGTTCACGTGAATTTTTATGGATTTATTTTATGAAGAATTATATTTCAATATTATTTTACTTTCTCATCAACCAAACGAGACCGTAGTGTTTTTCATTATGTGATAGAGACATCCTTCTGTTACGTCTTTGTAATTGAAAATTAAACGGATGATATTAGTGGCTCTGGTTTTCACTTGAATAGTCTATGTTGGATGCATATACAAAGATTATTGAAAATTATGCGAATCACAAAAAATGATATATATCCAAAAAATTGATTTATTAGTTTATTATATACTAAAAAAGTATAATTACACTTAAATAAGACAATCAACCTTTTGTTACAATCCCTTTTTTATAAATAATTAATAATTCGATTAATTTATTTGTAATTTTAATAAATAAAAAATTATTAAAAAATTTGTTATTTTATTTATTTATCATATGTAATTTTAATTAATTTCATTATAATAAGTAAGTTTTAATTTATAATGTTATATTAATAACTAACAATATTAATTAATTCATATAATTAAAAATAATTATATTAAAAATAAAAAAGAAATAAATTACTAGAATAGTTCATAAATTTTGTTTATTTCTAAAATTTTAATTATAATTAAAAGTAAAAATATATTGATAATAATAAAAATTTTTAATTAAAAACTAAAAGTTACAATAAAAGTAAAAATAAAACTAAGTAGCTGCAAATGAATAACATGTTTGTTTATTTAATAATAAAACATGTCTTGCTCATACTATTTTGACCAATTGGCATTTAAATACTTTCTTGAATGATTAGAGTTCAAGTTATCAATAGATGTAAATCCATTATGGATTAAATGACTTTGAAAATGTACCAATAAATTGCCGTTTTATCAATTTCATTAGTCATTCATTAACAGATATAAGTCATGTTTAGCAATCAGCGTATTGCATTAGTTGTTAGCTGATTTTATCAACAGTTAGCTGATAGCGGATTATATCAACTGATTTAACCAGCAGATAACATCAACTATTTGTTAGATGTTTAGTAAAATTAGCTATTTAATATTAACTGTTTACGTATAAAATGACTTATAAGAGCATGACTTTAAAAAAATATTACAAGAGTATGAATATTATATATCTTAGTATTTCGTTGAATATTCTTATAAGAATTTAGATTTTAGATATTTAATTTTACAAAAATTAAGTTTATAGCTCTAATAAAAAACATATAACATATAATAATAATAATAATATTATTATTATTATAATGATGATGGTGACGATGATGATTTATCTTGCATTTTGATATGTAAGATTGTGATACTCATCTCTGAGGAATAATGTTTTATGCTGCATTTTGATATGTAAAATTGTGATACTTATCTCTCACGTGGTATCTCACAATCATTTTACACTCTAGTCATCGTCCTCTTTTGACGTGTAACTAGATTATAAGTTTTTCAGAAGGCTCTCAATGCTCACAACCCTACCTCCAACACCATTGTCTGTAACTCATATAGTACTAACGAAAGTTTGATCTCATATAATTTGTAGCATGTTAATTCTAGATGATTTTGAATTAGAAAACAAAAAAAACAAAAGTTGAACATCGAAAACACAAAAGAAGACTATTTAAATTAGAATGAAGGAGTAGAAGATCGTGAAGAGATAATATTGTTTAAAGAAAAAAGAGAGAAAAATCCTTATCGTAAAACTCCATTTCTGAGTAAGTGTACGTTGGCTCATTACCAACGCCCTCTTAGCTCTATGGGTATTCTTTTTCTACGACACAATCATGATCAGAACGAAGGACTAGAAGATCAAACGCTGGTAGAAGATCGTAATCAGAACGAAGGTTCGTGAAGTGAGAAGATGTTTAAAGAAAAAAAAGAGAAAAATCTACCCCAAAACTTTTTGACTGAATTATCACTATCTGTTGGTATTTTTTAGAGGACACGTTCGTCATTTTTGATCAACTGAAGGCAAAACGCTGGTCCTCTTGAGCTTTTTAAAAAAGGGCTAATTTGGTTCAATCAGCTGATTACCAAACACAATGGGCAACTGTTTAACATAGTTAATCAACTAATTGTTGGCTGATAACCATTCACCAAACGGGGCCATAGGAGCAGGAGTAGTAAGTGACGGATAAACCTAAAGAAAAGGAAAGTAAAGAAAATTAAATTATAAAAGATTAAAATAATTAATCTTAAAATTTAACCGGAGTATATACAATTTTTAAGCTTGTAAGTTGTTTTCATATTAATAGATTTTATATCATATTATATTATATTATAACTTAAAAGTTAGATTAAAAAAAATTGATTTTTGACAAACAAAAATAGTTCTATATAACACTCATTTTAAATGGAACAATTGAAACCCTATTTTAAAAATAATACTATTGTTAGTCAATTAGGCAAAAAGGTACACTAACAATAACAAACAAAATAACACTCCTTTTAAAATAGTCTTCGAATATACTATTTTTGTCATTTGTAAAGAAAAATGTCACATAATATTTAAAAATGTGCAATATGATCTAATGACCTGGAATCAAAGACTTCCAATTGGATTAGGGAAATAGTGCTAACCAAGGGGACATATATCATTTTATAGGCAGACAAAGCAATTAAGTGAATCTTTATTAGTTATTTAGGTTTGGAGGCCTAAAAAAATTCAGGGATGTGATTAAGAAAAATATGACAATGTTATAACTTACTGAAGATATGATCTACAGTAGAAAACTTTAATGTAATAATCCTCAAATAAAGGATTCTTCGTAAAGAGATCCTTGTCGTTCTTATTAGTCTTTATCTTTTTCCTCTTGTGATTAGCCTAAAATTGTAAATAGGTAGTAGTTACTTTTTAGGGTTTTAGCCTATGCTTTTTACTATCTTGATTTAGTAGTTTTTAATTATTATTTTTTTCCTTCTTCTTCTTCTTCTTATTATTATTATTATTAGTTTCTCTTCTTCTTCTTCTTCTTCTCTTCATTGAATTATTTAGAAATGGTTTTTCTACTAGTTAAAAGTAAGACTGCATATTCCTAAACCTCTCTAAATTTTACATAGAGGTGATATTTCTAGTGAGTGTTATACTTCATTAGTTCTCTAGTTTTGAGATGCAACTTCGGTGTACCTAGTAGTCATTATTTGATTTGGTAGTTAATATATAGTTTTCTGGCTCCTTATAATTATGTGATTTGCGCTAGGCTATTTTGACCTTGAATTTACTATTTAAGAATAGATAAATAAGTAAAAGACAAATATTTTTTATAATATAAAAGATTTTAGAGAAATCTCTTGATATTTAAAACTTTTGTAAAACTTCTTTTAATTATTAATTTTCTAGAAAAATTTGTCACTTATATTTTAATTTTAAAAATAATGACGAAACAAAGCATATAAATATCAAACATGAAATAACCAAATGATGTTTTTATCACAATTCAACTTAGTTCTTAAACTTGAACCAAATTAATTAAACTCTTATTCATACTAATAATTTATTATAATTATCCCGAATTATTAATTTAAGTAAATTTTAATTAATTCGCGTCAGGTTTAAGAGTTAAGTTAGATTACCATATTTGTAACATTTGATTCATTCATATCTGACATTCATGCTGCATATGTTTTGCTATTATTTTATAACTGAAGTTTAAAAAAAGGAATTTTTCTAAAAAAAGTGTTTTTTTTTAATTTTATAGATCAAGAAACTTTTACACATGAGAAGTATATGTGCTTCTCTGGATAAATTAATGATAACTATATTTTAACAAAAAATTAAAAAACAACACCATTTTTGATGTTTTGGTCAGGTCACGAGTCCAGTTGGACCGGTTTGGTCGGGCCAAACAATTTTAGCCTATGGCCCATGATGTGTGTGTTTTTACTTATTGAGTGTTAATGTTTTTGGTTATGTTTGTGGTACTTTTCGTTCTTGGTTTAGTAGTTTAGTTTAGTTTTTAGACAAGTTTGATGCTTTGTTGAGTGTGAAGGAACAGGGGAGCAAGATGATAGAAGTGGTGAAAGAAATAAGGAAAAATATATCTGTTGCGATTGTGAGGAAGCATAATGTGAGCACAATCAAGGTGCGATCGCAAGTCATTGAAGTGCGATCGCAATATCAATGGATCTTCTGGAGGTAGCTTTGGTTGCAATCGCAAGTTTTGAAGTTGCGATCGCGACAAAAGAAGACTTGAGCAAAGCATTCAGGTGCGATCGCAAGTCTCAAAGGTGCGATTGCAATCAGGACTTTTGACCACAAGATAGGCTATTCATATATGGGTGCGATCGCAAATGTCATAGTGTGATCGAAACTTGCAACTTCAGGAGTGATTCCAACATTTCGTCACATGTTTAAATGACATGTGAACGGTTAAAAAAAGTCCTCAATGTGCAAGAACGTGGGAGGAGCTGTTAACAGTTCAGTAGAAGTGGACAATTGTGAGTGAACGTAGAAAAAAGGCAATATTAAAAGAGGAGAGGTACGAAGAAAAGAGAGAAAGAGGAAAAAGCAAGAAGAAGATAACGGATAGGAGCTCTGTGAAGCTTGTAATTCAGGGCATATGAACATTTGTTTTCCTTTCAGTTTGTTTATGATGTGTGCTTTCTAGTTTCTTATTCAAAGATTGTTTCACTATCTATGGTGAATCTTGTTTTCTGAACTTCTACTGTGTATGGTTACTATTCTTATGAATAGCTTTTATTGGATCTTAATGAGAATTGACTTCTTTTAGAAAAAATCACACAAATCTAACTTGCATGCTGAGAGATTAGTGTCCAAGTTTTATTCCTCAAAAGTTATGCAGTTCATCTCTATTTCATTTATATCCGAATTGAGAGATTTGCATTACGATAAAACAGAGTAGGCAATTTAGACTTGAGAGAGAAGAGTTACTTCTTAAGAGACTTGGGGAGTAGAGTACAAGAATTCAAATTTACTTTGTAGGAGTTGAAACAATTTTTGGAACTTTTAATCTTGTGAATTCATAAGAAGCAATTCCTTTTCCATATAGATTAGTTTTGTCCTGATAGTTTTAACATAGTTGATTTATTTTATATCCTTTTCAACTTCTAGATCTTTTTATTATTAACTTAAACAATCTAGAAGAATTTAATTGGTGCTTAACGATAACCATACTACAATAACCTGCACGCTTGCGGTCAAGATCCAAATGCGTTTCTATTTATAATTCATCAAGTTTTTGGCGCCGTTGCCGGGGATTTATTTAACATCATTTTTAATTTAATTACAGGTTTATTTAAGTACTTCATTTATTTGCATGTGTATGTCCAGGAGAAAAACAAAAAATTCTACGAAGCGTTTGGTTGAATTTCACAACGAGGTGACTCGTTTGGAAATAGCTCTACGATAAGCTGCTGAAGACACACGTGAGATTGAAGCTAAACTTCCAGAAAATATCATGGCAGAGGAACAAAGGACATTGATGGATGTAGTTAGGCTTGGATTTCGGCTAAATCAGCAAAGTGTGACAAGACCTGCTATGACAGAGAATAATTTCAAGATCAAACCAGCTCTGTGGCAGATGTTACAAGCAACAATGCAGTTTTATGGGTTAGCAAATGAAGATCCAAATACCCATATCACAAACTTCATGGAAATTTGTGACACTTTCAAGTACAATGGAGTAACAGATGACGCAATATGTTTACGGTTATTTTCGTTCACTCTGAAAGATAAAGCAAAGGTGTAGCTAAATTCTCTTCCATCAGGGTCTATTAGTACATGGACTGAGTTGGCTCAAGCATTTCTGTCTATCTAGTTAGCGAAAACAACTAAGATCATTAAGGAAATCACCAACTTCCAGCAACAAGATGGTGAAACTCTGTATGAGGTGTGGGAAAGGTTCAAAGGGTTACAATGAAGCTATCCCCACCATAATTTACCTCAGGAATTATTGCTTCAAACCTTTTACAATAGAGTTAACACTACTACTCGTGGTACAATTGATGCAGCGGTAGGAGGATCTTTAATGAAGAAGACAATTGATGCAGCTTATGAATTATTGGAAGAAATGGCAGCTACTAATGCATTGTGGGCATCAGACAGATCTCGATCAATGATAAAAGAGCAGAAGGGGGTTTTGTTTCTAGATCTAGTGACTGCATTACAGGCCGAAGTTGCAAACCTTGCCAAACAAATTAGCAGTTTCACATTAAGTTCATCAGTTGCAGCAGTTCAAAGTGTATGTGAATTATGCAGTTAGCAGGGGCACTTGACTAATGAGTGCCCATCAGTTGGTACAACTGAGCAAGTCAATTTTGTGGGGAATAACCATCCAGGGAACAATCCACTTTTAAACACTTACAATCCTGGATGGCAAATTCATCCCAACTTTTCATGGAGTAACAACAACAACACAGTGGGAGAGCAACGACAAATTCAGCCTAAGAATCCATTCGAGGCTAAAATGGAGAAATTTATGGAGATGATTGGAAATAAGATGAATCAACAAGATTAATCACAACAAAAGTTAGAAGCAAAGGTTGATCAAATAGTGAAAAATCACTCTTCATCAATTCACAATTTGGAGGTCCAAATAGGGCAATTGGCAACTACTCTTGGTCAACGGAACCTGGGAGGTTTTCTGAGTACTACATAACCAAATCCAAAGGAGTATTTGAAAGCTATACGACTAAGGAGTGGTAAGGAGCTGGAAAATCATGAAAAGAACAAAGGTTGCGATCACGAGGAAGAAGGTTGTGATCGCAAGCTTATTGAAGATCAGTAGAGCGAATTGCAAGGCTTCAGTTGCAATCGCAACCCAAGATTTAAACCAGAACAGGAAGAGTCAAGCTTTGAGTGTGCTCGCAAGTCTTAAAGGTACGATCACGCATAACCTGAATTAGATAACAATAAGCAAGCCAAAGCAGGTAAGTATGTACCACCTGTTCCTTTTCCTCAACGACTTAAGAAATAATAATATGATAGTCAGTTTGCCTTATTTCTTGAAAAGTTAAAAAAATTACAGATTAATCTTTCTTTTGTGGAGGCATTGGAACATATGCCCAAGTATGCTAAATTTCTGAAAGATATCCTAAAACATAAGAGATCACTAATTGTTAACGAGATTGTGCAACTTCCAGGAAAATGTAGTTCAATTATTTCTATCGCTATTCCTTCAAAACTATAAGATCCTCACAATTCCTTGTGTAGTTGGTGATATACAATTTAACAAATGTTTGTGTGATTTGGGTGCAAGTATAAACTTGATGCCCCATTCAGTTTTTCAAAAATTAGGTCTTAGAAACGTTAAGTCGGCATCTATAGTGCTGTAACTAGTGGATCAATCAATTAAGAGGACGTTTGGGATTGTAGAAGGTGAGCTCATTAAAGTGGACAAGTTTATAATTCTAGTGGATTTCGTGGTTTTGGATTTTGAGGCTGATTTAGAATGCCCATTAATTTTGGGCCGCCCATTCCTCTATATAGGTAAAGCTTTAGTAGACGTCTATGAGGGGAAACTTATATTGTGCATTGGTGAAGAGAAAGTGGAGTTTTGTATGAGGACGACCATGAAGCACCCCATGGATAATGAGGTTTGTATGAAGGTTGATCTTGTGGATGAATGTGTTTTGAGTATGGAGGACAGTGAGGAGAAAGAAGTCTCTTTTGACCCAGATGTAGAGATTATTGGTGAAAGTAAAGGTGAACAAGAAAGAATAAAAAGTTGCTGTAAGAAACAAATCCAGCTCCACCATCCATTGTACGTCCACCAGTTTTAGAGTTGAAACCATTGCCTAGTAATTTGAGGTATGCATTTCTTGGGGAAAGGGAAACCCTACCTGTTATTGTTTCTAATAATTTGACAAATAAGTAGGAACAACGGTTGGTGGAGTTGGTAAGAAAGCATATTAGAGATGTGGGGTCGCAGATTTATAATTTTAGAGGAATTAGACCCGACGTAGTGATGCACAAAATTTATTTGGAAGAAGGAAACAAGACTATATGGGAACGACAGAGGCAATTAAATCCAAACATGAAAGAGGTCGTAAAGAAAGAGGTTGTTTAATTATTAGATGCAGGCATTATCTATCCTATTTCAGTTAGTGAGTGGGTAAGTCCAATTCAGTGTGTACCCAAAAAGGGAGGTATGACTATCTTTAGAAATGAGAAAGGATAAGTTATCCCTACAAGGACAGTAACGGGATGGAGAGTGTGCATTGATTTCAGGAAATTGAACCATGCTACAAGAAAAGATCACTTCCCATTACCATTTGTTGATAAAATGTTGGAGAAAGTATTAGGTCATGCTTTTTATTATTTCTTATATGGATATTCAAGTTATAATCAAATTTTTATCTATCCTCAGGATCAAGAGAAGACCACATTCATATGGCCCTATGGAACGTTTGCATATAGAAAAATGCCTTTTGGTTTGTGTAACGCTCCAACAACGTTTCAGCAGTGTATGACGACAATTTTTGCTAATTTAGTAGTGTTGGACCCCGAATTTTTAGTGGAAATTAGAAATATTAAAATGAAATGAAAAGAGTCCCTTTGTATATGAACTTTGTGATGGATGTTTTGTACCATAGACACCAAGTTTGTAATTTTTGGAGTTCTGAGTCAAGAGTTATGATTTTTGGAAAATTCAGTTATAAGTATGTATTTGAAGTCTTGTAATTTTGCTTGTACTCCGATCCTTTTGTAATCTTTTACTTATAATTTCTTCGTTCGATATCCGATTGACTCGATTTTTGAAGTTTTGGATTCCTAAGACTTTTAGCTACATTTTCATGGAAACTTATGATTTTTAGGAGATTAAATGGAAATAGATTGGTTGAACCTAAGTGAGAGGATTGTTTAAAGGTTATGAGATAGATAATTTTCTGAACATGGTTCAGTATTTTGCGAAATTCGGGAGCTGTAGAGATCCGATTGAGTTGATTCTTAAGGGAAAATAAAATTAAGACATGGGGCTACAAATCATGTGAAGGGATCGAAATTAAATTTCATCCCTAAGATATTCAATTTCTGAATTGAAGTTAGGTTTTGAATTCAGTCTCGGTTTTGTGATAGTCTGATAGTATTTCGGCCATAACTCCTTCGTTTCTAATCCGATTTGAGTGATTTTAGTGTCTTTTTTAAAGAGGAGACATAGAGGAACAATTTTCAAGAAGAAAGTTTTGTCAAAGTATTTCGTGTAACCACTCAAAATTAGGACGCAAGTTATCAGTTTTTCAAGATTCTGTGCAGGGGTAATTTTGGAAGTTAACTTAAATGGAGGCGCAAATTGGTCTTTTACCTATCATTTAATGACCTGGCATAAAAAGGTAAGGGGCTGTCGTTTTTGTGTCCAGCAACTCACGAAAATAAGAACAAAAAGAAGAGAAGAAATGATAGAGAGAAAGATAGGAGAGATTCGGTCATTCGGTGATGGTGAGAACCGAAGAAGAAGAAGAAGACAAGCATAAAGGTCGGTTTTTATGGGTCTTCTAAGGGGTTTTTGCTATTTCTTAAGAGGGAAAAGAGAGGAAGAAGATGAAAGCTTGCCTATGGAGTCTAAAAATCCGAAAAGGGGAGGAAGAAAGAGGTAAGTTCGAAAATTTTTAGTTGTATTTTTGTTGGATTTATGTGATTTATGATGTCTAATTTTGCTTTCTTTAATTTTCGAAAACTCACACATAGCTTTTAAATCAAAATATAAATCTGCTACCCACCTTATTCCTATGCTAGGAACTTGATCCACATTTCAATTTCTCCAAAGCTTCCTTCTTTCATCCAATTAAAATTTCCTTAAGCCAATTCACCCAAAATTCAACATCATAAAAATTACAATCACTTAAATTAACTATAGGAAACCCAAATTCAACATAATTTCAAGCCATCTACATCAACAATTTTTAAAAACCCCAAATCCCAAAATTGGGCATAAACCCTAATTCCAATCAACCAAAATTGAACATCATAAATCACATAATCTTCCAAAATGACTTCATAATACACAAACCCATACTATTTTCCATGATTCTAAACCAAAAATCCAACAAAAACACAATTAAAAAATTTTGAACTTACCTCTTTCTTCCTCCCCTTTTCGGATTTTTAGACTCCATAGGCAAGCTTCCATCTTCTTCTTCTCTTTTCCCTCTTAAGAAACAGCAAAACCCCTTAGAAGACCCATAAAAACCGACCTTAATGCTTGTCTTCTTCTTCTTCTTCGGTTCTCACCATCACCGAATCTCTCCTCTCTTTCTCCCTATCATTTCTTCTCTTCTTTTTGTTCTTATTTTCGTGAGTTGCTGGACACAAAAACGACAGCCCCTTGTCTTTTTATGCCAGGTCATTAAATGATAGATAAAAGACCAATTTGCCCCTCCATTTAAGTTAACTTCCAAAATTACCCCTGCATAGAATCTTGAAAAATTGATAACTTGCGTCCTGATTTTGAGTGGTTAAACGAAATAATTTGACAAAACATTCTTCTTGAAAATTGTTCCTCTATGTCTCCTCTTTAAAAAAGACACTAACATCACTCAAATCGGATTAGAAACGAAGGAGTTATGGCCGAAATACTATCAGACCATCACAAAACCGAGACTGAATTCAAAACCTAACTTCAATTCAGAAATTGAATATCTTAGGGATGAAATTTAATTTTGATCCCTTCACATGATTTGTAGCCCCATGTCTCAATTTTATTTTCCCTCAAGAATCAACTCAATCGGATCTCTACAGCTCCCGAATTTCGCAAAATACTGAATCATGTTCGGAAAATTATCTATCTCATAACCTTTAACCAATCCTCTCACTTAGGTTCAACCAATCTCTTTCTATTTAATCTCCTAAAAATCATAAGTTTCCATGAAAATGTAGCTAAAAGTCTTAGGAATCTAACGCTTCAAAAATTGATCAATCGGATATCGAACGAAGAAATTATAAGCAAAAGATTACAAAAGGGTCGGAGTACAAGCAAAATTACAAGACTTCAAATACATACTTATAA
>JAOQMR010000008.1:28665691-28690640 GCA_027563865.1 Erythroxylum pelleterianum | reverse complement strand
TGGGCTTACCTTTGGGCTTGAGATGCTAGATAGTGAGGGCTTGTCTTTGAGGGTTAAAGAGTTAGGATTTCCGCTTATGTTTATGTTCTTCAATTCCGAGTCGATCGTTGGGCTTCAAAAACGGGGCCCAACAATTGTTCCAAGGTACTTTGATTGGGAGATGGTGACGCAGCTAGGTGTGAAAGAAAATCTTTTAGCTATGGCCGAGCGATTGGGATGGTTGAGGTTGATTATAGGTGAATGGGAGATTTATGAGGAAGTAATACACGAATGTTATACCACCTTAGTAGTGGAAGGGACGAAATTCACAAAATTGAAGTTTAGGCTGGGCGGACAATAATGGAAGGTGGATGCTTCAATATTGGAAAATTTATTTGGGCTGCCACACTTGGGATCGATTAACCCAGCTAATGAATTTTTTCCGGTGGATTTTTGGAGAGCAATTACAGAGGGAGCAATAGAATATGTAGCTTATAAGGTGGAGAGCAATAAGGTATTAAGTCAGGAACTATATGCTCTGTGGTGTGCTTCTAACAACACACCCTATTGTACTTCCTTTCCACTTGTTGAAAGGATTTGCACAAATGGCACGACCTTTAAGCGCTAAGTTGGGATTGGGGTACATATTGACAACACTAGCTTGATTAGTGGGTATTGACCTCACAACGATGAAATGTACTCCGACAGAAGTTTTTAACCAAAGGTACTTGCATGTTTGTGGCCTGATAAGCTTCGAGGGATGTAGTTTGCGGCCCTATAATGCGAGAGCAACTGTTAAACATCGAGGAACAAGGGAGTCATCCTCTAGAGAAGAAGAAGAAGAAAGCAACAATTCACAACAACAAGAAGCATAATCTAGACTTCCTATTCCTAATACTAATACAATTTTGGAGATGCTCAACCGTTGGGAAGTTGCTTCCGCTGCCAATAGCAACAGGTTAATTGCAATTGAAAGAACAATGGCGGATATCCAAAAGCAACAGTGGTATCAAACAAAGAAGTTGAAGAAATTCTTCGCTGTGTCGAATGTGGAGGTGCCATCACCTATACCTTCACCACCAAGTTCTCCTATTCCTTAAAAGCCTTTTTAATTTCCTTTGTAATGCACTTGTACATTGTTTGCGTGTTTGCGATGTTTTGTTTCAGTGATCTTTGCTAGGTTATGTGTTTATGACTGAGGTGGTGACATGCCAAGAACTTTGAACTTAGCTTGACAGATTGTTAACGTCATAGATGCCTTTTTAGTCAACAAAAATTTAGAAAATGAAACTGATGATCATTTAATGATAGTGCGCATACTGGAATAGTTTTGGTACTTTTAGCAGAATTATTTGTATTAAGTTCTTACTTACTCTTTATGATGATTGATGTTTACTTGAACTTTAAACTTGAGGATGAGACAAAAGGGTGTGAATGTTTAGGAGGAATGAAAAAAAAACCTCCAAATTCTTGCTCCGCTATGCTAAGGGTGCCTAAAACTGGTCTTGGACACATGAGTAGTGCTAGTAGCCACTTGATGATGAAAGTGAGGTAGGTTTTGTGCATTTGAGTATGCTCCTCAGTTGCATTTAATTGAAAAACTTCTTGTCTCAAGCAAGCTTCTTAAGTTGTGTTCGAATTAAAGTCTCTTTATCCTCATTGCACAGTTTAAACAATTGATAATATTACAAATATGTTCTAAAGTGACTTGATTCTGATAATGAAGTTATTGGTGCTATTTCCTGTTCTTGTATGCGCACTATTCCCAATTTGATTTGAGGGAGCTTTTCTGCATTTTTGGTAATTAAAGGGTTGTAGGAGGTTCACAATCATGTCAAGGTTGATAAAATATTCTTGGTGTCAAAATATCTGAGTCATTGCTTGTGATTATTTTCTTTTGTCAATGTGTGTTCTTGTGGATAAACACAAGTATAGTGGTGAGTAGTGATGTGTGTGTTTTTACTTGTTGAGTGTTAATGTTTTTAAATATGTTTGTGGTACTTTTCGTTATTGGTTTAGTAGTTTAGTTTAGTTTTTAGGCAAGTTTGATGTTTTGTTGAGTGTGAAGGAACAGGGGAGCAAGATGATAGAAGTGGTGAAAGAAACAAGGAAAAATATATCCGTTGCGATCGTGAGAAAACATGAAGCGAGCGCAATTAAGGTGCGATCGCAAGTCATTGAAGTGCGATTGCAATATCAATGGATCTTCTAGAGGTAGCTTTAGTTGCGATCACAAGTTTTGAAGTTGCAATAGCGACATAATAAGACTTGAGCGAAGCATTCGGGTGCGGTCGCAAGTCTTAAAGGTGCGATCGCAATCAGGACTTTCGACCAGAAGATAGGCTATTCACATACAGGTGCGATTCCAACATTTCGTCACATGTTTAAATGACATGTGAACGGTTAAAAGAAGTCCTCAACGTGCGAGAATATGGAAGGAGCTATTACAGTTCAGTAGAAGTGGACAATCATGAGTGAACGTAGAAACAAGGCAATATTAAAAAAGGAGAGGTACGAAGAAAAGGGAGAAAGAGGAAAAAGCAGGAAGAAGATAAAGGATAGGAGCTCTGTGAAGCTTGTAATTCAGGGCATATGAACATTTGTTTTCCTTTCAGTTTGTTTATGATGTGTGCTTTCTAATTTCTTATTCAAAGATTGTTTCACCCTCTATGGTGAATCTTATTTTCTGAACTTCTGCTGTGTATGGTTACTGTTCTTATGAATAACTTTTATTGGATCTTAATGAAAATTGAGTTCTTTTAGAAAAAATCATACAAATCTAACTTGCATGCTGAGAGATTAGTGTCTAAATTTTGTTCCTCAAAAGTTATGCGATTCATCTCTGTTTCATTTATATCCAAATTGAGAGATTTGCATTATGATAAAATAAGTAATTTAAACTTGAGAGAGAAGAGTTACATTTTAAGAGACTTGGGGGAGTAGAATAAAAGAATTCAGATTTACTTTGTAGGAGTTGAAACTTGTGAAAAGCAATTCCTTTTTCGTATAGATTAGTTTTGTCGTGATAATTTTAACATAGTTGATTTATTTTATATCCTTTTCAACTTCTAGATCTTTTTATTATTAACTTAAACAATCTAGAAAGAATTTAATTGGTTCTTAGTATAAATCCTCGTAGGAACAATAACCGTGCTACAATAACCCGTACTCTTGCGGTCAGGATTTGAGTGCATTTCTATTTATAATTCATCAGCCCGATCAACTTACGCTAAAATTAGGCCTGGTCAGGTCGGGCCAAAATTGGCATTCCTAATTTTAATGAACTATAGTATGTATCTCCGTGAAAATAATTTGTCGTAGTTATGTTTAAGGTTGAAAATAATAAATACTTTACATGTTTTAAAAGTTAACTTTATGTGTAAATTAAAGGATAATATAACGTTATAGGATGAGGTCCAACTTCCAACAATGTGTGTCAAATCCAATCATTTAGAGAATTCAGTCATATTAAAATTTGATTAAGAAATAGCATGATGGGGTGATTAAAAGGATTGGGATTGGCCTACTTGTTTCGGTATTCTTTGTTGGAAAATTTGGAAAGCTCGCAATTCTTTTGTTTTTGAAGGTGTTAGTACAGGTCCGGAGGCTATCGTAATTCAGGGCCAAGGGTGGGCTAAGCAAGTGAAAGCTTCGAGTATGCAACTGGGGCGTAGGGCTGCTGTTGTTCCGATGCAGGTCTGCTGGTAGCCTCCGGCGTCGGGATGGACCAAGCTGAATGTGGATGGCGCCGTCGATCCGTTGAATGGGGCTGCTGCTGCGGGTGGTGTCTTACGCAGCACCAATGGTTCGTGGCTGACCAATTTTGCTCACAATCTTGGCATCTGTTTAGTTACAAACGCGGAACTGTGGGGGCTGCTTGATGGCTTGCACATCGCTTGGCGTATTGGCATCAACAAGGTCGAGGTTAAGAGTGATAACATGTTGGTGATTCAATGGCTCAATAACCATACTCAGGAGAGTACAGACATTGCACTCATCTGCAGCATTCGGGACCTGATGTCACGCAATTGGCAAGTCAAGCTTCATCATGTTTTTAGAGAGGGCAACGCTACAGCTGATGCTATGGCTCGGATCAGGCCTGAGATGTCTTTGAGTATGGTGGTTTTTCAACAACCCCCGAATGTTATAGTGCAAACTCTCAATGATGATCGCATGAGTGTTAGTCGCACTCAGCACATTAACCCTGCTATTCGCTCTAGCTAGTTATTAGCTCTTTTATTTACCAAAAAAAAGTATTTAAAATTAATTGAAAATCATTCAAGAAGTTTGAGTCAACATCGGGGACAGTACCGTAAATTCAACCCTTTCCATATCGGGCAAAAGGATGTGGACTCCATAGCCATCGAAGGAAATAACTACGTGTCAAAACCCAACAATTCCAAGACCCGTACTCAGCCAAACCCCTAACGCATTTGCATCATCTTACACAAAGACACAGAAACGAACTCCGATTAGAAAGACGGACGGAGATAAAGAGAATTTATGTGAGTTCTTGGTACTGGTTCAGAACCTTCTTTTCTTTATCTATAAATAAATCCCACCAACTGTGGGCCTTTAGATTCTTCACTTCTTCTCACCCCCTTAAATCCACAAATTCGTTGAAGAGTTAGGGCAAGTTCGTTTCTTTGTTTCTTTCAACTCAAAGTTCAATAAATATGGCATCTCAAGCTAGCCTTCTCCTTCAGAAACAGCTTAAAGGTGGGACCTTTAGTTTTCTTGATTTTGGTGGTGGGTTTGTAATCGAATTTGTTTCTGATCGATCGGTTCTTTGGGCTGTGCAGATCTTTGTAAGAATCCTGTTGATGGGTTCTCAGCAGGTCTGGTCGACGAAAATAATATCTTCGAGTGGAGTGTGACGATTATTGGGCCGCCCGATACGCTTTAGTATGTATTACGTAGCAATCGGCTTGGAAAAGTTTGTGCGTTTCGTATGATTATCGATTTGATTAAGGGTTTCTTTTCTAAATGTTCTATTGGGGGATTTTTATTCCCCGCTTTTATTGGTTTTTCGAGTAATAAGGGAGGTGTTGTTGATCTCGGTTCGTTTCGGTTCTTGTTGCACTGTTGGGTTCTTGAATTTTGATTCATTTGAACTGCGTATTTTCTTTGTGAATGGTGCTTCTTCTTGATGTGCTTCTTTATCGTTGTTTGAGTGTTTTACTGTGATCGCAAAACTGTTAATATTCACTTGAATAGTTGGGGTCTACCTGAGCGATAAATTTATGGAAAAATAAAGTTCTAGTGCCAATTCAGGGAAATTATTTTCCACCACAGGCTGATATCAACTTCCACTGTCGTATGATAACGTTTTGAAGCGGTTTGACTCTTGAAGGGGGTTGTGCTACGTCCTTGCTCTTTGGGCCTTTCTTGTTTGATGCCTGGCACATCTGAGGCATTTTAATTTGCCATTTACCTTGGCTTTTAGCATTTTTTTTGATTTTAATGCCTCCTTCATATGTATGCTAAGTTGATTCTTGTCAATATGCGTTGATGGTATCTGTTTCCTTACGTCACTGCTTTTGCAAATGTTGGGTGCAGTGAAGGGGGTTTTTTCAACGCTATCATGAGTTTTCCGTCCAATTACCCAAATAGCCCCCCAGCTGTGAAATTTACGTCTGAGATATGGCATCCTAATGGTTGGTTGTTTTTTAAGTAGTGTTATTGGCTATTTTGCCGTCTTTTTCGTCATGCTCATAGAGTTATTTTTAATTAATTGCAGTATATCCTGATGGCCGAGTTTGCATATCCATTCTGCATCCACCTGGTGACGATCCAAATGGTTATGAGCTTGCCAGTGAACGCTGGATGCCTGTTCATACGGTGGGTAGTGTTACTATTGTTAGTGCTTCTTGACTGGGTGCCTTCAATTCTTCCACTTAGATTTAATATAACCAAGGAATTTATTTTTATAGCTTATTGGTTTCGTACTTTGTGCAGTAATGTATTGGTTTGTCATTTTTATTTCTGCTTAGTAGTAGAATGTAAGGATGGCTTGCAAACCAAGAGAGCTGGCAACTGCATGTTGTTCATATAGAATAATAGGTGAGAGAGACAGGAAGACCAGGATAGGTGGAAACTCAGTAACTTAATTAAGTGGCCTTCTTGAAACAACAGAAGTGAATTGACTTGTTTGTGTGCAAAAGCTCAGAGAGATATGTGTGTGCATGACTTTAATGTCAAAAGTTATTGGGAGAATTGAATGGTCAAAAATACTATGAGAAATTATGTTTTTTGGTCTTTATGATCCATGTTGATGGATAAGCAGTGTTTTTGACTAATAATTTTCTTCAGAAATCTTAAGATTAGTCCTGAGTATTGTTCCATAACAATTGCTATAGCATTTGGGAAAAAAATGGGGCCCTGTGATCTTTTTGTGTATTCTATTAAAGATAATTTTCATTGGTGACTGGTGAGGTACGATGTTGTATTGGTCAGATCCAAAACCCTCTTCTCGTGACTCTTTAGTTGTTTATATGATATACTTTAGGGTTCACAATCTGTCACTGTTAGAGTGGTTTTGAAAGTGTGGAAGTACCTTATTCAAACATTATTCATGAGGAATGTACTTACCGCCAATGGCTATTTGTGACAAATCACTTACAAATGGTTGTGGGTAGTCTATAAAGAGAAATTTATTAATAATCCATCTTCAATCTGCAACTTCATGATTCATTCAAGTTATGGGGTTGATTATCTTCTTGTTAGTTCTTTTATGTTTTGGATGCATGTGACACATCAAATGTGAACCTAGACGCAGGAGGGTCTGTGTTTCTTGTGAATCAATACAAATCCCTTCCCCATTGATTCCCTCCGGATTTTGAAGCTTAAGACAGGGAAGATTCCATTTTTCTCCTTGTAGATGATGACAGCATGCATGACCTTGATATATCTTTCCCCTTAATGATACAGTTAGGATATAATGATATATCTTTCCCCTTAATGATACAGTTAGGATATAATGATATATCTTTCCCCTTAATTGTGCAGTTAGGATATGATGATATATCTTTCCCCTTAATGGTGCAGTTAGGATATAATGATTTGATATTGGCCTCTGATTTTGAACTAGCATTTTTCTTGTACAACCATGTCTGATATATATCCACATGTTAATCCTTTTGGCAGGTCGAAAGTATAGTTTTGAGTATCATATCAATGCTTTCTAGTCCAAATGATGAATCTCCTGCCAACGTTGAAGCTGCTGTAAGTAAATCTAAACTTTTATGTTAGACACTACTCCTGGTATATGTTCTTTCCTAACTTAAACGTAGTTAATGCACCTTGAGTACTCATTATCTTGCTTAAGTTTTCTTAGTATGTAGAGAAGAATTTCAAGCTGCAGTTCCACTAGTAGAATAATTTTTTTCAATAGGTATTGACTGTTTCACTACATTGCTAGTGGTCATATTGTCATGAGTAGGTATTTTCTTGATTCAACCAAGACTCAGTCATCTGGCTCTTGTGATCTTCTCTGGAGAAAGAATCTCCTCTAGAACATTTACTAATACACAGGTTATAACCAACCGAGTAGCTCAATTCTTTTGTAGTTCCATTTTGATGAATGAAATGATATACCTGTGCTATGGATGGGGCTTATGTGAGTCTTCTGTTTCGGTGATAGTAATTTTTAACCACTAGTAGAAGTTAAAATGCGCATGATGCTCATATGACAAAAAGTGGAAAAAGTTGATAAGAGAATAAACAACGTGGCGAATGCTGTTTAAACTGCTGAGATGCAATTGATCTGGATCAATTAAGCTGTTTATTTTGTTAATCAGCTTGCTGACCTGATAGTCTGATCAGTATCAAAGCTGTTCATATACTTGCCATATCATTTTCCATTTAGCATGCATATACTACGGTGAGGAAGAGATGTAGTGCTTACTTAATAAATGGAAAGTTGTAGTAGCTTTATGCGCTGAAGGTGGTATTGACCAGTAAATTTTAATGCAGAAGGAGTGGAGAGAGAGTAGAGATGAATTCAAGAAAAAAGTCAGCCGCTGTGTGAGAAAATCACAAGAAATGTTGTGATCCGCAACTGCTCTTATTATCTGTTGGTGTGTGCCGTGGAATGGTATCATTTTTGGTTGTGGGTTGGGGGAGGAGGTGTGATCTTTTGGGGTGGATCAGTGGGACTCTAGCAGCATCAGTGGGGAATTTCTCTTGTAGAATGTCTTGCTAAACACATTGTCATGTCTTTATTCCTTTCTCCTCCTTTCTGCTTTTTGCATGGTCAAGTCAATTGTTGTAACGCCAAATAACATTTGTGTACTTTAAAGGATCTTTTATGGCAAGGTTTCTTTTGAATTCTATACTTGAGGTTTTTCGTTCTATATATATATATATATATCTATATATATGTTTTTTGGTGACAAAGGCTTTTGTGCCCAAGTGTGATGATATATGATTGCCAAGAAGAAACGATCCCATACATACTACACGACCATGCTTCATCAACTCATATAATTCAACCACATATTCATAAATACTAAATAATTTTATTACCATTCTCAAATCTTAATGTTTTAAAAATTGAATCAATCATTCTTAAAGTTAAACGGATAAGACAAGAGACTTAAAATTTAAAAGGTTTAATTGGTATTATATAGGTATAAAATTGACTAAAAAAATTTAAAATTTGATCGAAAGTGACTGTTTTTATTTATATTTGAAATTTAATTAAAAAAGAGATGTAAAAAAATTGATTGATTTATTTTGGTTTGTAAGAAGTTAATTTACAAAACTTAACTTGAATTTTTTTTATCATTGTCAAATCTCAATAAAGTATACACTAATTAAAAAATGATATCTTCTTTTTCAAATACAATCCCACCAAAATAAAAGATATCCTTTTCATGAAATAGTTAGATCTAGCATATCCATCTTAAGTAAAGAGTTTAGTATCATGTGTTACAAAAGTCTTTTAAAAATCAAACTTATACTGTAAGTTGCGTCTACTTTTTTGTACAACAATCTTACTTAGATCCATTTAAGCAAGACTCAACCTTTCCATATGATCGTCAACCAATGACTTTGTTCTTGAATGTCTCACGACCTTCGCAAGAAAACTACGAAAGTACTAGATTATTCAAAGGCAACGATAAAAGCAAGAAAGAGATACAACAAAATGCCAACCTTTATTCGAAGTATACAAAGGATGCTCTCTCAATCTCTGTATGTGAGGAGCAAGACTTAAATGAGCTATATATAGGCATTCAGGCTTGAGGGTCAAGTTAGAATCTTAACAGAGCTCTGCAACCTAAGATCACATCTTATCCTATCAGATTACATCATTATCTAATAAGATGACATCTCCATTCGACAAGGTTTATTTACATCCAAACTAACAATATAAAAGATTACACATAATCAATTATGAAAGATTACACATAATCAATTCATAAAAGATTACACATAATCAATTCATATTCATGAAGATGTCCACTATCTTCAGATGATACTCCCGTGTGGTCTTTATCTCTTAGAGCTAATGTTTATCCTCCGTGATCTTATCCACCATATCATCGAAGATCTCCCTATAATCTTTATTCATTGATGATGAGTCATCCAAGCCAAAGTCGGTCATAATACACTGGTCCGATCTAATGCTTACTTATGTCAAGTCCATTAATTATGGCCCGTTCATGTGAGCATACACTAAGTCCTTAGTCCATCAAGAGCTTAACCTTAGCCATATCAACTCGGACAAGGTTTGAACCTATAGCCCCCCTTACTGCATGGTACATACCGGAACGCTCGGAGGTCATTCCGGTACATATCCTATGATAAGGGCGAGCTACGTTCGATTTCTACATTCGCTTCACATGGCATCATAACATTTTTCACTTGTAAAGCATCATAAGAAAACACAATATTTTTAAAACCAACTTTTCCTCATTTCATTTCTCAAAATCAAAAGTCTACATTGTATCTTTCAACCTTAAATACATGTACATTAATAAACCTAGTACAAAATTCCTACATGAAATAAAAAAAGATATCAAATCTATCTAAGTCATCCAAAAATTCCAGCTGACTAACCTTTGAGCTATGACTTCTTTTGCCAAAACACAATCTACACGACTGGTAGAGCCTCTCAGTAGCTAGAGTCGTCTCTCGGTCCTGAAAAGACAATATTGCAATTTTGATGAGTTTTGCGAACTGAATAAGGTAACCATCATAGATGGTTCACTCAATCCATGCAACACATCAATTCACAAAACAATCATTTCACAATTTTGCATTTTACATGAATAACACATTTTCACTTAAGCACAAGCAATTTTGCATTTCACTCAATCAAACATACTTAACAAGATACATATGAAATGCTCATTAGGCACATTTCCAATTATTACGTTGTTGTGACCGAGTGCCTAAACTGTCCCATATAGGGCTTATTAAACGTTGAGCCTAAGGCTTTGAATCACCGTTGAGCACGAGGCTCAATTTCACTCGTTGAGTTTTAAGCTCTAATCGGTGGCTACTCTAGTCACAACTGCCATTATCTGATTATGCATTCATGAATGAAATGCATGTACCACAATCAATCACATTATAAAGCACATAGGTCTCTTAATCCCTTGTTTGGATGTCATTTTTTCTTAATTATTTCCTTGATGAGTTTCAGATTACTCAATTTTTCACTTCCAGTCTAAACAACACATATATCGGATCATAACAATACTTCCTAACCATATCCATATAACACTGTGTGAATCCGACACCTCTTTTATAGTTAATACTTACTCCCAAATCTATAGCCCTATTATCGCCATAGTCCATAGTCCTATTATCGCCATAGTTTTATATGGACCACTTCATGTCAAACTTAATTTTCCCCTATTTACACCTGTATCTCCGTCTAAGTGCACCTTGGCAAAGGTGATACTCTCAAAGACAAGTCATCTGTTTCACTTCTCATCGATGTTAACACTTAACGATTATATCTATATCACGATATTCTATAACCTTGATGTTGATCCACTTAACTCATTCGTCACTATCTTGGATCGCTTAACCCCTATTACAGATTTATTTCGCTCATCAATAGTATCTCGAATAATTTCTAGCCTTCAACCGTTTTAGGGCTCTCTTCATTCCAATATAGGGGCGATGACTCCTTTTTATTGTATAAGGCCTTATACAGTATTCTAATGGTATCACTAATATAACGATTGTAATGACTGCAGTCAATTTAAACGATACATTAATCTCATGTTCCAATGAACTCCAAGAATATAAGCTTTATACCTGTCTCCAACAGTTAAGACTATTGGTAACTCAAACATGTAATCACTCAGTTTTTTATTCTTAGCCATCAATTGGTCTTTCAATGTACTCCTACCAGGACATATAGCTTTAATTGTTTCTTGTGTTTTCTCTAACAGTCTCTTTATCAGGTATTACACATACTTCTTAATCCAATCATAAATATCATTTACTTGAAAGTTGGGTCCGTTTTCAATTCCTCGATAAGGTTCACAATTTCTGAATCCTCAATTTGGGCTTTGCCAATCCTTTTAGCCAATGATACTTTCTTTTTGCCTTCCCCTTTTTTATCTCGATGTTCTACACTCATTATTGCACTAGACTTGATAACCTTAACATCCAAATTTGTGGTACTCTCTGCTATTGAATTTTCTATTCAATGCATTTGATTGCAACACTAGCTTTATTAGGAAATACTCATTTGCACAATCCTTTCAATATTTTCCAATTCAATAATGACCTCAATCTTTACTGATCTGTATATTCATATGCATATCCAAAATGTTTCTTTACATATAACATCTTCAAACTTTCAAAATAGTCACTATTGCAGCAAGTTCCAATTCATATATCAAAATTTAGCTCATGAGGCTTCAATTCCATCTTGTTCTCTAATGGGAAACTCTATTGTATATACTACAAAATCTCCAAATCTGAGTGGCATAATTAACATTGGGGTTATAGTTCCTCAAGAACTTTTTATACAATCATCACTCATACGGTTTACATATTTTTCCTCCAGTATTCAATATATTCTCTTTACCTTTCGAACACACTTAAAATACCATCTATGATCATAGTCACTAACTGATATGATTTTGCTTGGATCACTTTAACCTTCAATATCATAATACTATTGGGGTATCGTTAACTCCAATAGATATAACCTCAAACTCATTGTGCTTATGTTTAGTTCTCGTAATTCCTTAAGTAACTTATTCCTCAGTGAAGTATTATTATCACATGTTATTTTCAATTTCCCAATTTACTTATCTCTCTCGAATAATTTTCTCCATTCTTTAGAGTTCCTTAGATTTCACATTGACTTATTCCAATGTCTGCTCACTCATACCAATTTCTCCACACATTTCAATATATTAGCAAACATAACTTCCTGTGTTGGTAACGCATTCATCAGATATAATTTGTGTCTCCCAAACATATTTACACAGACAATAATGTGGACCTAAGTTCTCCTCACATTAGCTAGGGTGTCCCTTCAAATTCAAAAATTCATTTACACAGTTGGATACTTTACATCAACAAGATGCATACACTCTCATTAGCATTTTCTAACTCTTATGCTTGAGTCTTCGCTAGGGATATGATTCCAATATTCACTTTTTGACTCATTAACTACTCATTTATGATTTGTTCCTTCATTACCCATTCTTAGATTGAATCATCTGGTTTACTGAACCTATCTCAGTAAAATTATTCTTTATAAGAATATTTCTTGGTACTTTCCTCGAAATTGCTCATGAAATTCTTATCAATCAACTATTTTCCATAATTACTTATCAGTCATTCTTAGTACCTCAAGAAGATCAATTTCAACTTTTCATAATATCTCAATAAGATCAACTTATGCCATAACTTTTATGATCGGAACATCCTTTTTAATAAGGCTCATTGAATCATTAAGCAAAGTATTTACTCTAGTACCTTGGCATATACCATCAAAATCATTACATCTTATCTAGAGACGTAGTTAGGACAAGTCACCAATTGGTAGCTTATGCTAAGGATACCTTGATCTCATTCGATTCTAGACAACACTCCCCCTTTTTCGCCTGTCCTCGGTCGTAGGGATTAGGCCATGATTGTGTCCTTCTTCTTTTTCCTCAAATTCATCAGCTAATATCATTAACAATCTCAATTCATTCCCATTTGATCATTATAAGCACTTTCATGTCTTACTTTAAATCATTTTAGACTTTGAACTATAGGAACTAGGACTAGCAATTATTCAATAAGTCATCGATCGCTTCCTATATCATCTCCATACAAATAATACACATATGCTTAATATTTTCACTTGTCATGGTAGTTCCATTATTTGATATGCACTCACACAGACAACTCAACTCAACCTTGACAACTTTTTCATCTACCGTTATCATCGTCTCATCTTCCAATTTCCATTATTTCGTCATACCTATATATGTTCACAATCAATTCGGAATCATAGATGCATAATCATCCTAAAATTTTGATTTCGATCCCACTAACATATTCTTGCACTAAGTGATAATCTCTTATCACGATAATCAAATAAACATTTCAAGCCTAATTTCAACCTATATAGATTATAGAAAATTTTGTTTTCATCCAACATTGTTTATACACTTTAAATCTTGCCATTTCTACCATATCTCTATTTTCATTTATCAATCCATTACAACATATTCATATCTATCCCACATTCAAGGATATATTATCCCAGGATAACGATGATGTCTTATTCCATAATACATTCGTCAATACAAATATGCTAAATCTTTATTTGTCATATCGAACCATACACTTTTTCTTATTTCAAGATATTCACAACTTCCATTTTATCACATTATGACATATCATCACTTTTCTCACTATTTCTATCAGCTTAAACACTTAACACATGCTCATGCGTGTGACTCATACTCATGCGACTCAGACTAGGGATTAGTTGCCACTGTCTACTGTGACATGACTTAAATGCATGAAAATGTCCATATAAGATAGTACTTATGGGCTCTGATACCACATAATTGGCTGGCTAGCGATCGCGACGTGTCACGACTGCGAGCTGCTGCTGTCCTCCTTCCAGCCTGAACATGTTTTACTATTTTGGCCACAATTTTTTCGTCCGACCTCTAAATGGCCTGATTTTTGAAGCATTGGATTCCTAACACATTCCTCTTTCTCTCCAAAAAATTTTATAGCTTTTGGTTTTTATTGAAAAAGATTGATGGAATCTAAATTAGAGGATCAGTGGGAAGAGTATGAATTAGATATTTTCACTGAACATGCTTTAGAATTTTGGTGATATTTTGATCTGTAGGATTCCACTTGAGATGATTTTTGATTTGGAGTAAACTAGAGAAATAGGACTACAAATCATATGAAGAAGCTGAATGTTGATTCAATTTCTAAGATGTTCAATTTCTAGATGGAAGTTTTATATAGTAAACTGTTTTTGATTAAGAACAGTCCGAAAATGTTTGAGGCATATCTTCCAAATTACTAAGCCGAATTGAGTGATTTTGGTGTCAATGGAAAGATAAGACACAGGGGAACACTTTTCTAGAAGAGAGTATGACCAAATTACATCAGTTTCACTTTCTAATTAAATGTGAACAGTGGACCCGAAGGTCTGGAATTTTGGAGAATTTATAAGAAAAAATGAGAGTTTTGATGATGTGTGATCATGTAATGATGGAATAACATTAATGAGTGAATTGTTGGTATTAAAGTACCAAAGACATGTGTTTAATGGAGATGAAATGGTCCATATGATTAAAGTTGTGATTCAAAAAGAGAAGTAAAGTGTATCTAGTAGAAATGAACGAGAAATGAGTTGTTATGAAAACAATTGATACGGAAAAAATGATAATGTGATAAAGTGAGAAATTTGATAATATTGGATTGTGTTGGATGAAATTGAATTGTATATATTGTAATCAAACAAAATGAGTTATATTATATATGTTGGACATGCGTATTATGTAATTGAGTATATTGAATATTTGAATTATTGGTTTCTAACTTATTCATGGATTGTGATGGATGAAATTGAATTATGCATGATTTTGGTATATGAATTCATTTATTTTAATAGATAAATGGAAGAAAGTTCAGGTACTCCTGATCAAACCGCTTTAGGAAGATATAATGATCTAGCTTAGTTTCATGTTGCATTGGTCCTGGGTATGAAGAACCATACAAGTTACTTGTTTTGTAACAAGAATTTAAAGGGTAGAGGAATCGCTCGATTAAAGAAGCATTTAGCTGTGGTTAAAGGAGATATGGAACCCTGTAAAAAAGTAAGTCATGATGTGAAGTGACAAATGAAAACTTTGCTTAAAGAATATCAATATGAGAAAGATAGAAGGGAGAGATTAAATTATCAAATTGGCAGCGAAAGTTCATTTACTAGTTTTTGTAATGAATGAGAAATGTTGAAGGTGGTAGTGGTAGTGGTAGTGTTCTATCCCAGGCCCAGCAAGAAGTGATTCTTATACTTGAACTTGATGTTAGGAAAACAAGAAGGCAGATGACTATTTTTTCACACCATGAACAATTCCTAGAGCCCAAGCTTCAATTCGTAGTGCCATGCAATCAAGAGATGCGACTCACAATATAGATATGGCAGTAGCGAGATGGTGGTATGATACATGTTCATCATTCAATGCTTCTCAATCTTACTATTATCAGCCTATGATGGATGCTATAGTCTCTTTTGGTTTGGGATACAAAGCTCCTTCGATTGATGACTTAAGAGGTAAAATTTTGAGTTGCTCAGCTTCTGAAATTAAAATTATTTGGTAAAAAGAAAAGTGAATTGGGCTACTTATAGGTGTTCAATCATGTGTGATGGTTGAACAAATAGGAGACAAGAGCCTATTATTAATTTTTTGGTGTATTCTACAAAAAACTCAATGTTTTTGAAGTCTATTGATGCATCTGGCCTTACTAGAAATACGAATACTTTATTTGAGATATTCGATGAAATTGTGAATGAAGTAGGGAGACCAGAAAACATTGTTAAGTTTACTTCTGACAATGATTCAGCTTATAAAGGGGCAGGAAGAAGGTTATAAAATAAATATAATTATTTTTTGGCTCCTTTTGTTGCACGTTGCTTTGACCTAATGTTGGAGAATATATGGGATCCAAGGTATTTTCCTATTATTGATGAGACCATGTAAAATGTTAAAAAGGTTACCAAGTTCATATATAATCGTGGATGGGTGTTGAATTTAATAAGAAAAGAATTTACCAATGGTATGAATTTGTGTTGTCCTACTGTGAGAAAATTTGCAATGAATTTCTTATCACTTTAGTTTTTGTTACGATGAAGAAAGAGTTAAGGAAAATATTTACAAGTGATAAGTGGATTATATCTCATCATGCTAGATCTAATGTTGGATTGGAAGTTTCTAGAATTATACTGGAAGATAGAGAATTTTGGTTTTAATGCCAATTTGTTATTCGAGTTGATGAATCTTTGGTGAGGGTGCTTCGCTTGGCTGATAGAGAAGAAAAGGCAAAATTGGTTTTTTTTTTTAAATTTATGGAGAGGGAGAAGTAAGCAATCAAGGTCAATCTAAAACATAGGCTTTTTTTGTACACATCGTATCATGCAATTATCAATGAGAGATGGGAAAGACAACTTTCTTCTCCGTTATTCGCAACTAAGGCTTTTTGAATCCTAGTGTCTATTTCAAACTAGATTTTACAAAGAAAGATGAAGTTAGTAGATGAATGTTATTCACTATTACAACAATTGTTGGCCATGAAATGATGTAAGATCTTTTGAGATGAAGCTTTACAAGCAGTTGACATGACCCGCCTTTTAGACCGTGCTGGCACTAGGGAATGGGTAGGCTTAATGCCACCAAAACCTGTAGTAAGCCTAACTTTTCTATATTCTACTAAAAATTCGGCATGCCTCATTCATTTGTCTGATTAATCCTTATTCTTGCTTAATAGGTTTCAAAGAAGTAAGGATCCAAATATGCAATTCTCACATACATTATCTACTTATCATTTGCCAATCTGTGATCGTCTCATATCATCAACTGACATCATTCTCAATAACATAACATATCCATACATGTTTCATGTACATATGATTATGACAAACCATGGAGCAACTATAAGTATCTGCAATTAACATCATGCCAAAAACATTACTTGTCTGTTTATCCAAGTAAGTCTCAAAAGGCTTGGATTTCTCTCTTGTACGATCTGCTAATCCCCTGAAATGATGATAGTGAGAGGCGAGTCTACAACATGACTGAGTGAGATATAAACATACTATCATGCTTGTGAGGCTAGGTAACACAAGGCTAGCTTCACAAGAATGGTCTGTGGCATTCTAAGCAACAATAGATGGCATCAATGGATAAACAAGTAGTATTATCAAATAAGACAATCACATGAGTATCACTAATAAAACTCAAAATGAATTGTTCTATTGTAAAAAAATAAATATGGTTTCTGAATTCTTTTCTGGGTTCTGGGTTCTTTTCTGAGTTTTGGGTTCTTTTTGAATTCTAGTTTCTTTCTTTGGTAGAGTTCTACAGGATTTCCAATTTTGAGCTTTCTCATTTCTGAGTTCCGATTTTTCTGAATTTCTTAGGAAGAGACAGAGGCATGATAGTATGGCATATCTGCCCTTTTCTGATTCTAGACAAGGTTAGCCTAACCCTACCCCTGGAGGCCTGCCCTTTCCAGGTAGGACCTAGATCTAATCCATCACCGGTGGGTTACCTATGTGCACATGGTCTGATAATATACTCCATTAGCTGGGTATCCTATGAACTCATCAATCATGGCTAACAAGAAAACATGATTCATCAAAGAAGTCTAATTAATAGGTTCATCATAACAAGGGAACCAGAAGATGCAAAGAATCTGAATATCGTCTGGTCAATCTGGCATACAACATGCTAGACTCAAACACATGGATTCATATATCAAATAAGTTATACAGGTTCGAGAACAATTCAATAAGATGCAACGTAAAAGAAAAGGATTACTACACAGGTATAATAACATGATTATACTCACCTCGACTGCTTCAGGGGTTTTAATCTCTTTTCTAATTTTCTTGAACTTGAGAGGTACTAGGTACGACTTCTAGTTCTATTCCTTGTCTGCTTTCACAAGCTATTGGGTAAGATGCATAACAATTACATATACCTGCATTAGTCATTCTCATATAAACCTCATTTCTTAATACATATCATTAAAAAAGATTTCTATTTTATTCACTAATCCATCATCATAGGTCTCATTCATGACAACATAACTTTTTATACATAGGTCCAATGTTTTTCATAGTTTTCATACCTCTAGTTAACACATAAACTCACATTTTTTCTTTTATGACCATGTTCTAATTCGGTCATTAAGGAATCCAAATCTCCCATTCACAGTCAGCCTTAATATTCAGTCATGAGTTGGACCCTTCCTGTCTCAAAACCTTATAACTTATTCATTTCTCATCCAATTAAGGTGATTCAAACCTTAATTTTCAATAGCCTCATATGGTATCATATGTATAAAGACGACTAAAAAATGATGTAATTTGGATTTATTGTGATTTTTATAAGGTTGTCCTGTTTCTGTTCTCTTCTGTGTCACTAGGGTTAGTCACACCCTTCACTTATTCACCCATATCTCACAGAATACTCATCCAATTAAATTTTACTTTATACAACACTCAAATGAAACATTTTTTAGCATTTCTTAAGAAGAACTCATCATCCAATTCCATCTCTAAATTCTTCAAACAATTAACTTTCATTTCATGTTTCAATCCCGCTGGTATTTTGAACCAGTTTCAATTTGGGGCCTTTTTCATTTGTTTGGCTCACCCTAAATTCGTGAAAGCATTCAATGATACAGTAGACATCTGTATCTACAACTTCTAAGTTTTGAGTTTCTGCAAATTCACACATTAAACAACTCAAAAATTGTATAAGGACGACCTACGAATTTGTCTCCATTGACAGCTTGAACTCCTAACCCTAGGTTTTGATTTAGCCCCAAATCACCATAAAAAATGAAATTTTCCTCATGTTAATTGTCATTAGACATCAAAGAATAAGAATCCATCATCAAAATCATCAAACCCATAAATTTTATCAAATGGGTTTCATAGCCATGAAAAAGAAGAGAGAGAAAATAAACTTCAATCGGTAAAACTAAGTGTCGGGATTGAGGCTTACCTTTTTGTGTTGACCGATTGACTTGATTCTCCTTCCCCTTCTTGTTACAAAGGTTGAAAACCTTGAAAGAGGGCTCCCATGGTGATTTTCGGGGGTGAGGGAGGAGGAAGAAGATGAGGTTTTGTCTTATTTGTTGTTAGCTTCTTTTATAAGCCACTTTGTTCATTATTCACAAGAATGACACTCTTGTACTGGTTCTTTAAAATCCGTTCGTACAATTTTCTGTGACTGATGAAAAAGTGTCAAACATCCTTAATTTGATGTCACCAAAAATTATAGTTTGCACCGATTATTTATTTATTTTTCAGTGTAACGTGTAAATAAGATATCTGGTGTTACAACAGTCTTCTGGGGATTTTGGATTGTCGATTTCTATTGACAAAGAGTAAAATTTTCTCTAGTTATTAGATGTTTCCTTTTTTTATTTGTTGAAAATCAATTATCACTTTATTTTATTTATAACACTACTTTTGTTATCTTACGAGTTATAGTTTATTAGTGGGATCAATTCGGAACTGGTGTTTCAGAATTGGAAAGGTTTGTAATCCAGATTTTAAGTTAATGTGTGAGTGTAACAGGCTGTGAACGAAAATAAAGTATATTTGAATTCATCCATTTCAAGAAAAAGAATAGTTTGGAGCACAAGAGATTGAATGACTTAGTTTTTGTTCATTGCAATTTAAAGCTTTAGGAATGGTATGTTATTGTCATTATTAATTTTGATGTAATTTCTTATATTTTTTAATAATTAAAATTTATTATTTACTAGGACTCTTAATAGCACAAGTAGTTCAATTGATCTAGCTTCCATTAATAATATCGATCTTTTGACATATTGAGTTTCTGAGGAATTAAGTTTGGTAGATGTGAATGACTTGGAAGGTAATCTTAGATGGGAAAGCATTGATATGCCATTTAGTTCATTGAATTTAAATGATGATGATGATGATAAGACTCTTGTGATAAATTGTAATAGTTTCAGAGTCAAATATATTTATTATTATTTTATTAGATGTTTTGTTGTAATTATTATTTATTATATGATGAAATAGCAATATTTTTGTATTATTCTTAATGTTATATTCATATGATAATGATTTCCTTTTGTATATTAATTGTGATTATCATTTATATGTGAAATATCTAAAAATTATTGTTATTTCATATGAACTGTGGTTATCATTTATTATTTTGATTTTTAGAGACAAAGTTGATTTAAATTTATAAAGTATAACTATACAATATGACAATGAACTATTTTGCAATTTTCAAAAAATTGAGGGACTATTTCATAAATTTAAAATTTTATCCGAAATAGTACTTGACATTGATCGGTACTAGTATTGTACTATACTAGAACCTAATTCGGTCCCAGGGCTGGTATGGTATTTTCAACTTTGATGACCATGCAATTGAAGTTGGCATGCCAACTCCCTATGCTTACTAAGACTTTGTATGCAACTCCTACCACTGCTTGTGCCTTACCCGGAGGGGTCTTCATCTTCGTAAGGGTCTTTGACACCTTAAGCCCCAACTTATACACCTTCTTTTCTGCCATAAAAGAGTGTGTTGCACCAGTATCTAGCATTATGGTTACCTCCTTCCCATTTACTTGTATTCCTAAATACATCAACTTGTTAAAAGGAATAGACTCATTCTTAATTATGTTCAGAGGAAATTGGGTTTATTGTTGCTTCCAAATCTTCCTTTTCTTCTTCGACAATTAGGGCATTTAGCTTCTCCTTCCTCGGACATTATCTCACAAAATGTGGACCATTGCATAAGTAGTGAACAAGTATGCCCTTTTTGGAGGATGTCTTGTTGGACCCCGTTTTCGGAGCCCAACAATCGGAGTCATAAACCTTGTGCTTATAATCCTACAGGGTTATTTTCCATCATTCCACAAGCTTGGTGCGCCCACACCAGTCAATCACCCGAATTACAACTTGACTTCTTCAAAGAAATTGTAGCTCTAAGTCTCTAGTTTGTTTTGAAAAATAATCATCTCAATTGGAGTTTTACAGCTCAAGATATCTTTAAAAAGCTAAAGCGTGTTCATACCCCAATCATGCTCTCCCAACCGTCCTTTAACTTACTATAAAGAAAAATTTCTCAAAACAACTTAAAAAGGTACAAATTTTCATGGAGAGACAGTAAAAGATGTTAGAAATCCATTGCTTTGAAGATCACTTTATTTGGAGGTCAGATGAGGAAGTTATACCCGAAACAATCGAACATGTTTATACCATCAATCAATTTGTACCTATTGTGGCGCAATTGCCATAACTCCCCCTACAAATTCCAGATTGACTTTATTTTTAAATGGTTTGAAAGAAGACTTCTAGATCTATAACTTTCATGAAGACCTCGAAAACAAAATCTACTTTCTAAAGGGTCAAAAATGGAACAGAAGATGTATGATTAACAGTGCATAAGATGATGCACAAAACTAAGACGATGAATAGTGCATAAGACGATGCACAAAATTAAGATAATCCAAACTAAGACGATGCAAAACTAAGACAATGCATCGTGCATAAGAAGATGTTTCAATTGGGTCTTCCTCTCATCCTCAAAGTCCTAAATCACTTTCTACACTCTCCAGAGCATCTCCACTTATAAGGATCATAATTTTCAACTTAGATGTCCAAAAATTTCATGCTATATACCGTTGGAAAGTTAAAAGAAAGACGTACAACTTTCTAGAAGATAACTTTGCCTAAATCAGCCCAAATCAACCCAGATATTTCCCTGAAGTCAGTGCACAAATTTTCCCCTTATTAAACCTTGAGAATCAGGGGCGAAAATAAAATCATAAACCATTAGTATCAAAAGATCGTAGTTTTACAAAGCTTTAGTGGGCATTTCAAGCCCCCAATACATCAATGTTTCAAAATTTTCATAATACAAGAGATACATGAACCATAAATTGCTCGAAATGCAACTAAAGCCTTGGTTTACAAAATTAACTTAAATTGCAATAACATTTCAAAAGTGGAGTGATGCCTTGGCCTTTGACTACTCAATCTCTTGCTCATCACCTACTTATGGGGAGGAAATTGGGGGTGATCTTAAAGCTTGTGGGTAATAATTTTACAATCGGTAACAAGCAAAATCATTGCAATAATCATTTTCATTGTAAAACTCACATAAATGCATAAAGTGTGTACAAACACTATTTTTAACATATCACGAAAACATAGGAACATTAAATTGGTTCGGGTGGATCCAAAACAGAACGTACTACACATTTCCACATAATGGTCTTGAGTAGCCGTGAACCTATGGGAGTCCATGAAGGAGCTCCATGCCACTAGCGGGCAGGCGGGAGAAGCCTTTTTGCCAAATTGCACTTGACTTAACTTAAGGGACCACCACAAACTCATATAGCATTTATTTCATGACTTGTAAAACATATTGCCCATAAAGGCATATTTCAGAAACTTGTTTGCTTAAGCTTGATACCTTAAAAAAATCATTTCCACAATACACCCTATGCAACACATTTTCAAAGTACTCAAAGAACAATGAATGCACATTTAGAAATAGGTGAAACTCATTTATTTCCACTTCTTGAAAGAGGTATTAATGGCTTATTACTAAATCATAAAAATGTAATCCACCTTGAATTTCTTGATTATGGCTTGTTCAAAAATGCATCTCCTATTGCTCTTCTTGTCCTTCTTGATCCCCTTTGTAACAAGAATACAATTCCCAAAATCAATAGGAATTTCTAAATGAGAACCCAAAGAAGCTAATGAAAAAAATTGATCTTAGAACACTTAAACCCATGCATTTACTAAGCTCTTGAAACCAAAACCTTTCCAAAAATCCAAAGCCTTAAAATGCTCTTACCTTAAATCTTCACCAAATGAAGAAATGCTTGGTTCAAAAGAAAGCTCTTATCTTTCTCTACCTTTTTCCCTTCTTATACCACACCTAAATCTCTCTAGAAGGCTTAGAAAAGATGGAACCCTAACTCAACTCTCTTCTTTCCTCTTAACCACCGAAACCTCTCTTCTCTTTCTCTCTTTGATTCTTGTTATTTTACTTCTTCCTTTCCTAATTTTGTTTCTTCCCCTCTTTAGGAAGAAGACAACACTTCTTTTTCCCCACTTTACCTTTAATGATTGAGAAAAGTCCACCTTGCCTTTCCTTTAATGCCTTATGGTTTTTAAACTTAAGTGACTTGCCAAAATTGGCCTTACACTCTCCCACTACTTTAATAGTTGAAAGCCCTTAGCCCATGTTATATCTTACCCACATTAACAAGCTAATTAATTTCAATATGACTAATCTAGCAAGACCCCAAAATTAATCTAATCATGCTTATAAAAAAAATTTCAGTGGCCAACATTTCTCCCCCTTTTAAGAAAATTTCGTCCTTGAAATTCTTACATAGGTCACTAAAAGGTGTGGAAACTTTTCCCTCATGGCCTCCATGGGCTCCCTTGTGGCCTCTTCAATAGAGTGATTTCTCCACAGGACTTTTACCAGTTGAATCGTTTTGTTCCTAAGGACCTTTTCCTTGGTGTCTAAGATCTCTACTGGAATCTCCTCATAACTTAGATCATCTCTCAATAGAAACTCAGTGGTCTGAATGATGTGGGATGTATCCGATCTATACTTCCTCACTATGGACACATTAAAGACGTCATATATCTGTGACAATTCTGGTGGTAGCGCTAACCTATAGGCTAGCGGTCCAATCCTCTCTACAATTTCATATGGACCCACATATCTCGGACTCAACTTGCCCTTCTTGCCAAACCTCATGACTCCTTTCCAAAGAGATGTCTTGAGAAAAACTTTCTCACCGACCTCATACTCCATCTCCTTTCGATGTGCATCGGTATAATTCTTTATTCTATCTTGTGCTGCCTTAAGTCGTTGTTTAACTAGATTAACCTTATCGGCTATCATTTGAAGTAGCTCTGGCCCTATCTGTAGCACCCCCTTACCGCTGGGTACATACCGGAATGACCTATGATAAGGGCGAGCTACGATTGATCACTATATTCACTTCATATGGCAGCATATCATTATTCACATATAAGGCATCAATAGAAAACCACAATATCTTTTTTTTAATTACTTCCTCATTTCATTTCACAAAACCAAAGTCTACATTGTGTCTTTCAACTTTACTAGAAGAACATTAACAAAACCTAGTACATAAGTACTACATGAAAGAGGAAAGAATATATCAAATCTATCTAAACCATCCAAAAGAAATCCCAGCTGACCGACTGTTGTGCCATGACTTCTCTTGCCCAACTCACAATCTAAACGGCAGTAGAGCCTCTCAGTAGCTAGAGTCGTCTCTCAATCATGAAAAGACAACATTGCAATTTTGGTGAGTTTTGTGAACTTAATGAGGTAACCATCATCGATGGTTCACTCAAATCATGCAACACATCAATTCATATCACAATTATTTCACAAATTTGCATTTTCATGATTAACACATTTTCACTCAAGCATAAGCAGTTTTGCATTTTAATCAATCAAGCATATTTAACAAAATGCATATGAAATGCTCATGAGACACTTTTCAATTATTACGTTGTTGTGACCGAGTATCTAAACTGTCCTATATAGGGCTCATTAAACATTGAGCCTAAGGCTCTGAATCACTTTTGAGCTTGAGGCTCAGTATCACTCGTTGAGCTTTAAGCTCTAATCGGTGGCTACTCTGGTCACAACTGCCATTATCTGATTATGCATTCATGAAT